>OZ012677.1:71843982-72443982 GCA_963942445.1 Argyra leucocephala
TAAAGGGCTAGAAAAAGGACATGTGATTTGTAAATAAATAAGGGTGTAAAAATAATTTTTTTTCATTATTAATAATATTATGTATTGAAGTGCCTTGTAACGAATGTAGGTTTTTGGTTTTTTTTTTGTTTTTGTTGAAAATCTTTAAATTTTGTTAGGCGTAGAAATCATTAAAATTGAAACGTAATTTATGAAATATGAAAAATTATTAAATTGTTTATGCTTTTTTTGTTTTGAAGAGGTTAACAAAAATTTAAATTTGATATATTTTGTTAAAATTTTCAAAACATTAGTGGAAACTGGTTAATAATTACTGACTCTTGACTATTATTTTGATTTTTTTACAATCTATCTAATATGAGGATTGGTGTTATGTTTCACATGCGTATATGCTGCATTATTTGTTCGTAGTGTATCAATACAATTATTTGATCACATATACAATATACAAAACTATAGAAGAAATCCCCGGGTACATACCCGGCCGAGCAAAAGAAAGTAATTTTTCTGTGAAACGGCACAATAAAATGATTTTTAATACAATTATACATTTGACACGTTGAAAGTATCTGCCAACAATATATAGAATAGTAATATTGATAGCAAACCACACAAAAATAAAAAATGTTTAAAATTTTAAGTTTATATTAATTTTAAAATAAAATATCAAAACTATCAGATAGAATTAAACTGTCTTTCTAAGATTAAATTTGTTTTTATTATTTTTTTATTTCTCGAGGGAAAGTGAAAACCTCGAAAAATATTAAGCAAACCGTGCATGTAGATACTTAGCTATGTGGAACACTAACTCACTAAAACCACCAAAACCCTTTACCATAATTGATATTATTAACCGATTAATTGATTGTCGCGTTAATTGGGAAAACGTGTGTCGGAATGTTATTAAAAAATAGTTTGCGATAATTTTATCAAACCATTAATCATAACTATGGGTTAGTACCGTTTCCCAATTATTATGAGTAAATTTTGAAATTCATCATATAGGAAACAATTGGATAAAATGAAGTATTCTAGACCTGGTATGCAATATTGTCATATTGTCAACCTCCTGGTATATAAAATTGTCAGTTACAGTGTCGTTGTCAGTAGATTTCCCCTGTCTTGGTCCTGCTAGAATTTTAATTTTTAGAACAGTGGATTGTGTAGAGCTGACCATGGGTGAAGGTAGGTTGAGGGAGATAAATTTCGACTCTTTGAAATGTTTGACCTTGTGATTTATTGATTGATATTGCATATTGATATTGCAAAACTTACTGGAAATTGATGTCTAATAAATTCTTTGTAAAATAATTTTCATTCTATATCTATTTTATAAATAAAAGAGTTAATTTTATAAAGATTAACTGAAAACTTTGGACAATCTTTAGTTTTTTGTTCAGATACTTTAAACAATTCAAATGTTAAAAATTTTCTTGACTTGACTATTCAGGTGCTCAAATTAAAAAAGATATACTTACAACCTTTTTTCACAAACAGATTCGGAACAAAACATTTAGAACTATCAATTTAATCATCAATCATCAATTTAGTACTATTTTAAGCAATATACTCAAACGATCAGAGCACTTTTGGGCAAAAAAGTTAAATTAACGCAAACTACTGAACACAACAAATTTTTTTACTCTAGATCGTTCTAGATCGTTCGTGAACAGTTTATTAAATAAACCTAATATTTTACTGAAATATTAACAATTTAGCGAATGAATATATTTTATTTTTTTATTGAGGTACCTTAAATTTTAGTTTGCAATATTTGCCGACAGATGGATTTTTATGTAGATTTTAATAAATATTATATTTTTGTTCTTATAAAAAAAATAATTGTCACAAAATAATTGTTTTCAAAAAATTCAATCATTCCATTTTCGAAGTACTTCAAATTACTTCGAAATAATTTTAAATTGAAAAAGGAATACAACTAATGAATGAAATCATATATGTAGAGGTACCTCAGATTTGCTATACGGTTTAATGGAAAATCAGCTTCATTATGAATTGTATCCATCATTTCAATTTATCCTTGGTAGTTGAATACTATATTTTATTTTTATATTGATTTTACTTAGAAAACAACCGTATACGTAAATAATAATTTATTTAAAAAAAAAAAAATTTTTATAGGTATGTTAAAATGTCTTACATGGGGTGAAATTTTAAATTGAAATTTCTAATTAAAAATTAAAAAATATAAAAAAAATATAGAATATTGTTTAGTCTCCTTTTAAATATCTATCATTTTAAAAAATAATAATGAACATCGGTTGTCAGATGGTTCAGATTTGAACCGTACTTTTTCAATTTATAAATTAAACATTAATTTAAGTATGTATTTTCAAATGACTATGACCAATGACATTAAAGAAATTATGAAACGTATGACTATTCATATTCATATAGAACTATCTGGAACAGGTTACTGAATAAACCTAATATTTTACTATTTTTTTTGTATGAACTTTAAATTTTAGTTTGATTATTGGCCGTCAGATGGTTTTTTATGTAGATTTTAATAAATATATAATTTTGCTCCTAGTTTTTTTTTTAATAAATTGTCAGTTTTATTATAAAGTTATATTAATATATATATACAATGTATGTATATAACTTTTTCAAAACTTTTTAAATTTAAAAAATAAAAATTTTAATCATAAATTAAGATATATTTCTTTTTTATTAAAAGTAAATATTATAAAATCTGTAAAATAAATCTGAACAATAAAATTTTAACACAGTTCGATATACATATAACATTTAACAAATATACTAATAAGACTTCCTTACCAAAATACAGTACAAATTATATTATATTTATTGTACCTACATTTTAGCTGTTTGAGTATACATACATATATAAGTAGGATAAATGCTAATTGGTATAATATATTATCAAACATCTACATGATACATCATAGTTTCAAAATTGTCAACTGTGAATACATTCCATGTATGGATTATTAATAAGTATACATAATTTGTATGCTTAGATTTATATTAAACTAAATGCTTTCGTATTTTGTTAAAATAATTGAGAAGAGAGTAATAATTAAAAATTACTCTTTTTTATTAAAAAAATATTGTGTTTTGTTATTTATTATATTATATTATAAAAATTAATATTATAATACATAATAATAAAAAAAATATTTTTTTAATAAAAAAAAAAAAAATTGAATTAATAGAGAATCGAACTCTCAAAAATTTGTGATATTAAAACCTATATTAATAATATTATCCTACTAATTAATTTTTTTTTCCTACTAAAAATGCAAAAAACCAAATCCGATAAATAAAAAAAAATAAAAAGAATTTGACTCAAAAGAGACTCGACAAAAAAAAATTTATTGAATGAAAAAAAAAACGAAGCACACTAAAAACCACGAAAAGTGTGCCTTCAAAATCGTGATCTTGTGTATTATAATATAGAAATACCAAATAATTACTGTATAAAGACTTAGATTTCGAAATGGGAAAGGAACTGTAGTAAGTCAACATTAAACAAAAGATTTTTTACAATTTTCAATCTGATATTGAAATTGAGTTTAGATATATCATATTTAAATACATTAGGGTTATGCTAAGCATGAATTCATGGTCGAAATTTTACAATGTGGCGAAATTAAGTATAGCTTAGTATTTTTGATACTTTCGAAATCCTAATAATTATTTAAAAAAATTTCAAAACTAGGTTCAACACTACAATATTCTTCTTTCTCAATATACCTAGAGACATTTTACATTTATCTTAGAATAAAAATGTTCTTAAATGTCTTTATGGTATAAAACTATTTGAGCTGTGTTAGGCTAAAATATTTTATCTCTACTAATGACATTATAGTAGATCAAATATGTCACTGAATATAAAGAGGCACATATACTATAATACTTAGTCATATAACTCACTAGCTTTAATCTTAACGAAAATATCAGGTTTTTAGCAGGTTAATGTGTTAAATTCAAAATTAGAGATACCTCAAAACTTTTTCGATTATTTTTTTTCAAATATTTGAAGCTGAAAATTAAAAGTAGAAAATAATCTAAATCTAATCTGTAGTTCTCATCCTAATCAAAGTCCATATTAGCCAATTAACCCGTAGTATGAATGAAGTATATCTAAACTAGATTATGCAAATTATGGTGCATTCCATAAAGTATGGCATTTTAGTTTATTATTTACTAAATAAATTTAACTCTTTCAAGGGCGGGGATATATATTATATACCATTAGAGTTGTTTCCTATTTTCTGTGTTATTTTTCTATATTATCATTCTAATACGTTTTAATAATCACAAATTATTTCATTATAGCTATACTTCTGCTTACTGCATACTGAAAAAATAAAAATAAAAAAAAAATTATCTGAAGCCTGTATTATGGTCAAGTAGAGCCATGAAATAACAGATTTTATTTTTTCCACTGATCTTGAATCTATTTGTTCTGTTTGCAATGAAAGCAGTTAATTTGCTGAACTATGTTTTTAGAACTTATTTGATCCTGGAAAATTCAATGGTGAAACAATGGTGAAATTAGCTATTCAATGGTCAATCAATGATTAAATTCAAAGGTCGTAGCTTACTCAAACAACATATGCCAAAAATGCAAATAAAAAGGAGTCAAAAAGGTTGAATGATATGTAATAAAAGTGCTATATATATGTAACTATGAGTCGCATTTTACATCGAGGACAGCTGACAAATTGTTTCGAGGTGGGTCAGTGAGTAAGGCAGGGCTGTATTTTATCATCTATATTGTTTTTAGTAGTAATGGATGACATTGTGGGTGTAAACTACTGTGGATGTAAACGAGTGCAACGGTATGCAGTGGCGTTTTTTCGAACGTATCAGCCACTTAGATTACGCCGACGATATGTGTTTATTGTCACATACGAATGGAGGTTTGAACGATATATGCCAAAAGCTGTATGAAACTGGAAAAATTGCGAGCCTAAAAGTCAATTCAGCTAAAACTAAAATTATGCGTACAACTCACATATCAAATCCAATCCTCCATGAAGAAACGCGAATCGAAGAGGTGAGTACGTTCAATTATATGGACAATATCATGTCATCAGATGGAGGTGTCGATTTGGATATTGAAGCCCGCATCACTATAGCCAGTACTACTTTCAGGATGCTTTCAAAAATATGGCAGGCCAACAACATATCTCTGCGCACAAAAATAAGAAAAATCAACGTAAGTGTAAAATCTTGTTTTTTGTACGCTTGCGAAACATGGAAAGTTTCAGTAAACATCACCATGAAACTCCGAGGGTATACTACTAGATATCTCCGGCGCACCCTAAACATTCGTGGCAAAAAACGAAATAAAAACAAATAGACGTGAAGACCCGGCAGAGGAAATGGCGTTGGATCGGACATACTCTGAGGAAACCTTGGTGAGGAAATCAGGGTACACGTCGCGTCGGAAGCCTCAGTTGGTATTTTTGAATGGGGGAAAAATACAAAAGAGCAGTCACTGTTGTTTAATTTTCATGATCCATCCAAACTAATGACATTTCTGAGATAAAAAGTTGATGGAACTCAAAAAGAGGGCCAGCAGATTATATACCAGCAGATAAAACGAATTGGATGTGATGAACGTGTAAAATTAATATACGTACTTGATCAAGAATAAAAATTGCCTTAATGATTTTCATTAGTAAATGCATATGTGTATTTCTGATATATGTTTTTTAGTGTTACTTTTAAATGGATAAATAAAACAAAATGTAACCAAAAAATGTTTACTGTTCGGGAGTATATTTTGACTGTATGTCTTGCAATTTGCCTGTATTTTATTTAACTGGATATCTTTTGGATACTAAATATTATAAATGTAATGAATATAATATGTGTGAAATTCTGAATTAGGAGAGATTTTATAGTTGGATTCAAAATCAAAGTTTTACCGTTTATAACAGAATATTTATATAATTTCTTTTTATGCGTAGCCGCTGCTGGATACAAACAAAATGATTGAATTCGAAATGAAGTCGGATTTTGAAATTTTGGTATTTTAGGATTTTAGGATTTCGTGGCCAACGCATAAGTTATAAATATAAAATATAGGCAAATGATATCATTGGCATGTGATAGCCATGTGGCATGCCATACTATTCACTTTATTTCAACCTTTGTCCCTAAAAGAGTAAGTAACTTTTATTCAGTTTAACCCACAATTTCGGGCTATGGTATGTATATGCAGGAAGATTTAAAAGCGTATCTTAGCGTAGTTACTGCAAAAGTATCAACTATAACCATCTTCAGCATTCAAATGACTGTTACAATAAGTTTTCTTCTTGCCAATAAATAATAATAATTTAATAAAAATATCAGCACAAAAGCACAAAAAGTTGACAAGTAACTTTTTATTTTATTATCAGAATGTAAGAGGATTCTTAATTCAGATATATTTATGCTTACAGAAACTTTGTTATGTCCACCTATTAACTCTATGGAATTATTTGTCAACTCCTACTTAGTTAATAGGAAAGATATATATGAAAGCGATAATCATATTATCATACATAATTTAGTAGTTCCAAAAGTAATTGCTGTTCTTATTTCTATTAAGAATTGTTACAACTCGTCAGAGGGAAAATTACCTCAGATATCAAATTGTGATATTGTAGTAATTAAAATAGATTTAAAAACATCAAATTTATATATAACTCCAAATAGTAGTTTAAATATGTACCAGGATTTCTCCACGGTGGTTGACATTTTAATAGTAATCTTTCAGTGGTGACCTCAATCTTTCTAATCTTAATTGGATATCTCATGATGAAGAATACTTTTACATTCCAACTAATATTAACTCAAATATTGAATCATTACTGATTGATAGTATTTTGGTAAACGCACTACAACAAGTTTCAAGTGTTAAAAATTTGCTTAATAAACAACTGGATCTCCCATTTACTTCCGATTGGGTAAATGTATCAAATATTATAACTTTAGTGCCAATTTCAAAAATTGACATTCATCATCCTCTATTCAGCTTCATTTATCATTTTAATAGTTCACAAAAATCTTCTGAGAATTTTTCATATATGTACATATAATTTCAATAAAACAAATTTCTTATTGATTTACTTCCTCTCAATTGGTTTCGATTCTTTACTAAACATGAACATTAATAGAGATATTCTGTGTACTTTACCCTCCCTACCTTAGTAATAGATGCTACAGTGTTCTTTTCAGAACAGCAGTTTCGGATTGCCACTCTGGATTGCCACAAGGGACCTTGGACCACTGTTATTTATTATTTCTATAAATGATGTCACTAAAATTATCCATAGCAGTGGTATAAAAATTTACGCTGACGACATGAAATTTTTTAAAGATATTAATTCAAAGAACGACAAATTTTCTCTTCAAAAAGACTTAAACAATTTGATGAAATGGTGTATTTATAATGGGTTATTTTTAAATGTTAATAAATGTGCCATCATATCGTTTACTCGCTCCACAAACTCTACGTGTAATAATTATACATTTGATGGTTCTATAGTTAGACGAGTCATCGAAAATAAAGATCTGTGAGTGATTTTTGATTCCAAACTTACATTTAACATACATATTAGTAAGATCATTAACAAAGCAAACTCAATGCTTGGTTTTATAAAAAGGTGGTCTAAGGAAATTGGTGATCCTTATGTTACTGAATCCCGTTATTTACGACATTAGTCATACCAATTCTTGAATATGCTAACAAAGTTTGGTACCCTTTGTATTGCCAACATATTGATAGAATAGAAAATATTCAAAAAAGATTTCTTAGGTTTGCATTAAGAGCTTTATATTGGAATAGTTCCTTAATATTGTCCTCTACATTGAACGTTTTAAACTGCTTAATATGTATGTACTTTACAAGGCAGGAGAACTGTGTTAGGTATTGTTTTTATAGCTCAATACAATTACCGCTAGATCTGGATTTAAGTATGAAAACATATTTTCTATTACATTTTACAGGACTAACTACGGGAAATATGATCCTATAAACAGAATGCTGATAAACACAAGCCAATACAACACAACAATAAATTTTGATATGAGTAAAGATGTTGTAAAGATCTAATTTCATTAAGAATTTCGTGTTTTTAAATTAATTGTATAATTTTTATAATCTCAATCTTAAATTACTAATTATATTCGTTTTATATCTTATTATTGTAAAATGGTTTTATTGTAAATTTTAATATTTTAATTTGAAAACACAGTTGAACTAAGTAAGAACAAATAAATAAGCTTTATATGATCAACAAAGGACATGAAAGTAGTACATTTTTCGTGTAATTTGATATTTGTTACTTATACTTGATACGGTTGATTATCGAACTTAATTCTAATTTATTAACTATATGTCGAATTTGCTTTCACTAATAACGTACTTTTATTGCGGAAATATCGATTTATCGAATCAACTTATAATTATATTCACTTATCATCATGGTTTGCGACTTTGGGATTAGTCACAGGATTGGTCGCAAACACTTTGAATTTTAATTAAAAAAGTAAATTTGAGTTTTAATTAATAAATTAAATCTATATAACAAAAAATAAATCTAATTATTAAAAATAATTAATTCAAGTATATATATTTTATCAAATATTTTTAAAAATCAAACATTCGTCCAACGCAAAAATGTTTTACGAATCACAAATTACATCCAAATCTATGTGACTGACTGATGACTTCATACTCTTTTTTGCCGTAATAAATATTGTTGTTGAAAATATTCGAATATTATCTATTTAATTTTATTAAAGGGGTTTGCCATACAGATAATGTGAATTTCGGTTACTTACTACAGACTTCTTTTCAGTAATTTGTATTCAACTATTTTACTCTAACACAAAAACAATAATTTTTTTTTAAAAAATATTGTCAGTTTATAACAATTATAGTTCATAAACTCACTCCAATATTGTTAAAAATATTTTTATTTTTGAATTAATCATAAATTCTATTATTAAATGCCTAATAATAATTTATACAATGTATGTTTTATTTTAAAGTTATATATTTAATTTACTCTTCAAATAATACAACTATAATTTCTTTCTTTATTTTTTTTCAAATGAAAATTCCTCGTCATTTTAAAAACTTTAACTAACATTTTATTTACCAGAATTTAATATTTAAAAAAAATGTCTGATAATTATTATTGTTTGAAAAATTTCTTTTCTAACAAAAAAAAAAAGAAAATCTCTCTTTTCTTATTTTCTTTTTTTTTTGTTTGTTGGAAAATTTCATTTAATAATAATTAGAACAGGAAAATTACTATAATTTTACTCATTTGTCTCAATTAAAAAATAATATAATTTCTCAATTTCCAACAACTATAATTACTTACATACAAACTTATGTACAAATATTTAATTTCACAATATTACATTATTATTTTTTTTTATCATAGAAATTATGTCCCTAAAGGAAGAATTTAGATAATTTTCATAGTTTTAGAATTACGAGAATTCCTTGTTTTTTTTAAGAAAGAAAATACAGCTTACCTTTTAAAATTTCCCTCTTACACAATTATGATAATTTAAATTTCTTAATCTAATAAGTTGAATAAGTTTATTTTATATGCAATTTTTGTAGATAATATTCTATTTTATGTACACCCAACAACAAGAATATCTTTTTTTTAGTTACAAAAAAAAAAAAAAAATAAGAATTATAAGAAGGAATAGAAATCTAACCCCAATTGCAATTCTAACAAAGTATACAATAATAAATGCAATATTTTCTTAACTATTTTTATATAAGTAGCTTTATATTATCCTTAATTTTATGAACCGTTAAATACACATCAGTATACATATTTAGAAGAGATTGTATTAAATAAGAATATTTGGTTACAATATATATATATATATATATATATTATATGATCGTTTATATTATATAGTCATTTATTATAATTCTCTAGGGCAATCGAATAAAATGCATTAATCTTATTCAAATACCCAGTGCTCAATTTTAATGAAAATTCTATTGAAAATATTTCGCCTAATGATCCCTAATTACTTGAATGAGAACTAGAAATTAAGAAATCAACTTTCAAGTATAACGTATTTATATTGCTTTGAACATATCGTTGGCGGAGTTCTACAAGGCTCGATATGCCATCAACTTGGTGTGATGAAGTTTAGAGTTACTTAAAAAGAAAAATTGTTTGATACAATTTTTTGTAACGTTCACAATAATTTATTTTGTTATTTTAATTAGAAATTTTAATTTTACGCCTTTTAGTTTATAAATTATAGGCTTTTTTGTTTTTGGAAATCGATTTCCAAACGACCCATATCCACTTTTTTGAACAAGTTGATTTTTGTCCACGTGGGTCAAATTTACTTATGGATATGGGTCGTTTTATCATTAAACTTTACAAATAAATGTATGGTCCACTACATATTAAAAAATTTCAAAATTAAAAATCTATTTATTTCATTGAGATCAAATTCTCTTATAACAATATTATAATTTAAAACAAAAACAATATAACACATAAAACAATAATTCAATTACTAACAAAATAAAGAACGTAAATTTATTTTTTATATATACTTTAACTAGGTATATACCTTAACTTACGTACGGTTCTATTATGGCGAGAATAACCATACATTTTTGACATCAACCGTTATTCTCCCCATAATAACAGCGTACGTTTTCAATCACAATTATTTTATTTTTAATTTTAAGCTAGTCTTAGTCATTTTGGCAAGTAAGCCAACAAATTTTTGATATTATTTATTTTTTCGTTTGTAAGACTTTTAGCTCGTAGAAATTCTAATTTTTTTTTAAAAATATATTTTGGTGTTTGTAAAATGCTTTTTGCTGCTTTTCGAAATATTCATTCGGTTTTGTATTCTATTTGTGCCGCAGATGTTTTAAACTTAACAGAAAATTCATCAGTATTACATACTTCATATCAAATCAAATCTCCAAATTTTTTAAATATCTGTCAATAACTCCATTAACAGCATCCACATTTTGGGCAAGAGAGCAACCTGGCTCTGAAAATTTGTGAAATACTATTGGTATATTATGCTTCTGCATAAACATTTTGATGGCAGTCGTGTTAATCTGATTCTTATTTTGGTGCACACAGTTTTTTACGAATTTTTTAAAATATTGTGACCCATGTGTCAGGCATATGGAAAAGGGGGCATTTCAGAAATGAACCAATTTTGATGTCAAACTTCATACAAAAATTACCCATATCCAAAAAATTGGCGTATAGGTAATTTTATAATTAACAAAATATTACAAAGGTGGATATGGGTTGATCTGAAACTAAATATCTCCAAAATGGTGAAATGAAAAGATAGCGAAAAGATGTTCGAGCCAAAAGAAAGAGCGTGTCGCAAAACTTAAGAATCTGTTCCTAAGTCAAAAAAAGTGAAAATGGCTTTCCACAGTCGGCGATATCTCATTTTTCAACATAGTCGACTTAAGTGTATATTTATTTTTGCCACTGGATCATAAGCATTTTTTTTATATTCAGTTTATGACTGATTAAGTGTATCATAAGTGCTAATTATTAAGTGCTAAAATTCAGAAGAGTATTTTGTAAACATTTTGGCAAAAGAGGAACGGCCCTTTTTTATAGTTTTATTTATTTTACTAGGAATTCAAACCTCTCCAGCGGAATGAATTCCGTATCTAATGACAATTTCATATAAAGCTCGTTTTCGTACCAAGAATGGCTTATCAATATATTTTCTAGAACTTCGATGCTCCGTTTGATATGATTTCATATGAGACGATTAATAAATTGATCAATTCTTATAGCAAAGACCTTCAAATAAACTGCCTTATTAAAATAATACTACATATAGCTTGATGTAGGTTTCTTTTCAAATTTTGTACATGCTCCTAGGCAATTACCGTCAAATATTCTGATTTTTTCCATCATAGTAGAATTGATGTTAAACCAGATTGGATAACCGTAAGTTAATATTGGCCATATTAGGTTCTTGTAATCAAATATTTTGACTTTGCTACACAGAATTGTCGAATAAAATTTTTTTTGTAAAGTTGAAAGGCATTCGTTGCTTTTTTTAATTGATTTCGTCTATGATCTTCGAAGTTATAGCTATGGCAGTATAAAATGCCCAAATATTTGAAATTATTTGAGTCGCTGATTTTTTTCGCTGTTTGGGAGCATTGATATGGAATTATTTTCAGTGTTTTTTAATATTATAATTGACCAAGTTATGATAGTGTTGCGGAAAAGCATACTTTCATATTTTTTGTAATTAATTTTAATTTTTCACCTAACACCGTATTCAACTATTTTATTAAATAGTTTTTGGAAAATCGAGCAATTTTGGAGGTTGTGATTCGTTATGTATATGGTTAAATGATCAGTGAAAGTTGTGCTGTGACTTAGCCATAAGCTTTTGTTTAAAGAGCCCAGTAATTTACTAATACAGGTGAGTTCACGGTGCCTTTTTGAAGATCGTTTTTCAACCCAAACTCTTTAGAGAGATTCTTGTCACCAGAAGTTATTCGAAAAGTTTTGTCCCGTATCATGCTTTCAATCCAAACGCTAATTGTAGTGCATATTTGTATTTTAAAAGCTTTTATGTAATACCATCAGGCCAGATTATGTTAAATGCTTTTCAAGGTTAATTAAACAAGTTGTTCTTATTATTTATCTGTTTACAAATATCAGAAGATAGTTTTGTCATCGCATGTATGCTATGTTTATAACGAAAATCAAATCGGTTTGGTGTTATTATTCCTTTTTAGTGGGTTCATTAATTAGGCTTTTATTAACAATGACTTCGAAGACTTTATTAATGTTGGGAATATATACTGATACTGATAGGTCTGGGGTTCCTTTATGTTATAAACTTTTTTCCCGATATAACTTACGTTCACAATATTATTTTTACAAAAACCTGTAATCCAGAAACTGAATTAGACAGGATTTCGGAGTTGTTTATAGTACAACAGAGTAATAAAATTTTTCAAGAATATGGATTTAAGACAATTTGTGTCTTATAAGAGAGCAGAAACATTCACAAATTAAAATTAATTTTGTTAATCGAAGTGCATTAAAATTCATATTTGTTGTAATGGTAAGGTGAGAACTTCCAAAAAAATAATACAATTTTTTCACAATTTTTTAATTTATTTCACTTTGATAAATTAATATGTATATATTTTATTTACCCTATACAACCAATTTGACAAATATTATTTTTCGGTACCGAAAATTATTTTTCCAACATATTTTTCAAAACCAAAAATAATTTTTGGTTTTTCTTTAATGAAAATAATGTTCGAAAAATTATCATTATGGAGAATTGGTAAAAAATATTTTTATTGAGTGGGTATATTTTATTGCACATACGTTAATATATATAATATATAATAATGTACATGTATATAAAGTATTTAACAGGATATTTGCGGTTAAAATTATATTTTATAAATTCACTTTCCACTTTCCATATGTATGTAATATATATATATATATATATATACATTGAAATGCATGCTTATATTAAACATAAGTAGATATGTATCTACATATATCGTATGTATTTTTAAATATATTTGGAACCCCACCACAAACAGACATACAGCCACATTATGAGAAATGAATTTTCTAAAATTTTTTTTTTTTTTTTCGGTTTTTTATTGTTATTTTTTTTTTTAAACATTTTTTTTTCTCTTGATTTCCTTATAAATGTTTTAATACCCTTAAGCATTCAATATAAGAGTCTAAGATTCTGTAAGAGGGTGGTTTTTATATTTTTTTGTTTTTGTTGTTTATTAAAACTAGAAACTACTAAAAAAAGCAAATAAAAACTATGTAGTACCTATGAAAATGGGAAGAAGAAACTTAAATAATTATATATTGCTATGAACATATACTGTATATATTATATACAATGTATAAATATGTATGCATTCATATGTGCATATCTTCTATATTTGCTTTTTGAAAAAGTAACAGTAAAACTTCAGTATAACGAAATCGTTAGAAGTAAAATTAAATATGAATAATTAATCTACCAGTTATATTAGGTTGTTCAGAGGAACTGCTGTAATGTTCTAAAAGTACTGGCATATTTGACTGATGTCAAAAATGACTGTTGACACAAATGATATGTGAAAAATATTAAAATAAAATCGTTCATAGATTTCCTATAGAATAAAATGCATCTTTAACTAAGACTCTAATATATTGGATTTTGTAATTGACGGATGTCGTTTTCAATCATATTTGTTTATTTTACATCCTCATTGTCAAACTTGAACTAATTAGGCTAGAGTAATACGTGTCATATACATATAGTATACTAATTAAATTAAATTCATATACGTTTTTTGGATGCTGTTTGTTTTATGTTCTATTTATTATACTAAATAGTTTTACTGTTTTATATTTAACTTAATTGTTTTATATTTTGTGCTCATTTTTTTGTAACAAGAATTAAATTTTACTTTTTTATTTTTTAATCGGATTTTTTTTTTATTTTAGTGATAATTTAAATTAAATAATTTAACTATTCTCAGGTTTACTTTCCCTAATAGTTTTTTAATATTTAATTGCAAATATCGATATTTCGGAAGCCACATACTTCCTTCATCAGTGCTTGTGATTAACTTTATTCCAAGAACAATTATTAAATATTCACACTTTGTAAAACGGTTTGTTGAATTGACACGAGATTTATGTTCAGAGCAACAATGTTTTAGTTTTAAATTTTATAAGTTTACTGTTTTTTTCAATTATTATATTATTTACAAAGTTAGTTTATTAACCTAATAAAGTGTGGGATTTTATAGGTTTTTTGTTTTTTTACTAATAGCCCTTCATCTGGATCTCTGTAGATATTGTTTTTTTGTAACCATTTTATTCCTTTTATATTTGCTTTTCATATCTTATTCTATTCTTATAATCTTTATTTAATTTTTTTAACTTCTTATATTTTTGTTTTATTGTAAAAATTAAGGTAAACAAATTTTCATCTTCTTTTCGTTTTTTTTTTCTATTCAGAACAACAATTAGACATTGTTGCACCGCAAAAAAGGCCTAAATAATATAAATTTTATATTTTGACAGAAATATCTTATATTTCAGGTAAAATATTTCATTCTTCCCTTTTTGACATTTTTATCCTTTTGTTAAAATATGATCCGTTATTTTTTCAAAAAAACTTTATCTTTTGACTTGAAACTTAAACTTTATTATTTTGTGCTTTACACGTAGGATTTCATCCATGGATTTATTTCAAATGTTAAAAAATCGTACGTGTAAGTGCTCTTTTATATTCAATCTGATAGCATGAACTCCGTGAATGAAATTGTATGGCCATCCAAATTCCATTCAATCAAATTTGACAATTCATGAATTAAATATGGCGAATTTGTAAATTGTTATTTTAATTCTATTGTCTCAGCTGATTTTGACAACGATTTATTTTTTGTTGTTTGTTTACACGTTGATTTTGATAAAATTTTTGGTTCGTGAACAGTTTTTTATTTTAAATTGGTTATTTGAAAGTACTGAAAGTCTTTTTATTGAATTTGATTCTCATA
The DNA here is from genome assembly GCA_963942445.1 of Argyra leucocephala. Taxonomy (NCBI): domain Eukaryota; kingdom Metazoa; phylum Arthropoda; class Insecta; order Diptera; family Dolichopodidae; genus Argyra; species Argyra leucocephala. Next base: position 71,859,575 of record OZ012677.1, read on the forward strand.
CTTTATATTAGTCAAATTCTTATTATCATCCAGGAGATCTGTTAATAGAAAATCAAAAAATTGTCTCTTACTTAGAAAGGGTTTGAATTATTTTGCGATTTTTATTCATGTACATATCTTATTCAATTAAACGTATTATAAACAATTAAAGTATTTACGTAGAACAAAATTTGCTAGTCCCTTTTTCAAATATCAAAACTCTGTGTTCACTCAAAATAATATTACTCAATTTTTAACTGCTTACAAGTTGAGCGCAATGTATTTTGTACTCATAAATAAAAAAATTTTGTACATATAAATTATGAACATATTATTTGTAATTATGTTGCCAACAGTGTCAACGATATAAAAGTTGTATGTATAGGTACTCAAAAATGTAGAATTGCGAATGTGCATGCTATAGTATATACATACTTCTTTATTTCGCTGCTCGCATTTCTACTTTACTTATGTGATAAAATTAAAAATTACATAAAGTGTGTATAAAAAACTATACATGCATTTAAAGTCCTTTCAATAGACCACAAATAATATTACAAATCAAAGTATTGAATTTTTTTTTAGAAATTGAAAGAATTCAAGATTATTGCTGTATTTGTTATTTTGCTTTAATTTTAAAAATTTGATGAATTAATAATTTTATTTGGACTTGGTCAATGTGATTTATAAAATTTGTGATTTCAAACTTTATAGAAGAAAAGGAACAAAAAAATTAATGTTGGTTTTGTAAAATTAAAAATAATTCAAATTGATTTCTATTGAAAAGTATACTGAAAAGTAGGTACCTACATGTATTTTTAAATTTTCAGCAATTTTGATTGTTAATTTTGTCTGTTTCTTACCGTAGATAATAATATGAATAGTATATATATGAATACATAATATAATTATGAATACAAACAAACAAACAAGCTATCAAAATTTAAAAAAGTAAGTAAAAAAAATAAAACTGGACATTTTATTCTTTATATGGATTGTTGGCTGTTTTTAATTCTTCAAAAATTATTTCATCTAAAATAGAAATACGATTTTTAACCAACTTCTGAGAAAAGAAGACAAAATGGTATTCCGTACAAAGTTAACGATTTCTAATGCATTACTAATAAATTTTATTCTTTTATTACCATTATTTTTAAAAAAACATTCTGGATTATGTGATGCTATCCATGACCTATTATTGTATGTATACAATTTCATTCAATCTTTGCGATTAGTTGTGTTTTTTATTTTTTGTTTACATTTTTCTATATATATTTTTTATATTGAATTAGATATGAAAATATATGGTGAACACATATACTATATACACTCTTTATATTAATCAAAAGTACATACGTATGTGTATACTCTTCAAATTATCAAACAATGCCTCTATACTCCTAGCCTAGTCACTGGGAGAACAAAACTTTATACACAAAACTAAAACAAAACTTAAAACGAAATCGTAATTCGATAAAATTCCGGAAAAATTATTCTGTGAATAGGCTAGAAGTATAGAGGCATTATATGAAATATTCTCCTCAATAAATAAAAAATCTTGAGTAAAAATAATTGAGTTTCGAAAATTATATTTGAGTGTTTTGGGGCATTGAGTGAAAATGGGACGGTATTTTAGTGTTTTGAGTAAAAATGGGACGGGATTTTTAGAAGAAAATGATTAACAAAAATTGTTCTACGTGAATACTCTACTTATATGATTACTCTATGCTACAACTGCAATAGTTTTTTTTTATTATTTATATTATTTATATTTATTCTTCAACTTTAATTTTTTAAAAACTTAACGCACACTGTACTTTTGTCATCAAGTTTTGACATTTACTGACAAAAAAATTTCATGAATTTTGTCTTACGTGTAAACCTAATTGAATTTTATTGCGAATTTAATTGGCAATTGACATGGATTAAATCATTCGTGTAAATCCCGCTTTAGAGTAAAATTTGGATGACTGTTGAAAATAGTCGACAATTTTTCCCAAATCATGCGTTATGTTTTAACAGAGTTAATGCAAATGTACTCACCCTAGTTGTTTTTAAACATTGTTTTCCAATTATTGCTCCTAACAATAATATAATTTTTATTTTAATGTCAAAATTTTATTTTTCATTATACCGAACGTTTACTGTACTCGTATAATAATGGGTAAATATTTCGAAAATTGGTGATGATTCAAAATAAACAATATTATGTTACACGTTGTACAAAACTAATATAAAAATTGGTATGAGAGCCATACCCTAAATATATTGAAACAAAAATATTAGAAGAATATTATTGAGAAATTGTATATAAATTAAAGGAGTAGGTGGGTGGGGGTGGGATATAACAAAAGTTTTGTATTTTAAAGAAGAAGGCGTAAATTATAGATACAATTTCCTTTGATCTATAACGTAAATTTATAATTTATTTTATTATTGTATAATAGAAAACAATATTATCTTCTGTCTCTCTCCCTGGGGTAAAATGTCGTATTTTTGTGGTGAACATAAAAGGAAAAATATATTTTCTTGTTAAATTTCCTTAATTGTGCATATTTTATTTATTTATTTTAGTTTTTTTTTTGTTTTCTATTTTTTGTTTTATATTAAAATCTATTTTTTCTATATTAAAATAATATAAAATAAATGAATATTGGACATTAAAATTAAAGTTGGTATTGTGTGGATACTCTGAGGTTTTTATTTATTTGTTTTGGAATTTTTTGAATTCTTGAAAAAAAATATATTTTTTTTTATTCTTTTTTTAATAATACTAAATAACTATAATTGTAGAATAATATTGTGTGTAGGATATATCAATACAGACGTATTAAATATAATAAATTAAGATTTTTTGATAATAAATAGGTAGGTAGTCAGATTTATTGCAAAACAAATTCTTTTAATAAAGCGTACTTACCAAAGGATTAAAATATATATCCTAGATTTACAGAATTAAGAATTTCTAGTCAATATTACTCATACCAACTTGTTGGATATCGGATTCGGATATATATGATAAATAATGGTAAATAAAATATATTTGAAAGAAGCATTTAAAAATGAAGCTCCGGCTAGCAGTCCATACTAGATAGAACAAATTCTGTGTTCTATAATTAGAATATATTCTAGTTATATATTTACTATACGATTTTTGTTTAAAATACTCCCAAGATAACTCACTAAACCTGCTAAGGGGTAGTTCACAACTAATAACAATAAATTCCATAATACTGCAACTCTGATAAAAATTGATTTACTGTCTAAGTCTACCATTATGACGTGGAACAATTAAATTTACACCCCTAGATGATCTACCACATATCGACTTATTGTGTAGGTAGTCAGGTGTGGTTTTCGAAATTATTTTCTTCATGTAGAGTATGTATTTGGAATTCAAGAAATTTGTGAGCAGCTCAGTATTAATTTAAATATATCACAAATTTTATCATATCTACGGCGATTGGTAACAAATTGATATTAACATTTGAAATAATTATTAGTTTTATTCTCAGTTCAGTAAAGGAATTTGCAACTGCCCAGGGTTAGCAAGAACCAAATTTTCGGACTAAGTGAGGTTTTCCCTAACAATATAGGAATTATATATATATAGGCGGGAAGCAATATTTGGTATTTGTTTGAATTTTTAAATCGCACAGGATTGTTCCAATTCATTGGAAGAGCTATTCAACCGCAACCAACAACAAATAGGTAGTTCGAATCATTGCATCAGTATAAAACAAATAAAACTGGCCAAAATAGTTCATCATATTATGTCTTATTTTATTAAAAAACTTACATCCAATGTAAATAATGTAATATATTTTTAAAATAACCAAGTATAGCAGAAATACAATATCGTCGAGGTAGAACGTTCAACTTTAAATCAAATAAGAGTTTAATACTGTTGGGGTAGCGATCGAAATATTTAATTTCATGTTTAATTGTCAATTTTGTGAACGAACATTTAGACAAATAGCAAATTTAAAAAAAAAATGTTTGGGGAAGTTAGACATGTCAGAAGTCGGAGATAAAATATTATTATTAATTAAATTATTTAATTAAAATTAAAAAATGTGGTTATAAAATATGTAAACAAAAATGTTACATATCATTGTGTGGGTAGGTCAAAATATATTATCTAATGATTACAAGTGATTTAAAATGGTTTAAAATATAAATATGTACAAATATTAAGTTTATGTGAAATTAACAAATATTTACCCTACACCAATTTTATATCACAAAAAAATTTAATATTATTATTCTTTGAATTTGCAGAAATTATTTCTTAATAAATTATTTAAGAAAAAAAAATCTCAAATCTACCTTTCTCAAATAAAATAAAATATGAGATTTGTATTAAAATTCCTAGAATTTTATACCCTTAGAAATATCTTTTTTTTTTTATTACAATTCCAACATATTCAAAGAATTACGAAATTAATAAATTTTATTTTTTTAATTAAAACTTTTATATTATGGTTTTTGTTTTTTTTGATAATTTTTTAATAAATTTAAAATATTTTATTTAATAAAAGTATTTTTTAAAATCACTTAAAATAGTTTAAAATAAATTTAATTCTCATTTGCAAAAAAAAAAAAAAATTATATGCAAATGAAAACCACAATTTAATTTTCTTTTAAAATTATTTTTAATTTATTTTTCTTATCATTTGTGAATTCTTTTTCAATAATTATAAAGTAGGTTTTTGAAAAACAAAAAAACGAAAGAACAATAAAAAAATTCATAAATTCTATTTAAATATCTTCAAAAATATCTTAATTTTTACTTTTGCGGTATAAATTTATTTAATTGAATTATAAATAATAAATTATAAACCTACATTTTAAAATTTTATAATATTTTACAAACTTGAGCTGAGAGTCCTTTGTGTTACAAAATAAGGACTCTCAGCTAAATAGATAGAATTCAATTGAATAAATAAAAATATATTATAATTAAGGTAGAGTGTTCAAAATATTAATGTTAATTTTGTATATTTATTATTGAGTAAATTTTTAAATGAGTGATAAACGAAATATTTTTACTACATATTTGGCTAAAAATATTTCTAATAAAATTCGTTTTAGAAGAAATTTGCTGAGAAATAACACAACATGTGGGCAATATTGTCACCTTCAATAGCAAGTGAGTAAATAAGCAATTTTACAGAGTGTTATTTAATATATAGTTGATTACACCTAACTAACTATTTAATTTAATTTAAAAAAACTAGACTGAGTATTATTTTGTTGATTTTAAGTTTTAATTATAATACTTTATTACCCACGTAACAATTGCGAATTGTTGAAATTGAGGAAATTGCAATTGTTGCAAAAGGTTATAAATACGTTATAGCACTAAAATGCAGAATCCTATAAGGCACCGGAGCAAGTGCTGTAATATTGTCATAGGATTAGTATACATGTATTAGTGTATATGTTTTTATTTTGAAATGATATTCATTTGAAATAATTTATGTTATGCGAGGGTGAGAAAGGTATTATTTTTTATTTTCAAATAATAATTTTATGGAGTTTATATTTATTTCCTAAAAAAATGTCTTACTAATAAATAATATTTTTAGGTCAAAAATAATTGTATTAATATTTATAATTATTGTGACCAAAATGCAAAATTTGGCTGGGAATGAAATTTCATTAACATTTATTATAAAAATAATTCGAAAAAATACATTGCCCTCCAAAAATAACCAATTTTTAAATAAATAAAAGAAAATATATTTTGAAATTGCATCTTTAAAATATTTAATAATGGATGTTAATTAATGCATAACATCAAATTTGATATTTAAATAATTATTCTTTTAAGTAAAAATGATATTTTTGCGAAAAGAATGCAAAATAAAATTTTTTAGTTTTTGTTTACTTAAAAAAACTTTACCATGTTTGCAGAAAATAATGGCCGTCGCAAAATATTTATCTAAAAGTTACAGTAAGTTTATTAGTAACATTATAGGAATACAGTAAAATAATAACACCACTACTGCTATTTTAGCAATTCTATTCTTATAACAACACTTTAATCCTTGATAGAGGATTACGCACTTTTAGATTTATAAAAACATTGCTGTATCACTTGCGGAAAATCCCATTATAACAACTCCCGCAATTGCTCTAAGAACATTCTTATAACACCTTTAGTGCTTATCGGGAGTCACATAGAAGTCTTATAGCACTAATTTTTTTTTTTATAACAATAAAACGTTACGTGGGTAGTTTATATTCTATTGTTTATATAATTTTTAATTTAAATTCATTTAAGTTAGCTTTAAGTTTTCATACATTTTTGTGATTATTATTACTATTATTACTATTTTTATTATTATAGCTTTTTTATTGATGACTTACTGAAATTTCCTTCAATTTCGTTCCATTTATTACATTCACTATTCCCGATAATGATAATAATTTTTCATTTAACCTTTTTCAATCCATTTCGAAATAGAAGGCTTCAGTATAGTTCAAATGCTGTGGTTCTGAGACTGTAGTCCAGTTTAAATAATCGTTTTTTTTACAAACACTTTATTAGTCTACTGTTAAATATTATTCTACTGTCAAACCCAAGTATCATTTTGTGCTCTATTAAAGCCCTATAGTATTTTATAGAATGAAAAATTGACAATTTTTTCTAAATAACTGCTAAAGCTGTTAAAAAAGGGTTATAGAGCAAGTGACGCACAACTATTTTACAACAAATTAGCTAACAGGTAAGCAGTTATAGATTGTTAAAGAGCAAGAAATGTCAGCTTATTTTATATACTTTGATATTAACTTGCCAGTGCCTATTTACATGTTTATAGGTTTACGTGGTAAATTGAAATTTTTTTTTTAATAACCAAACGCAAAGTGTTTCACCAAGATGTATAAATTGTATATTTTAATAAAGGAAAAAATAAAAAAAAATAAAATTTAAAAAAAAAAAAAACAACAATTTTTTTTTCTTATAATGTTATTGACATCCAACCACTTTTTATTAACTTAACAATATTAAAGTAACAACTTAAATTAAATATTCGATATAAATTATTAATAGCTTGATTAACAATTTTCTTGAGAAGATGACCTTTCACTTGAAATTTTAAAATTAAAAGAGGACGATTTAAATTATTTTCCTCATAATTACAACTAAAAAAAATAGGCAAAGTTCATTAACCTTTGCCTTTGAGATAACTTACAACTAAAAAACCAATACAGTCATATATACTGACTATACGTAATATTTTAATATATGATACAATAACATATGTTTTGCTTACTTATTTCAATGGTAGCGTTCAGTGAAATTAACCATTGGATCTGAAATCCACAGATCCATGGATCTGTTTACTGAACGGTGTGGTAAATGTACCGGTTAATGTATCGCGGTTAATGAAAATGGATCTGAATTTTTATATGTAAAAATAACAACAGCAATTTTTATGTTGAGTGTTGTGACATCTACCGTAAGAAAAATTAAAAGTTTATATTTTTTATGAAAGTTTTTAAATTTAAATCGCCATTATTTTTTGAATTAGTGTGAAATTTAAATTCTTAAGGAAGATTTATGTACGTAAAACTTAAATTTAGAGTTATAAAAAATAAATTATATGAATGATAATAAATATTATTCCATTTAAATTAAATTTATTTTTAAAAGTACTCATTATATTTTCCGGTGATGGCGCTAGTATTGCGGTAAATTTTTGTGGTGATTTGCGTTCAGTGGCCAGATATATGGTACATGGATCCAAAATGGATTCCAGATCTATCGGTTAATGCTACTGAACGAACCCAATGCATTCAATTCCCATTGAACTCGATTTTAGATACTCGATTATTAATAATTATAGTGGTCAGTTCTTGAACTAAATCAAAGTGACAACGACAGTAGTTATTTTATCATATATTAGTGTGTCAACGTCAACAAAATCTGATGGACGTCTGTTTACATATTAGGTAAGTTATATAAACAAAAATAATTAATCTATTCTTACTTTTTATATAAAATCAAAAAAAATTGTTTACTAAAATAAATATACTAATAAATTATGTTTCTTTTTAGGAATATGAGGAGATGAGCAGATCAACACAAAGTGAAAAAAAATCATTTTGCTCAAAAAATTTAAAAATAGAGTTTTGAACTTTTGTACAGTTACTCATGATCAAAAAAGGAACTGGACACGGTACCTTACAAGGCTATCAAATTGCAGGTTCGCGTAGCTGCCGTACAATTCCTAGCAAGTCTTAGGAATATTTCGAAAACCAACTGCGTTACAGACATGAAAACTTACACTTAGATATTCTTTCACAAATAAAAAATGCGACTGTTATCGATTTGGAAAATGTGAACTGCTTCGGGTTGGTGCCGTACAACTCCTAGTAAGTCTCAGACATATTTCAAACACCAATTGTATTACAGGCATGTTAATGATATTATCAATATTCCATTAACAATATTCCAGCAAGATTGATTATATACTTTTGTGTTTTATCTTATAGTAGTTCTAGATGCTCAACATGCACCACTAGTTTTATTTTCTACTTTTTAGGGGGCTAGTTTGGTTTCGATAAAATTATATTTTAAAAATTTTTATTTTTACATTATTATTTTTTTATCAATTAAGTTCCTGATTCACTCTATATATAATGTGTTTAATTAGAATTTGGGTGGAGGTAAATGTTGTTGAAGTTGGAAAAAATACATTTTAATTCAATTAAACTGTCAAAATCGTATTATATTGTTATATCTCGGTACAAGTATTTAATGATTTATATTAATCTTTTTAGTGTACCAAAATATTATTTATTTATGGCGTTTTCGTTTTTTTTTTTCAAATAAAAATTGAAGTACTTTACCTGTTTTTAACGAATATAATATTTTATATACAAAAATTTGCTTGTATAAATAAGGCCAAAAATAACAACGGCCTTTAAAATTATAAATTATTTAAAGATTAATTAAGAACAAAAATTAGCCGGAAATTAAAAGATTAATTTTAGAAAAATAAGTATGTAAAAAATAAGTTTCAAGACCCCAATTTTTAAAACTTTAAGATTTTTTGTTCAATTTCTAACAAAACATTTACAAGCTTCCTGCGAGCTAATATGGGAACTATAATATAGCAATAATACTGGCTTGTAATACATTAATTTCTTAGTATTTCAATGTTTATTTTTTTTCTATTTTTTATGATATGAAATTCATTTTAAAATAAATTTTTGTAACAATATTTTGCAATCCATTGATTTTTGCGAAAAAGTTTCAATTTTTTAATTCAAAAGTTCCAAAATTCCATTCGTTTCAATTTGTCATTCGAACACACTCAGTTCTGCTAGTGAATAGTGAATATGAATGTTTAATGAATTTTAATTATTGTAGCTTGATTGAGTGCGTTCAGTAGAATTGATGCAGCGATGTACCAATTAGCACTGTCTTGTTGTACTGAGCAAAATTTAAAATGACATTTGTTGTATGTGACTTTACATGAATTTTTATTTTATTTTAATACGAATATAATTTAATAATTATTACAAAACCTAATTATAAATCATTAAATTATTTTTCTATATTAATTTATTAGCATTATTTATTTTATTATTACAATTTTTTTTTAAAATCTCAAATGTTTTTAATGTCTCAGTACTCACAACAAATTTAATGTAGAAAGAAATAATTTCTACATCAAAATAGCAACACATAAATATTATTAAAAAAGTCGCTGCTCTATATAGCATACATTTTTTTGCTGCAAAATTTATGTAGTATTAGCGCTGCATAAAATCATCGATCAGCAAAAAATTTGCTCGAGCGCTGTAGCAATTTTTCAGCGCTAAATTTTTTTTTTTTCTTTATTTTGTTTTCAATAATACATTTTGTTTTATAATGCATGTATATCAAATATGTAATAGATAATTAAATTTAGTTTTATTAATCATAGCTTAGGTTTAAGCTGTCTGATCTTATTGTTTTTTTTTTTGTATATAATTCAATTTAATTTAAATAAGCTAACGAGTTTTTATTAAGAAGACGAAAAGGAAAATTATATAAAATTAATAAAAAATTAATATAAAAAAAGAAAAACAAATTTATAAATTAATTTATAATTGCCAAGTTAAATAGTTTCATTTTTAGTCTTTTCACACCTGCTAACACAATTACAACAACAATATTGTTTCCATACGATTTTTATTATAAATCATTATCATTACCATTACATTATTATAATTATAACATACTTTATTTTTCCCTATTGATTTATTGGGTTTTGATATAATAATTCTATTGAACGCACCCATTGTTTTTGTTAATTATATGATCTCTCTAAGTTATTTTGTATGTGCTCTATACATTTCACTCTCTCTATTCTAATATTCCTAATTCAGCTCAAGGCATTGTGTAGAATTTTTTATAAATGAATTTATTAAGTATGGCAGTTGAACAATATTTGCTTCTTACTGAGAGTTTTAGAGCTTTCAAAATGTATCTTATCTGTGTATAAACCTTATGGGCATATTTAAAATCCTTAGGACCTTATTTGTTAGCAGAGATATTTTTAAAACGAAATATATTTCAAAAAAGATAAATTTTTATCTATTTTTACTGAAAATCCTATTAAAAACTAATTAAAATTTCATTCAAAAATTTGATTTTAAAAAAAAAAATCTACTCAACAATCCCAAATAGATCTTACCATCACAAGCTAAAGCAGCAAACCGGAGAGGATTCAAAACTATACTAATGTAAAAATTAGAAACTTTTTCTTTCCTTCATCTTTTTTCTTAATTTACATACTAAAAAAGATTTAACCAAGGTTAAATGTTGTTGTAGTTTCATCAAAAAAATGAAATTTGAGTGTATTGTGCAAACGAAGGCTAAAAAAAGACAGTTTTCGCTTAATTTCGTAAAAAATAGTGAGTAAAAAGGCCTGTAGTAGAATGCATTGATTTACATAAAAATATGTTTTTTTCGAATATGTCGAAGAATTGTAATGGCTATTAATTATCTGCACGAACCTATTTAAAAATTATTAGAGCTGGATTTTAGCTTATTCAACACAAAATTAATATTGTTTTACAGCATATGGAAACCAAATAGTTTTAAACAATTCGCAAATTAAATTTTGAAACAAATTTTGTTATTCTATGAAAGTGATACAGTAAAAAAAAAATTAAGTTAACATTACAATTACAAAAAAAAAATAAATAGAACAATTTGATATCCGTTATAATAACATGTTAGCTTTTTTATATCCTCGATGGTAGTTTTAGTTTTGTTAAATAATATTTTGGGAAATCAATTTTATTTTTTATAGAATAAAAAATTAATTATACATTTTCTAAATTTAAAAGTGAAAAACTAAAACCAACAAGAATAGAAAAATATTATTAATTAGATATATAGAATCCTTAGAAAATATTATTTTACGTACATTGTAATATTATATGCTATGTTAATTAAAACCATCCGTTTATTATGTTAATATACAACACCAACCAAAAATAAATTTTAACTTGAAATAACGGGTTTTTATTTGACTTCTTATTTTATAATTAGTATTCACAACTACTATACAAAATTATTTTTAATATTAAATTTTTAATTTTCAACTTTTCTAGTAATAACTACATAGAAATTTTTATTAGTTACACATATTTGTAGTAATGTATACGAAATACGAATAAAAAGGTATTAAAAATAACAGTTATGGTTTTTTTTTTTTAATTGGAATACATTTTTCTTACACGTTTACCAAAATGTCCTTGTTCACCTTTTAGACCTTGCCTTCCCTAAATCAAATAATTTTGCAAACAAGAAAAATAATATTTTAATAATTTTCATTTAGCAAAATCGAAAATCAGTTTTTTTTTTATAAAAATACAAAGTATGTAAATATTGAAATTGAAATTTCAGGTATTTCAGGTTATTCAGGTTAATATCTAATTAAAGGATTTTTTTTTGATTTTTTTGTTTTAATTTATTTCACTATGCATTTTGAAAAAATTTAATATATCTACTTATTTATTTTTATATAAGGGAATTATTCTCGAAACAATACACTGACATGAAAATGATGGATGGTCGACAAAATTATGGGTCAATCAGTCCCCACATGTTTTGTTTTCGTAATAGACTTTCATTATGACTTAAAAATAATTTAGTACTATTTAGGGTACCTATTTGAATCTAAATTTATTTTTTTTTCATTGGTAGAATTAAAATGAAAATGAATTGTTGGCCGACATTTTAATTCTCACTTAATTTATTTTAATATAAGTGTTATATGTTATCCCACATCCTGTTCTAGTTCAAAATTTTTTTAAGAGCATATTATTTGGCTTAGTCGGAATGGATAATTTAAATAATTTGAAAAAAAACATGATATATTGATACAGTGATATTCTTGCATAACGTGTATAAATCAGATATAGACCGATGTAAGTTGGGCAGCTATGCACTGCAAACATTCTTCGATTTCTCTACATAAAACTTGACTATATATAATTAAATACAAACTCTGATAATGAATTGTTTGGTAAAAATCATTTGTTTTAAATTTGAAAGTGCAAATATAATTAACTGTATTTATGTTATATTATTAAATAATAAATCTCTTGTTTCCATGTCCATATTTGTCTTCAAAATAGAGAAAATTTGTAGATTTTTATTTAATTCTAAAATTTACATTTTAATATTTTACATTTTTAGACATTTTTACGTTTTAGACAATGTTATCTGTAATACTGTAACATTATAACAAATTCAAAAATTTATTGAATATTATACTAATAACTAAAATAGTGATCGTACAATCACTTTAGAATAGTGATGGGACAATCAATTCTTACATAATTTGGATTTGACTTTTCAATTGAATTTTTGTTTCATTATTTACAAAATAAATGAAATTTTATAATTTTTGATTTGTAATAATAGTATTTTTCGGCATTTAATTAGTTGGTAACAGTGTAGAGAACCAACAGTAGTGATTAGAGCACCGTACTGAATGGATAAAAACGTAATTTTGAAAACATTGGTAACAGTGATTACAGCACCGTATTGAATGGATGAAAACGTAACTCTGTTTAAGTTATTGACAAAAATATATCAAAAAATAAAATGTATGAATTAGTTTTGAAATATATTTACGTAAAGAAATTTTTGTTTTATTTAATGGAGTAGATGTTGTTTTATTCTGAGGGAGATGTTGTATCTGCGTAGGACCTAATGACTACATCCCAATCACTATATCTTTAATGGCACATCTTATCCTTTACGGACGAAAAGGACATTCGAAAGTATTCATGTGTTTTGATACTTTTGTATATAAACCGTTATATCTGTTGATCTATTAGATAAATGTATATTCAGGCGCATTTCTAGTTTTATATAGAAAAAGGGTAAAAAAAAACCATTTTTTAATAAATTCGTATATCTTCTATACTATTCGGTATAGCCATAAAGTATGTATGTATGAGTTATCAAATAATCCCTTTCAACAGTATATAAACATTGGGGGGTTTTATGGTAAAATGTTGAGATATTTAGTTTTTAAAGAAAGAAAATTAAGATTGTTTTTTTTGCAAGAATATCTCCATAACGGCAGCACCACTCTTCATCAGATAAATCTTGAAATATGCTCCAGACCGTTATCTTACTAGATAAAAAAAACTGAATATATACATATATATACAGGGAGGTCCGGTTTAGAGCAAAAAGCTTTTATCGGGTGATTCCTTGCAGTATTTTAGGAAAAAAATTGTTCTGGAAGAGGGGTCATTAACCCTAACTAATTTCAGTAATTTTAACTAATTTTGACTAAAAAATAAAATTATTACAATATTCAACTCTCAGTTATTATTTTTCTTACTAAAACATGGGTTACCCAAATATTAAATATGACTTTACCTGAAAAACGGCAAGTCTGATATGAAAGTTGTGTATGAAAAAGTTGTAGGGGATGATGTAGCGCATCAACAGAATAAAAAAAAAATAGCGAATTTTTTCGAGATAATCAACGTTCTTTACAATATTTTCAGTTTTTAAAAGCAAAATTTTAAGTTTATGCAGTTATTATTCAAAAACGGTAAGTCTGATACTAATTCAACGTATACCGTTAATTAGGTGTATTAATTCTAAAAAAAAGCTATGAAGAAGATATTGCTCTAGTTTCAATTTCTTCTGAGCTGTAGTTAATATTCTTTAGACATAATTTTTCTAATCCGATTTTCCCTTTAACCCTCTGTAGCCCAGGTAAATTAAAAGATAGACCCCTCTTCTGGAACAATTTTTGCCCTAAAATACTCCAAGGAATCACCCCTTAAAAACTTTTTGCTCTAAACCAGACCACCCTGTATAATAGATCAACAGATATAACACTGATACTTTCAAATGTCCTTTTCGTCCTTAAAGCATAAGATGCGCCATTAAAGATATATATTTTTGAAAAGCTAGATACACCAGTTATCCTTGGGATATAGTCATTATGTCCTACTCGGATACAACATCTCTTTCAGAAGACCCAACAAAACCAATATTTATTTTCCGATTTGTAGAAAGACATAATCAAACTGTTAAAACTTATAACGAAAATTTTTAAAATAAAATATTTGAGAGAGTAGCGACAGTGTATATAGAATACAAATTGATCTGCATTGTTCCTATAAAATATAAATACAATCAATATAAAATGTTGACTAATGTTAATTACGTTAAATAACAATTCCCTCTATAAAATGCAAAGTGAAATAAATTTATTTTTAGTTAATTATAATTTTGAAATTTCATTTACGAATTTTAGTATTAGTATATGGACACTCTACATACCGGTAAGCCAGGCTGACCTCTATGTCCAATATGTCCTTTCTCACCCTTTAAAAACAAAATAATTTTCAATTTTAAGACTCATAAATTATTTTTTTTTAGTTTAATTCCTTTATTTTGTAAAATTAAATTTAAGTTAATAATCATATGATGAAATATTGTTACAGAATCAAAATGGCGGTTAAGAAAAAAAAATATTTTCAAGATAGCTTTAATTTGGTATGTTGACAATACAAAATTAAGTTTTGCAAAAACCTATATTTTTAATTTTTAACTATAATATTATATTTTCATTAAATGTTCATAAAATGTTCATGAAATGTATGAATATATCTGAGCCGTCATAACATTTAAAGGTAGTAATACGTAGTACTAGTATCAAAATTTATCTCCTACAAAATAAAAAATATTATATATGTGTATATATATATAATACTTTTTTTTATTTGTTAATTGTTTTAATTTATAATTACCAGTACTTTCATTTTATGTTAAATTAATAATAAGTACCAGTTAATTTTCAAAAATAATTTACCTTTGGTCCTGGTAGTCCAACAGTTCCTGGTGGTCCTATTGGTCCTGGTTCTCCTGGTTCACCAGGTGCACCAATTGGTCCGGTTTCACCAGGCGGTCCTTTTGTACCATCTTTACCAGGTGATCCAATATTTCCAGGAGGTCCGGGTGGACCAGGTGGTCCTGGTTCTCCAGGTTCACCCTATTCATTAAAATAAAATTATTTTTAATACTTCAATAAAATATCCATTAAAAAATTTAAAATGTTCAGTGTTGAAATTTCAAAAAAATAATTTTTATTTTTATTTTTTATATCTACAAAGAAATTAAATAAATTCTGTCAATGACATCACTGTAATTGTACATTTGAAATGTTTAACAACACTATAACAGTAGAAATTTTTATTTACAATAATTTAAATAATATATATACAAACATTTTATTAGTAAAACTTTTTATTTTCATTTAATATTAATTAACTAAAATTAATAAAATAAGTAAAAATTTTTAAAATAACATTAAAAACTTTTATTTTACTGTTAGTTGAAAATTTAAAATTTTTCTTCTCCATGATAATTTTAAAGTTTATTAATTGTCATTAGTTTTTTTATTTTTATTAATTTATTTTCTATTCTATTCTATTATTCTACTTCATGCATCTACTCAGTATTTCATTATAAATTACAAAACAAAATCTTAAAAGCTATTTAAAATGAGACAAAAACAAAATTAATTCAACAAAAAACTATAGCAACATTTTTCAATCAACAACAGTAAACTGTTAAATTTGAAAAATATGTAAAAATTATGCAAAACAAACCAAACAAAAAAGAAAAGTTTGTTTTTTGTGAAGTTTTTTTAACCACGAAACAAAATTACTGTAAATTTAAAATTTGTCAATTAAATTAAACTAAAAAAAAAAAAAACAAAAAGTAAACTAGAATTATAATTTAAACCAAATATTGGTTAGTTTTACTTAGGATAAGTTTTAGTTTTTTGTTATAAGGTCCTCTCATTTGTATCAATGTCAAAGTTAAAGATTTGAATTTAAAATAATGAAAAAAAGTGATTGAATTGACATTTAAAGATTCATTAAGCGATATTATTTTTTAGTACATTGAAATTTTAATTGAACGATAGTTGGCTTTGATCTTCTCTGGCTTAGAACAGGACTTAGAACAGGGCACAGACGATGTTAAGTTTATGTACTGTAATTTTTAACGGTTGTTGATTCTGATCTTCCCAGAAATGAGTTGATAAATGTTAATAGACTTAAAACAGATTACAGACGTTTCTGTGATTTACTCAGAGTGTCCCAACAGAGCATAAAAGACATTTTAAATCCAACTCATTCTTCTCACTTTTTATTTTAAATTACAATTTTTTGGCTTAATTAATGTTGAACAATTATTTATGTACAGATGTACCTATTTTTTGTACATCTAATAATATGTAATATATAGTTCAATAAGCATTTGTATTTATATTATATATGTATAAAATGATGATACGATAAATAGAAAAATAATTACAATACTCGAAATTAGTAGAATTATTAAATATTTTGATGTCAACATAAACCAAAACAAACAAATTCCATAATCATTTCGTGTCACTAAAATATTTAACATTTTCAGAGATGAAAATAAGTTTGGCAGGAGATAGTTAATTTTGAGTTATACTAAACTCTTCACTCAATCTATATTCACTAAATTAGAGTGTGTTAGTGAAAGTAGAATAACACGAAATTAATTTAAAAAAGTAATCCTTTTGAAATTTTGAAATTACTGGTACTTTATATAACTACAATATACCACAAATTACTTTGACACCAATATTGATAATCATTATATATATAATTTTCTGCATTTATCTGGATGTTTTGTAAGTTCGACGGAATACTCCAACATATATACTAATTACAACATATATACAAATTGTAACATCATATAATTGTCATAAACATAGTATTTGTTTTTTATTGCTTATATATGCCATCTGTCATTTGTCATATGTCATCTGTCATCTGTTATCTGTCATCTGTAATCTGTAATCTGTAATCTGTAATCTGTCATCTGTCATCTGTCATCTGTCATCTGTCACCTGTCATCTGTCATCTGTCATCTGTCATCTGTCATCTGTCATCTGTCATCTGTCATCTGTCATCTATCATCTGTCATCTGTCATCTGTAATGAAAACTCTAATGAAGGAAAGAAATGCAAGAATTTATTTTGCTTCCGTCATTTATGGCGGGTTACATAACTAACTTATCTTTAGCTGCAGGCTTAAAACTCACTAGCGTGGAATAGGAGCAAATACTATTACTTACAAGTATTATATTTCGTTATGCAATCTCTACGTGTCATTTTTTTTAAGTTCTAAAATTTATCTAGAGTATTACATCAGAGTATGGTACATAGATTTACTTTATTAGATTAGAAAATGGATTAAATAAGAAGATATAATGATGAACTATACGATTTGATGAACGGCCATAATATACTAAAATTAATCAAAAGCCAAAGACTAGGCCCATCTTTGGGGCATATAAAAAGAATGCCAGAAAACCGAAATCAGCTTAGAATATCCTAAGATGTAGAGATAGTAGACCGATAAATAGATGGGAAGACAATTGAAGCAGACGAGAGAAATCTGGATATAAGGAAAAAGGGAAAGAGATAATTGAAGGAAAATTGTAAAGAAGGCTTAAACCCACCAAGGGCTGTAGTAATGCTATATAATGATGATGATGATGATGATGGCGATGGTACAGAGCTTAAATTGTTTTCTTTGGTTAATTCACAAACTGTTCTGGTAATCTGGTAAATGAGGGTAAATAATAAATAATTGATAAATATTAATTAGAGATTTATTATTAGAGAAAACTCTTTCAGTCTCTATCGGGATCTGATTTTATTAAGAAATTTGTTTAATTGAATGTGGATTACAATGCGGGCTTAGATAATAGTTCTAAATCAGTTTATTTTTGTAATGAAAACTACATTCACTTTTGTTAGTTTCATCCTTAATCGGGCTTACCCGTTAATATTTGGTATAAAATTTGAAATGTTGAAGTACTCGTTTAAATTGAAATTACCATAATCCACAAAATCGGAGAGAAATTTCAATAAAAAAAATTAAAATGTCTAAAGTTGAAGTTTAGTAAGTTGAAATATTTGAATTTTATGAAACAAAACACATCTGCAAACAAAAATGGTGATAGTATTATAAATGAGGGTTATCAAGACCATGGGTTTTATAATTTGATACCTATTCCATTCAACAGTTTCTAGTTTTATAATTAAGACATTAATTATTATTTAAATTTTTATTTTAACGGTAAATTTTTTCCTTCTTATAGCAGTAAGTTTTCTAATTTCGCAATTAAAAAAAAATGAATGATCCGTTATTTCCTAAATTTTAATTATTTTTGTAACTATTTTGAAATAATTACAGTTTGTGTCAATTGGAACTTTTCATTTATGTACGATTCTACTGCATATGTATTTCAGTATAAAAACGGTTATTTTACATCTTCAGTCATAAAACGTTTCAAATTAAAAAACTATAGAATAAACTTTTTCTTTTTTACAGTTAAACATCTCGCCATTTTTCTGTAATTTAAAATAAGTTAATATTCAAAAAAATTATAATATGAGCTAAAATAATAACGGAAATAAAACAATTTCCGCCTTAAATAATTAAAATACTTCACAATGAAAACCAGATACAAAAATATATGAAATTATATAGGATGGCTTTCATATACTAAAAATTACGTTGCAGTTATTTAAAAGTGATCCCAAGAATATTTTTGTTCAATCAACGCAGAAAAACACAAACAAATTTTTAAAAGCTTAGATTTTTTTTGTTTTTTTCACCCATAACTGACAACTGTTAAAAAAATAAAACAAAAAATAAAATAACGGAACAACTGCATAATATCCAAATTAACTATGTTGCGCTCGGTACAACACTTTTTTTTTTCTTCCATTCACAATAATTGTTGTCTTTTGTGAAAAAAAAAAAAAAAAAACAAAAACAAAATTCAAAGCATTTATTGTAAAAGTTTCACGCTTACGAGTCAAATTTTTCTATTTTTATATTTTTTAACTCCCATTCTCTCAATTCCGGTCATTTTTAATTTTAATAGCTGACAATGTTTTTGCTTTTATAAAAAGTATAGTTTGAGGGTCTCTAGACATGTTTTTTGTTTTGTTTATTTTATAATAGTAAAAACGAATAAATGAACTTCAGAGTTTTAGTCAGACTTTAGAGTATTTTTACTTTAGTAAAAAAAAAAAACTAGAGAAATTGTAAAATGTAATGGATGGAGTGGAGTGAAAAAAAAGAATTACTCTCCCTTGTGGTTAAAGCATAAATTCCACAGCTATTATTCATTTCACATCTCTTGTAGTGTTTCAAAAATCATGAACAACAGAATTTACAAATAAAAAAAAAAAAAACAAAAAAATTATTATATAAAAAGAAAAACAAGAAAATTTCCCGACGAGTACTTTTTTTTAACACGAGTGAAATGGAAATGAGAGATTTTCGTTCAGTAAATTAATCCTGAATACTTTGTATGTTGATTTTGATGATGATGATGATTATGATGATGATGCCGTTGATTGTTTATTTAATAGCATAAATAATTTGTATAGGGTGTTTTTGATGCACAGTAGATTTTACCTCTTTTTAAAAAAAACATTTAAAATTATTGAGTTAGCTTTTAATTGAATTAATAATATTTCAAAAATATAAATTTGTAAATTAATATACTCTACATGAGCAGATACTGCTCCTTTTGAGAAAAATAAATTGAATAAATAAATAAATAGCTAAATTTTTAATTTCCAAAGAATATATTACTTAAAATAGTCGGTCACAGTCTAGTTCAGTGGATCAATACAAAATAAAATTTCCTTGTTTTCATAAATGTAAACCTGCAGTCAATCTGCATATTCTGAATTTATGAACCCACTTGTCACGTATTCATAAATACAGAGCTGTTCATAAATACAGACTCAAAGTCTACTGGGCGTCAAATTTTTAGTATACATAAAATTTTTTGAAGTAGTTTTCTTTGCTGTTTTGAGTATTTTAGTTTTTGTTTTGGTATTTAAAAAAAAATGTTATTTTCAGTATTAATGAACAGTATTAACGAACAGAAACTTTGCAGAATTGTCAAGTGAATGTAGAATATAGATAGAATTTGTATTCATTATTGCAAAATACGCCAACTGGTGGCAAACTTGTTGTCAGTTTGCAGCATTTATGAATACACCCTTTCTCTCAATTTTTGATGAGCTATATCCCATTAGTTATACCCCAAAACGGATTAAACTTACATTTGCAGAATTCTCATACTGGCTGGCAGGATGTTCATGTATATTTGCGTATCAGACATTATGATAATATTTTATCAGTCAAAAGTGATTTAGTTTTGACATAATGAAGATAATTGCCGCCATTTAACTACCATTGTTTGTTTCAATTGTTTATTTAAATACTAACATTTAACTTTATGATTTTATTTTAATTTTTAATTTAATTATTTATTTATTATTAATTATTCTTCTTTTTAAATACATTTTATTATATCATAGATTATTATATTAATGTTTAAAAAACATACAATTTTTTAAAATAATAAGTTAGTCTTATTTTTTTATCTACTAATAATATTAAAATTTAACACAACAGAAGTATACATATACTACATGCAAAATAGAAAAATAACTAGTCTGCTCCTTGAGATTCTATGAAGTTTGATAAACAAAAATCATACTCAATTTCAATACGAATATTCGTTTTCCATCATTATTTTCAATTTATTATTATTACCTAGTACAATCTATTTTTTTTTATTAATTTATCTTAGACAAAAACCAAAAATGTAATGGTAATACCCTGAATATCAGTTATGGTGAATCGACGATCAGTCAATTAACTTTTCAATTGTCAAATATGCATATGCATATCGCGCCTTCGATATCACCGCCGATCATAAAAATTTTGATTTATAAATTTTGATTTATAATGTTTTAGGTTTTTATTTAATTTTTTCTAATAATTATTTTTTTTTAATTATTATTTATATTTAATAAAAACTACAAACAATAGATTGTAGTTACATAATTCTCATTCTTGTAGAATATATTTTTTTTTTTATAAATTCTTTAAAATTAAGTAGTATTATTATAATTTATAATAATTTATATTATAACTAGGGGCCACTGTTGAGTAATTGTAATTTAAGTTGAAGCCAAATTTATGAAACAAAATATAAATTTTTCAACCATATGCACATTTCTGTTGTATATACAATTTTTTTATATAATATCAAGAGTTCATTACAGAGAAGAGATATTTACTGCGCAGTTCCTTAAATGCTTGTCTATTATAATTATAGATAACTTTTCTTTTTCCACTAACAAATATTTTTCACAATGCATCACAAAAAAAAAAATGAACAAATGACAATCAACAACACTAATCATAAAAGTTTTTGCTCATATTTTACCGCCATTTTACATAGCCGAAAGCATGGCGATCGTCAATATTGTCGTCAACTGCATAACTAAAAGTGTGATAAAAGTTGATGCTTTTACATTTGCAGCGCGGACTACATAACCAAAAGCAAGGAAACTTTGTTTAAATAAAAACAAATATATTTAAATTTAATTCTGGTGAGGAAAAGAAGAAACTATGAACTTTGGTGCGTTGCGGCAATTTAATGAATTATAAATATTTTTCTTTGTTAAAATGTAAAATTAATTTTAAATTGAAATTTCTAATTGAAAATTAAAAACATTTGAAAAAATATTTAGTTTCGCTACATCTCTTTTTATATAATTTTTTTTTAAATAATAATAATAAAATACGGTATTGATATTAGGTCTGCTGGATTTTTTCAATTTATAGATATAAATCTAATTATGATATTGTGACAATGGCAATAATTTAATTTAATTTAATTTTTGTTTACTTATTCCAAAATATAGCTAACATATTATCGACTTATACTAATTTAGAGCTTAGATTAAATCATCTTATCAACTACAATTTACATTTTTTTTCACATATTACTACATTGCCTGCTTAATTATGGATTACAAAATACTTTTACTTGGACAAAAGAAAAATTGGAGAAAAAACCCTTTTCGATTATTTTTATTAAAAAACAAACTTCGAACTAAAATTAAAAAAAAGTTAGGAAACTATAACTATAGCTTAAAAGCGAATGGTACAAACGATAAAACTAGACAAACGCAGCCTGTCAATGATCAGTAATTAACCAGACTCCGAACTAAACAATTACTTGAGTATTCGCACTCGTTGTTGAATTTTCTTTGCCTGGCAATATTTACAGTTTTTTATTGCTAGTTCTTTCGCTGCGCAACTACAGTCACAAATAGAGATGTCTTGCATTAAGCGCATGCATTTCAGAACTACATATAATTTATTTCATATTATAAAACCATATTTTATATATTTTATATAATTTTATTTTATTTAGATGCGGAATTCTGCACAATGTATTTCAGGCATAGGTGGCTCAAAGTAGTGAGCAAGTAATTTTTTAACGATATTGAATTAAATCGAACCATCAATTCAAATGGTATTACCAAAGTAACAGATTAAGAGCAAAAATATTTAGTTGGTTATATTTAAACAAAAATATTTTTACAATAAAGGTGGATTTTCTCTTGATGGACGAACGTCCGGACAAACTTTTTAACCAATCAAAAAGTCTTATTTCTCTCCGAGCAATTTTCTTCATCCTATATTTTATTTTTCGAATATTACAATGTTATTTGTCCATTATTACACTTAACAAAATTTTAAATTTTTTTAATAAAAATAATATCAACGCATGTAAACAATTTTTCAAACGTCAACCTTTTTCGACTACATAACAAATGTCAGTCCTTCGCGCATTGAGAGGAAATCATAAAGTTTTCTTTAATGGTATTTGTGTTTCAATAATAGTGTAAAATAAAATTATCCGGACGTTCGTCCATGAAGAGGAAATCCATCATAAGTTTTAATTTACACCATATGGCATTATTTTACTACTAAGTTATTACTATTCTATTGTCTAGATTTTTGATCTGAATGAAGGAGCTATAAAACATTTTGATGATGATTATTATTCCGGTGCTACATTCCCTCTTGACAATTTGTATTTATGGGACTTATATTTTGTTTTAATAATATTTTTTTTTTAAAAAAGTAACTAAATAAGAAAGTTAATATCGCTTGTTTTTATTCTAAAATATTCGTTTAAGGTTATTTTGATTAATTGTTAATTAATTCGAAATTCTTTTGAATAAAATATTCTGAAGGTGAAGAAAATTTATTAAAATTTTTATTCTGAAAAGGGATTCTTGTAATTGTTTGAGCAATTTCTCTGAGCAGTTTGTAATATTTATATGTGCTAAAAAGTTGTTAACTAAATTGTTTTAAATTTGTATTCGAGGTTAGAAAATAGTAAAAGTACAGTAATTATATTTTATATAATTTATAGAATATGCTGTAGGTTCTAGGTAAAACATTATTAAAATTAAATAAATATTAAAACTCTAGTTAAATATCTTAATCGATTTCGGTTATTACACCATCATCAGAAGACTGATAAAGTAATTACACAGGTGTTAACATTTATAGTATTTTTTGAAATTTTTACATAATAGCTGTAATATTATTATTTATTTATTACAGTTACAAAGGTTTAATGAATTTTAAAAGATTTGATTTTAGTAGGTCTATACCTGGTCATTCATCAAATTTTTGTGTTGTTTTTGAGGTGATAAAATATAAAATATGCTTCCAGCTATGTTAACCTCCAACCCTTTTCTGTAAAATATAAAATTTACAAAATATTCATTAAGCACTCGTGATTATTTTCTAAGAGATGTTTCATTACATTTGAATCATTTTTTCTGTTAAACGCAGTCTTAAATGTTCCCTAAATTTGATTTGAAAACTTCTTGCAGTTTGTCCAATGTAATCACAATCATTACATTTTATTTGGTAAACATCCCGATTTACTGATATTGTTCCTCGTAACGATTTTATTATTGACTAGTTTATGCTTAGTTGTGTTGTTATTATTGTATTGACCTCCTCATTATAATTATTATAATTTAATTTCGACATCAGAATATTCAATAGCCTATGAACGTAGCTATGGAAAGCGGACATTTTAATATTGATGGGATGATTAGAATGTGCTGGAATCACCACATCTGAATATGTGTCTTTTCTATAAATCTTCAAATGTAGTTTAGCCTCTACGCTAAACGTCCAAAAACTTGAGATTATTATTTGATTCTTTTTCCATTGTGAACTGAATTTTTTTATTTTCAGTATTCAAGAACTCCAGAAACTGATCCAATTGTCTGTCAGTTTCTCTAAAGACGCAAAACACGTCATCTACATATCTATACCATTTTTTAATATTCTTCACTATTGGATTTGTAGATTCTAAGACTTTTCTTTTAAAGTCATCCATAAATATTTCAACCAACTACGGACTTAAAGGTGAAGTCATTGAAAGTCCTTTCACTTATTTGTAAAAATCCTTATCGAATTGAAAATAGTTTTGTTCCAAACAAATGTTCAACAGGTTAATTATTTCGTTTTTGACAGGTGTAATCACATTACAATCAACCAGCCAGTTTTTAATAATTATTTTTATTTACTTTATTGGTATAGATGTGAACAGGCTGTTAACATCAAACGAAACTAATCTGGTGGAATAATCATATCTTTAATCTGTGAAACCAGATCCTGATTATTTTTAATACCAAATTTAGTTAGTAAGAAGTTGAAAAATTTGCACAATTTATATGTGGGAGCTGCAATGAAAGACACTACTGGTCTTATAGGAATATTTAATTTATGCAGTTTGGGTAAACCACTTAAGACTGGTGCACTTGGATTCATATTGATTAATTTAAAGTTCTCATTATTCTTCAGTACAAGATTACATTTTTTAAGTGTACCCTTTAAATTTAATTGGAATTTTGATGTCGGATCTTGTTTTAATTTAACTAAGCTGCTGTCCGAGATAAAATTGTTGATTTTCATTACATAGTCGGTCGGTCGGTTAAGTATCGTTATCGTGTTACCTTTATCTGTTTTTGACATGATTAAATTTTCATCCTTCAATTTTTTACTAATTGTTATTAGTGTTTGTTTTTTATCTGATCTTTTACCTATTTGTTTACTATTTAAATTGTACCATATGATTTTGTTTAACTTGGTAATATCGTCGTTTTACCGAGCTGAAGAGGTTGTTGGATGTATTAGAGAAAATTATATCAAAACTTGGAAATATGTCGAATTTTTGTCGAAATGCTGAAATTACTCCCTCAAATTTATTCAATTTTTATACATTGGTTATTTATTATTAAACAGTGTTTTGTGTTGATTTCCAACTTATATTCGAAGAACAAATACATTAGAAAGTAGAAAATTGCAAGAATATAACATTCTGTTATTATTTGACTTGTGAATGTTTTCCTGTATTATTTATTGCCCACTGTTCGTATGAGACACTCAGTGGTGATGTGGATTATTATTGCGAAATCATAATTTCACAATATTTTTTCAATTTAAGTTTTTTTTTCAATTTGACAAAAAGCTTTTTTAATTTTAAATAAATTTCTTATATACAATCCACGTTACATCACAACCCTGTATACGCACAAGTTTATTTCATAAAAAAAAAATAAATAAATCGTTATGTAGTAAAAAGATTTTTATTTAAAAATATAAAAAACAAAAGCGATATAGATTTATTTTGTAGTTATTTGTACAAAACAAAAAGAAGGCAATAAAGTTATAGGAGTAAACTTTATATCTGTAGTTCTCTATATGACCACTGACATAAAAAAATTACAGTTACTTGATGATAGATAATGTCGTTCGAACTGAAAGTAAGATGAAAAATAATGACTAGCTATTTTTATAAGACGTATAAGTTTTTTTTATGAAACTTTAAGTTTGATGTATTTAATTTTTAAGACTTTGACTAGAAAATTATGTTCGAAGTAGATTTTAAATGAATTGAAAATAGTTAATTATATTTTGAAATTTTTCTAACAATATGATGTTATAAAAGTCAAATTTCAAAATGAAATTTATATTTTTGCGGAAAAAAAAGCTTTGTTATTCAATAATATATTTTTTTAATTGTTCTCGAAGATGTATTGGCAAAGAAAATGTTTAAAAATTTTAGTATAATTTTTATATTTTAATTTATACTTCAATTCGATTAACCTACCTATTCTGGAATTAAGAATGTAAAAAGATACTTATAACCTTTTAAATTAAAAAATTAAAGACTTTTTAGGAAAAAGCTATTCTTCGCAAAAGATTTATGGTGATTTCAAAAATATTTTATTTTAAAATGTTTTAAGACTCACCTCAAATAAAAAAAATAACATTTACTAAACATTGACACAAATTCTATTCCACACAACAAATTGTTTTTAGGGACATACACTTTCAATATAGCATTACTTTACGTTTCCATCTGTATTCACTAAGATGATGTTTTTCTTTTTTATGTATGTGTGTATAAGAATTTCATTCATTTCTAAACAAATAAAAATAATTTGGAAATTCTATTGAGAACACAAAATATTGATGTATGTCTCTTGACAGAAACACATATGACAGATAAGTCATCGCTTAAAATAAATGACTATACATGCTACAGCGCAAACCATCCGAGTAATACACCCAGAGGTGGTAGCTCAATTTTAATAAAGAAAGATATTAAGCACCACGAGGAACTTAGTCTAGAAATAGATGAATTCCAACTAATCGTGCTACGAATTATGTCTGTTAAACAAAGCCTTTGTGTCGGTGCATTATACTGTCCACCCAAATACAACATAAAGAATAACATGTTTGAAGAAATTCTTAAACTACTTGGCGAAAGATTTATCCTGGGAGGTGACTACAATGCCAAGCACATAGATTGGGGGTCTAGAGTAACCTCTACGAGAGGAAGACAGCTAAGAAAAGCTATAAAAGAAAAAGGCTGCATTTACCAATCTACCGGTAAGCCAACCTATTGGTCAACTGATAGAAATAAAACTCCTGATCTGCTTGATTTTTATATAACAAAAACAATTTCACCCAATTATATTAAGCTAGAAGATAACCATGATTTGGACTCAGATCACTCTGCAGTCATACTAAATCTATATGAAAAGGTTATTAAGAAACAGTCGAAACCTCTGCTAACGAACAAGACAAATGACTGGGCTAGCTTTAAACAAGAAATAGAAAACAAAATAAACATAAAAACAAAACTAAGATCCAAATGTGATATAGATTCTGAAGTAGAAAATTTTATTAAAATTATTCAAAATGCTGGATGGAATAATACAAAAAATTGTGAATATAAATCGGTAGGATTCAACTACCCTAGAGAAATATTAAATATGATAAAAATAAAAAGAAGAGCTAGACGCAACAATCGCGTGATCCGGCAGACAAAACTCTACTAAATAGGTTAACTCAGAATCTTAAAAGAAAAATTAAAGATCTTAAAAATGAAAATTTTGAAAAATATATAAAAAATTTATCAGCTAAAAGAGAAAATAACTACTCGTTGTGGAAAGCAACAAAGAGTACAAAAACCTCGATCTCTCAAATCCCGCCAATCAGAATGAAAAGCGGTGAATGGGCGAGAGATAATAAAAATAAAGGTGAAACATTCGCAGATCATCTTGAAGAAATTTTTTGTCCAGACGAGACAGATTCGGATGATCTCACTGAAGAAAATAATAATTGGCAAGAAAATGTTATATCACCATTTTCTGAGAGTGAAATAGTTGAACAAATTAAAAAACTCAGAGATAAAAAAGCTCCAGGTTTTGATCTAATTACATCGGACGTCCTGAAAGAACTTCCGAAAAAAGCTATAACAATGGTAACACGCATTATAAACGATGCTATAATAATAAGGTATGAGCCGAATATGTGGAAAATAGCAGAGATAATTATGATACCAAAGCCTGGTAAGCCCATAAATGAGGTCAAATCCTACAGACCAATATCATTACTACCAATAGTATCAAAATTATTTGAAAAACTATTATTGATTCGAATGAGACCGATCATAGAAAATAGTAATCTGATTCCAAATTATCAATTTGGCTTTAGATCTAAGCACTCGACAATCGATCAAATTCATAGAATAACAGACATAATAGAAAAAGCTTTAGAGGAAAAGAAAGTATGTTCTACCATATTTATAGATGTAGCCCAAGCTTTTGATAAAGTATGGCATCGAAGCTGAATAAATAAACTAAACAATATGTTACCTAAACAATACATAGATATACTCTCATCATATCTAGAAAACAGACTATTCAGAATAAAACAAGACGAAGAGTATTCTACTATTAGAGATATTAAAACGGGTGTGCCTCAAGGTAGTATTCTGGGTCCCATACTGTATTTGCTCTACACCAATGATTTACCAGAAATGGAAAATATAACTGTAGCTACATTCGCTGACGATACTGCGTTGATGGCAGTAGGATCAAATATTGACGAGGCTACAATTAAATTGCAAAGAGCAAGCGACAAGCTATACCTCTGGACAAAGAAATGGAAAATTAAACTCAATGAGTTAAAATCAGTACATGTAAATTTTACAAATAAAAAATTAGAAAATCAACCACCATTGGTAAATCTGAATGGGGTCAATATATCCCAAGAAAACAATGCTAAATATCTAGGAATGACATTAGATGTCAAACTTAGATGGAAAGAGCACGTTAAAAAGAAAAAATTTTAGCTTGAAAATAAATATAGAGAAATGTACTGACTCTTAGGCCGTAATTCTAAATTACCTATACATAACAAGATTTTGTTATATAATCAGATACTCAAACCGATATGGTTGTACGGCATACAAATATGGGGATGTGCCAAACAAACACATGTACTTTGTATACAAAAATTGCAAAATAAAATATTGCGCAACATGGTAAATGCCCCCTGGTATGTTCGCAACAGTGATTTGCACAGAGATCTAAAAATTCCTTGCATAGAAAATGAAATAAAAAGATATGCAACAAAGCATATAGCTCGTCTGGAGGGACATGTTAACGTTGAGGCCACTCAACTGCTAGATAATCAAAATGATGTCAGAAGGCTTAAAAGAACTAAGCCACTAGATTTAATACGATTGAAATTCGTAAATTTTTTCTTTAAGAAAATAACACTAGAAATAAATTAATGGTTAGTCCGTCGGACTAGTTTTAATGGGACGGGTGTGGTTTAGTCAGTAAAAATCTGGCACACAATGGAAGCTACGGGGCTCATTGTGTCTATAAAGATTCCCACCAATCCACGCAAAAAAAAAAAAAAAAAAATTCATTTCTAAACAAAAATTATTGAACACAAGAATAAATACAATGAATACAAAAAAAATTTATTTCTAAACAAGAATAAATACAATGAATACAAAAAATTTTTATTTGGTATTATCAATTAAATGTGTGAGATCAACTAAAACTTGTTTGTTGAATTCTCTCTTTTTCGTGAACACAGAAAATCGCCAGCACAAAATGTGTTAGAGGAGTAAAAGTAGTAAAAGTAGCATTTTGCTTTTTATCTTAAAATCATATTTGAAAAAGAACCAAACGAACATTATCGCTTACTATATAGTCTTGCAGGCCTTTCAATATGATTATTGGGTGAAGCCAGTATCGCTACTTTGTTGCAGTTTAACGAATACTAATTGGAAATTTTACGTAGATGTTTCCCATATATATGAAACGGTTGCCTGGTTTACATGGTTAATAGCACAAACTGGGCGTTGATATGATCCAGTTGGAAGAAACTTACTACTATCAAAAATTTCAAATGAAACGGTAGATATTCCATTCAATAAACGATATTGATCAAAACGAGAGAGCATTTCAAAAAATATGTTGTAAAATACCGGTTTCTTAAAACGTTCTTATAACTACTAGTGTTATAAGACTAAAAGATTAATATTTTAATTCCAGAATAGGCGGTAAATCGTTATTCTTTACAATATTTTCTTACAGGCGATGTCAAAACTTTAATTAATTTAAAAAACAGATTCTTCGTTTTAATTTTTAGGATAAAAATGATTCAACACAAGTATGACTTTAGCTGAAAAACGGCTTGTCTGACATAAAAATTGTGTGAGATGAAAATGTAAAGGATAGTTCAGGGCATGAAATTCGTTAACAAATAGTAGCAATATTAGTAAATCCTAGGAGGAAATTTGTTGAAATGTATACCCTTACAAGTAAATACACTGTTTAAAATTGTATACTCATTTACATATAATTCGTTTAATATACATTTGTTCACTAAAATACTGCAAAAAGCACATTAAAGGGTTTTCAGATGACAGTGTAAAAGACAGTGAAAGACAGTGAATGACATGTCTTTGCCAATGATGTTTAACCCTTCGCTATTGTATAATTAATTGTCTTTGAATTTTTGTAGTGCTATTTTTTATTTTCTTTTGCATTTCGAATCAGAAGATCAATAAAATTATGAGTTATCTAAATTAAAAACATTTAAAATTGATTTTTTATAGAAATTAGTTATTTTTCGAAAATTTTGAATGTTAAAATATTTCAATATCACTAATTTGAATATTTTAGTTTGTATCATCTAAAATGATTTTGTCTGTCTGTAAGTGGTTTAATATTTAGTGATAATTATCGAACTTCGTTCAATAAAATAATTTTTAATTTCTTTTTATATATATTTTTGTTTGATTTTGATTACGAATATCGATATTTCGAGAGATATATACATACATACATACATTTTTAAATATTTTGAACTTAATTTATTTTTTTAATATAATCAATTTTTTTTTATGTTCTTGACCGTAATTTAGTCAGTAGCATTTTTTGTGCTTCATTTAGTACAGTACTGCAAGTTTATATTACAATATCTATAATGTACGCTAGCGTTTGCAGATGATATCATACTTTATTCTGCAAGCGATTCTGCAGAAACGATCCAAAGAAACGTTCAATGGATGTTCAACTTTATATAGTAGATTATTGTGGGGTTTGCATACTTAAAATTAATACTAATAGGTGCGAAAGAATTTTAGTCCGCAGTACTGTGGATAAAACCAGCTGCAATATTAAAAAAAATTGAAAAATGTTTAAAATAAAAACGAGTAATGGTGAAAATTTAAATAGTTAAAAAGTAATTAAGTATTTAGGTATATATTTACACCGAAATTTAAAATTTACTTATCCTGTAAATTATATTCTAACAAAAGGTAATAAATCCTTTATGGCGGCCAAAAATTATTTTATAACAAAGATATTAACCCTAGAGTAAAAATAATTGCTTATCAATCACTTATTAGACCAATATTGGCATATGGAGCACCTATATGGTTTAATATAAGTGCTAGTCTAGTGGAAAAAATAAGAAGGTTCGAGAGAAAATGTATTAGAGCTTGCATCAACAAAACGCGTAAACCTGAAACAGATTTCAAACACTTCTATTTCAATAAATATATATATAAAGAAGCTAACATTGTTAGGTTTGACAATTTTATAATAAAATTGATCCGAAAAACCACATTGATCGCTCGCTAAAAACTTCGGAAAATGGATTAATATCCAAAATATACTATCATAACGAGGAATATATTCAGTATATCAGGTTTTATGCAAAATCGTGAACATGTGCCCCTATTATATTATTATAATAGGAGGGCCACATGCAAAAGCATTGATTTTAATCCTAATATTTTTGATAACTCGGTCTTTAAATACGATATGTTTATTCCAAACATATAGGCAGCATAGGCGGTTGCCTAGGCGCTGAACTGTTGAAGGCACCAAAATTCGAGAGAAAAAATAAAAATATACTTTTTTGTAGTTACAGGTTTTTAAAAACTGTTGAAGTACAAAAGAACAAGAAAATGATTGGCAAGGAGTATTAGTACGTTTGATCTCTTTAGTTCGGGTTCTAGGTCAACAAAGTTTAGCACTAGGTACGTGGTACTGGTACTAGTACTGGTATGTGATACTTTGCAGTCCTTGATACTGCTATTAATTCCGTCAGTGATAAATTTGAGCAAATGCAAAATCTTGAATCAGTGTTCGGATTCATTTTTGATTTTTATAGCTTACAAAATGTAACAGCACAACACCTATATGCATTATGTCTTGCTTGAGTCTGTATTAAGTCATGATGGCTCTAAAGATATCGAAGCAGTGGATTTGTGTAATGAGCTTCAATCTATTTCTACAAGCATTTAACAGATTTCGTCGCCGAAAGATGTCCTATATTTTATTTGTGAAAGAAAGTTGACCATATATTTATTCAAATTTTTTATCATCTTAAGAACCTTTTTAACGTTACTTGTTACTGTAAAAGAAGTTTTTCGAAACTAAAATTAATTAAAACTTATCCTCGCTCAAAAACGGCTCACAAACGGCTTGTAGGCTTGGCTTTCATGGAGCAAGATTATTTTCTTTACGTCTGTTTTCGCCATAAAAAATATTGCCTAGGGCACGACAAAAAAAATATTTTTGAGCCACCGCTGAGAAAACATTGGTGCTTAGAAAATGCATACGTGTAGAAAAAAAGCAAAATATAGTGTTCTGCTTCTTTTCTCTCTCTTTAGGTTTAGGTAGTTTAAGGTAGTTTAAGCTTAGTTGTACTTTTTTTTAATAATAATTTTTGGTTTTTGAAAATTTCCAAAAAAAATAATGTAAATACTAAAGTACTAAAGAAGTACGAAATTCTACAGGTTAATTAACTATAAGTATATATAAAAATAAAATTAATTAGAAAACGAATAGGTTTTTAGGTTAATTTTGAATTGTTTAAAGTGAAACCAATTTTTGTAAATTTTTTTTTTTCTGTCTGTAGAATCTGAATATAATTAAATAAAAAAAAAAAAAAATACCTATAATGTTTCTCTAGCATTTATTTATATAATTTCTAGCTTTTCAACTCATTAAATGTGGAAAACTACTGTTATTGCCAGGAACTAAGCATTCTTAAATAGAAAATCCCATTTATTTTTTGTCAATTATCTTATCCCAATTACAAGGGGTACTGGACCAGGTCGAAAAATTCATAGAGCATTTTTTTTGCTTCACTAGGAATCGAACTTGGGATCTTTCGGTTGAAAGGCAGTCGACAACCTACTCCGTCACTCAGCGTCTTACTACAAACATAAATTATCTCGATATAATCTCAAATAACCCATTAATTATTTCGAAAAATTTAAACTATAGGTATCACAATTTATGAAGTTAGTTATCGAAGTAAACTAAATTCGCCAAATATTAGAATTTATGATGTTACAAGAGTAATTGCACCTAACATGATCATTTACCAAATGTACGAAATTTAATTAACAGTGAAAATAGTCGAATATTTTCCTTTTACTTTTACTGATATGCTTATCATACAGATACGCGTATTTCGTTTACTACTTGCAGACTTCTTCAGTGTTTTGTACTCGACTGAGAAAAGAAATCTAAGATGTCGATTGACTATGAGAATAAAAAGGTAATCAGAAATGAAAAAAAAGTCATCAGAGACATCAAGGCGAAACCAGTATACTTTGTCAACGCACTGGTAATTTTAAACAAAGAAGATTACGATAATAGGATGCAGGAGAAGATCACGAACGGACCTTACAGGAAATTAAGAAACGATCCTCTTCAACAGTTCATCAAGCGAGTAGACAGCACTATCAAGAAATGCCGACAAGTAATAGGAGTCAATAAACTTAAGGTCTCTAATCCAGCACTTCCTAGAATTAAAGGACTTCCTAAAATTCACAAACCAGGGAATGAGATGAGAGAAATTATGACAGCAGATATGTCTCCAACATATAAAATAGCCAAATGGTTAGTGGAGGAGTTTCGTAATATGGATAAGCAGTTCGAAACCCAATCAGTCTAAGGAAAAAAAACCCAAAAACTCTAAGGAACTTGCTCAAGAATTACAATCAATGGGAGGACTTAACAAAGACGAGGTCATGGTCTCTTTTGACGTAAGATCCCTTTTTCCCAGTATCCCAATCAAAGAGGCTATTATTCTTATATATTAGAAGAATGGTTACTACAACAAGAAACTGGACCACAGTGGAGGACAAAAGTAAAACAGTACATAAAGCTGATCCGGCTTTGCATGGAAGAAAATTATTTCACCTTTAGAGGAAATTTCTACAAGCAATTGAAGGGGGCGCCAATGGGAAATCCCCTTTCTGCATTCATCAGTGAAATTTTCATGGCTAAATTGGAGTCAGATTTAGCAGCAGAAGAACGGTTACCAAGATTTTGGTAAAGATACGTAGATGATATTTTTGCTGTAATAAGAGAAAGGGATCAGAACCTTAGAATCAACCTTATGTACTCTTAACGGACTCCACAGGAATATACAGTTTACTGTCGAAGTAGAAAAAGAAGGTCAACTACCATTATCTACTGTTAAGTAAAACAGGAACATCTCTAGAACTAGATATTTACAGGAAACCTACGGATACTGACAGGGTCATCCCGAATACCTCCAACCACTCCTATCAACATAAGATGGCATCGTTCAGCCACATGATCCATCGAATGTTAACACTTCCCATCTCCCAAAAAGGTTTAGTAAAAGAAACTAAACACATATTTGAAATTGCGAGAATAAACGGATATCCGGAAAAAACCATCACGGCCTTACTTAGTAAACGGAAAAGAAGTTTACAACGGAATTCCCTCACTAACCTACTCACTTATCAACAACCCATAAGAAGAGTAGCATTGGAGTTTAGCAAGATTTCTCTCCCACTCAGAACGAAATTAAAAAAACACGGGTTAGATATCGTATATAGCAGCAGAACTAACCAACTCAAGTCTGTTCTAGGTTCAACTAAAGACCCAATCGAACAAATGGAAAAATCAGGTGTGTATATAAGGTAACTTGCAGTCATTGCAACAAAGTTTATATTGGGCAAACTAGGAGAAACATGCAAACGCGACTCAATGAACACCTGAAAGAAGCAGAACTGGCTAAAAAGAAGAACTCAACAGAGTTCCGATCCAAAGTAGCAGAACACATCATCCAGAAGAATCATAGCATTTTGAAAGAAGACATTGTAATGGTAAATTACATTAGAGATTCTAGGAAACTAGATTCAGCTGAAAGCATCGAAATTTACAAAACTAAAAATGACTCACTCCTAAATAAAGACCAAGGCAACGGATATTCTTCTTTATTTAAATTTTTAGTGAAATACAATAAAACGAATAACACCACCCCTACTAACGTCGGAAAAATTATTTGAAATACCAATAATAAAATAAATAAAAATATTTTTATTCAACCCCCTACCTGTGCTAATTCATTGGATAATAAACAACCATGCAGCTGCGAGAAACATCAAATTGTTACCTGTACGAATAAAATAAATAAGACAATTTTAGATTTCTTTCCTCAGTCGAGTACAAAACACTGAAGAAGTCTGCAAGTAGTAGACGAAATACGAGTATCTGTATGACAAGCATATCAGTAAAAGTAAAAGGAAAATATTCGACTATTTTCACTGTTATACCAAAATTTTACTCTAACGCTGGAAAACAAGTTTTTATAAAAACGAAATTTAATTGTTTAATTTTATGTTATAAAAATTTCATCTTCCCAGAAAACAATCACTAAAAATTTCCTTTCATTGGAACTTTTAATTACTAGAAGGATTTTGTTTTATATATAAAACTTTTAAAAACCTATACTTTGGTATTATTTTTAAAATTTTTATAAAAATAAATATTGGTATCCTTAAAAATACCAAAAATAAAACTCAATAATCCTTTTCGACAAAATTTTTGAATATCAGCAAATTTATTTTATTTTATTCCTAAAGGATATTAAATTATAACAGGGCTCTATTTTTCAGTGTGTGAACAATGTAAAGAAGTTATATTCAGAAAAATAAAAGAACAAAACAAATTATTGTATAAAAATTATGCAATAAACAGGATAAATAATTGCATAATAGGAAAATATAATTTTTTCTTAAGATGTGTGTATGTATGTTATGTTATAATATATGAAATATTATATTATATTAATAATTTATTCTATTATTAAAATCTTATATTTTTAGTAATGTTTTTAATTGATTTTTTTTTACTTTATTTGTTGTAGTATCAAACATATGTACAGGGTGGCGTGAACATATCATATTAACAGTATTTTACAATCCTATTATTTAAAATAAATTTGTTATCATTATTAGTTTTTATTGAATATAATTTAAATTAAGCACAATTGTAATTGACAAGCACTATCTGCCAGGGCTATCGGTTTTTGACAGAAATGTATCCTAGTAAGTATTTGCTTAAAAGATTCTGTTAGCGCAGAATAGCAAGATCAAAAATATTCTTGGTATTTTAATAATATGTAAGATAACAATTTACACTGATAGTGTGAAATTAAAACCCGCACATTTTAATTTTTAAAAAAAAATTAAACTAATGATTGGATAACATTCTTTTGAGTCAACTTTAATGCTATTTATTATTAAAATTGTTTAAAAATCAATTTTACAGTTAAAGCAACCAATTTGAAAATAATGATAGTTGAATGAAAACTAGTACATTTGGCATTTTAGGTTGGATCAAAATGTACATTTGGTTTGGTTATAAACAAATATTGCAACAAAATCAATTGTTTGCAGGGCCCTTATTGCTACTTTTGCTTTTGTTTATGGCATTCGAAAATTTGACACTGTGACGTAATAAATAATGTCAGTAAAAATATAAAAAGTAATTGAATTTTGAGTTTTGTTTTTCCTTATTAAGTAATTTTTTTTATAGCTTTATAAGTAGCCTTTGAACACAATATATTATGTTTTTTTCAGGCCAGGTCTTTACATTATTTTTATTTTTTTAAATTTTCTAATTTATCTATTCATATAATACATTTTTAATTTTTGTTTCTATATACCCTCGGTGGCGCAGTGGTTATGTAACAGGATACATGATCGAGGGTACCTCGGTTCGAACCTGGTTGGTGGCGATTTATAAAAAAAAAATCCATCATTAAATTTGTTAATTGAAAATTCGAGATTTATCGAATGAAAAACATAATTGAGATCGAACCGGTAATAAGGTAGCGCCACGTTGTTTCTAGGCAGCGTTAGATGGTTACTCCATCCAATAGGACCGGTTATTGTAGGCCAATCACCTGCATAATCGGTAAATCAGTGGATTCGAAATAATAATAATAATATAAAAAAAATAAGTAATTAAATTTAGTTTAATTTGGTTTTGGTATATGAATAAAAATAGAGTTAAAAATTTTAGGTCAAAACAAACTACAAGACTATCACAGCTCTTATTTTCTTTTTCTTCACTATCGCTCCATTTTATTTTTATTTTTAATATTAATATTAAACTTTTAAGCTGTTTACTCAAAAAAATTAGTTTTATAGTAAAACAAAATTTCACAATGAAATGAAATGTTAAAAATTTAAATTTAAAAAATTGCAATGGCAGCACTATTTTCGAATGCGAATTTGATACACCGTACCAATTGATTTTCGCATCGCAACTTCCAATTGATTTTCGCAACACAAATTCGCAAATATTTGCGGTGCGAATTTCTTATACGTTAAACACCAGTACTACTAAATACATATTATAAGATAACATCATAGTTCTATTATCAAATTAAATATCTTACTATTTAGCTATATGTCATTTTTGTTTTCTAATTTGTATATTCCTTGTTAAAAATTTAGATTTAAGAATTTTACTGAAAACCAACAATTCGCAGCATTAGCTCAAACTGAATTACTAATTCATTATTTTTTTTTTACAAACTATATAATTTATCTTTAAAATAAATAAAAAAATTTATTTTTCCAAACATGATGTTTGAAACAAATAAATAAGCCTTGTGCAGTATTATGCACATGCGGTTGCAACAAAATCTAACACTTTCAAATAGTTGTTGCAACCATTGCCAAATGGTGAAACATTGCAAAATTAATACTTATCAAATTTTATTCCTCACAGCCCAATGTTTAACCAATGAACATTTTATTTTTCCACCCCCAGGGCTCGCTGAGTCAGCGGTTATATATTTCAAAACTAAATTTCAAAGTCATATAACATATACTAGTCTAAATGAATCGACATACTGTCGGTAGCCACAACTACCTAACATGCAAGTTATTAAAAAAAATTAATTACATGTTTCGAAATGATTGTTATACTTCAATATTTATTACGGTATTTCAATGAATATTTTGAAAATGGTCCAAGCAATGAAATATTTTTTGATCACCTTTTACGAGCTACACTAAATCTAGATTGACTTGATAAATATTTATAACATTAATTGCATCGAACTTGTTTAAAACCTTATCTTTTGTCGATGATCAATATCCGAAAATTATTAGCAATGAATCAGTGGTGAACAGGCAGTTATTAACAATATCTCCAAATTTTTCTACTCAATATACGAAAGATATATTTAAATATTGGCAAGGGACAATAAGTCCATGGAATTTACTCCACTCAAGTGAGAAATAAGTCTACAAAATTGAAGCGGATTTATTTCCCACTACAGTACACTTTTTAGTGAGCAATAATATTCCACACCCCAAAATGAAGAAATCAGAAATAAGTCCACTTAATAAATTCATATTCAGTACATAATAATATATATAATGGTATTTGTAAGATTGTGAATTAGGATGGATTTTAGAAATGGATTCAAAATCAGGGTTTTCCGTCTTTTACAAAATATTTATATATATATAATATGTATATGGGAAAATCTAAAATGTATAAATTCTGAATTCAGAGCGATTTGAAATTGGTTACATAGGGACTTTTTACTACTCAAAAGTGTCACAAGTCCCTAAGAGTATATCTCCTCTTCCAGAAGTTTTAACAAACATTTTGCTTTTTTATTTTGCAATTTTTATTTTGGCAATTTCTCTTTGTTTCCGTTTTTGGTGGGAAATAAGTCCACCTGAATTTTATGAATCTCTTTCTCACTAAAGTGGACTAAATTCCCGAGGGGAGTGAATGTTATGTGGACTTATTGCCCCTTGCCGTAAATATTGTTGCGGTACAACAACACCGATAGTGTATTTACAATAACACCGATACTCATTGAGCTGTGGAAGAATAAATTTTTGATGGTTACCGGTGATACACTGGTAGCCAACGTGTTAACACAAATGCATCGGTTTTTGGATTCTAATATGTGCACTCATGTGTTGCTTACCAAATATCGATTCTTTATAAATTAAAAATATTTATAAGTGCAAGGAAATTTGACTTTTTTTAGTCATAAATTAATAATATGAATATAATTATAACAAATTATAATATCAATATATAACTAATAATAATATATATTATTAATTTGTGTTTCAGAACATTAAATCTGATCACTAAAAATAAATTCTATTATCAAGCATAATGTACATTCATATATAAAGACGTACAAATGTATTAAACAATTTTTTTAGAGTTGATTATATTGGTGATAATTACGTTAAGTAAAATACACAAAAAAAATTTACGTCGATTAAAGAATAGCATTATTAAATTTGTTCTTAAACAATACCACGTCTACCACACACTACTTCTTTTCTTATGTTCTTAGACAGAACAAAATAATATTCTGTACAAATAATCTAGTACAAATAAACTTTCATTTATCGACTTTTGTACAACTCTGCTTAATTATAATCAATTTTTTAAATTTTTTGTTTTTTTTAGATAAATAAAATATTACAAAAATTTAAAATAATTTTACGAAAAATAAAATAAAAAAAAGCAAAAACAAAATTATAACATAATTTTGTTTACCAAAATTGAAGAAAGAATATAAAATTTTAAAATAGATTTTAATGGAGCAGAAAAATACTCCTTTGAGTATAATTTTCCTATCATTTGACATTTTACAATCAATTGTTATGTATTTACAAGAGAAATCAAAAATACAAAACAAAAAACATGAAATAAAAATAAGAAAAATGTTTTTTACAAAATAATTTTTAAAATCTTATCAGATAAATTTGATAAATTTATTACAATTTTAAATAATTTATCAGAAATCAATAAAATGAATTTGAGAAGAAATTTTCCTTTTAATCAGATTCCCAGGAAATTTCTTATGAGTTTTTAATGCTTTTCTTCTAATCGAAAATAATTATCAGGTATTTGAATTTAAAAAATCATTTATAAGTAAAGTATTATAATATAAATTCTTGATTTATCGTTTTTAAAATTTAAATATAAAATTTAATTTTGTCTATTCAGCAAACATAAAAAATAAAATAGTTTTTTTACAGAATTTTCTATATAAATTTTAAAACTTTTATGTGAAAAAGAACTCAATAATGAGTTAAATGATAATAAAAATTCATTTAATTTGGTATGGAACAAAAATGTGTCAAATTTTTACTTAAAGGAAGACGTTACGAAATTTTTGGGATTCCTTGTTTAACAATAGTGCAATATACAGGGTGGTTCGGATTTGAGCAAAAATATGCTAAAGGTTGATTTCTTCTAGTATTTTAGGAAAAAAAATGTTCTAGAATAGGGATCTATCTTTAGATTTAACCTGGGCTACAAAGGGTTAAAAAAATCGGGTTTGAAAAATTATTACACATTTCGCAATAAGTTAAATAGAAGAGTGAAAGCCATGACCATGTCTGGCACATTTTGGAGATGGCCTGTAAAAGAAGATAATTTAATATATTCAGACAGTGACATAGTCTGCAAAATTGTGCCTCCAGTTTTAATGAACAGCAGAGGACAATATAATGTACCTGAAATCAGACAAATAAAAAATGCCAAAACTAAGAAGTAGTAAATGTGATTTTTTTTTACTTTGTATGCGTATATGAAATATTTTGTATTTTTATTTATTTATTTCAAATGTGCATTGTTATAATATTTAAGTTAATTATGTTATATAATTGATTAATCATACTATAATAGTATTATTAATCAATGGTTATATTAAATTATTTTTTTTTGTTTGAAACACTGAATCGTTGCATTGTTTAATTTTTTTAAATTTTTATATTGAAATAAATGTATATTTTTATGTGTAAATAATTTTACTTACATTATAAATATTTTTTTTTTTTTTAAATTACTTAAGTATATCAATATTGATTTTTTTATTATAATAAATATTTGTTATAATTTAACTAAGTACTCTAAGGATCTCTTCGGAAACTTAGAAGACTTAGATTACGCAGATGATGTATGCCTCATATCAAAAAATCAAAGGGACCTACAGAACAAAGTCAACAGATTACAGGAAGAAGCAAAGAAATCGGGACTGGAATTAAATATCGAGAAAACCAAAGCAATGAGGACAAACAATAGTTACAGTGAGCCAATAACAGTGAGTGGACAACAGATAGAATACGTAGAAGAATTCAACTACCTGGGGTGCATTATAACATCAAGAGGAGGTGCAACAGAAGATGTCAACAGCCGTATAAATAAGGCAAGAAGAACATTTGGGAGCCTAATGAAGATATGGCGGAGCAACCAAATATCGAGAACAACAAAGCTAACAATATTCAGAGCATGTGTTAAGTCAACATTAATATATGGCAGTGAAACATGGCTCACTTCGGTCAGAATCAAACAGAAGCTACAAGTATTCATCAACAAGTGCTTGAGAATTATATGCAGAATATTCTGGCCGGCAAGAATTAGCAACGAAGATTTATGGATGATAACTGGAGAAGAACCTATCAACAGACAGATAAATAGGAAAAAATGGAAATGGATAGGTCATACACTAAGGAAATCAGAAAGTGATATAGCAAGAAGAGCTCTAGAGTGGAATCCACAAGGACAAAGGAGACCCGGCAGACCATACAACACATGGAGACGCACAATCGATCAAGAATTAACAGTCAACAATTATACCTGGGACGATATTAAGGAAGTAGTACTCAACAGAGAGGAATGGAGGTTCACTATCGAAGCCCTATGCTACCACGCGGAGTAATAGGAGAAAAAAAAAAAAAAAAAAAAAAAAAAAAAAAACTAAGTACTAGTTAATTATTTAAAAAATTTATTATTAATTTTACTATTAATAATTATTTTAAATAGCTTTTTTGAATAAAATCGTAAATAGGTACTGCGAATCGCAAATAGGTTCAAAAAACGGAATTGAATTCCTATAAGGGCGGAATTAGTTCAGATTGAAATTGTTGAGCGGAAATACGTACAATCAAATTTTTTTTGGCAGTTATGATATTTTATTATTTATTTAGAAAAAATTAAATTATAATTAGATGAAAATATTTTTTTTTTTAATTAAAAAATACTAATTATTATAATTTGAAAAAAAAATTGAAAAAAGCTTATATTTTGCTTATTTTGTCAACTAAAACTAATTTTTCCTTAAGGGGGCGGAAATTGGTACATTTACGTTACTACTAAATACATATTATAAAATAACATCATAGTTCTATTTTCAAATTAAATTTCTTACTATTTATATGTCATTTTTGTTTTATAATTTGTTCAATTGGTTCTGTCTAAGAACATAAGAAGAAAAGTAGTGAGTGGTAGACGTGATATTGTTTAAGAACAAAATTTTTTTTGTGTATTTTACTTAACGTAATTATCACCAATATAATCAACTCTAAAAAAATTGTTTAATACATTTGTACGTCTTTATATATGAATGTACATTATTCTTGATAAAAGAATTTATTTTTAGTGATCAGATTTAATGTTGTGAAACACAAATTAATAATATATATTATTATTAGTTATATATTGATATTATAATTTGTTATAATTATATTCATATTATTAATTTATGACTAAAAAAAGTCAAATTTCACTTATAAATATTTTTAATTTTTAAAGAATCGATATTTGGAAAGCAAACACATGAGTGCACATATTAGAATCCAAAAACCGATACATTTGTGTTAACACGTTGGCTACCAGTGTATCACCGGTAACCATCAAAAATTTATTCTTCCACAGCTCAATGAGTATCGGTGTTATTGTAAATACACTATCGGTGTTGTTGTACCGCAACAATATTTACGGCAAGGGGCAATAAGTCCACATAACATTCACTCCCCTCGGGAATTTAGTCCACTTTAGTGAGATCGAGGTTCACAAAATTCAGGTGGACTTATTTCTCACCAAAAATGGAAACAAGGAGAAATTGCCAAAATAAAAGTTCATTTCTCCATTAAATCATATCCCCTTTTCCGGAAATTTTACAAAACAGTGCAAAATGTTTGTTAAAACTTCTGGAAGAGGAGATATACCCTTAGGGACTTGTGACACTTTTGAATAGTAAAAAGTCCATATATAACCAATTTCA
Organism: Argyra leucocephala; assembly: GCA_963942445.1. Lineage (NCBI taxonomy): Eukaryota > Metazoa > Arthropoda > Insecta > Diptera > Dolichopodidae > Argyra > Argyra leucocephala. Next base: position 71,903,303 of record OZ012677.1, read on the forward strand.
AAATCGCTCCGAATTCAGACCTTATACATTGTTAATACATTGTAAATATAGGGGTTAAGTCATCTGTAGAGCTGGCAAACGGGTGCTCCGTTCGCGGTTGTGACATTGTGAATTAGGATGGATTTTAAATTGGATTTAAAATCAGGGTTTAATGCTTTTTACAGAATATAATCCTCCTAAGTCAGATTTTTTCATATACATATATATATGTATATAAATATTTTGTAAAAGACGGAAAACCCTGATTTTGAATCCATTTCTAAAATCCATCCTAATTCACAATCTTACAAATACCATTATATATATTATTATGTACTGAATATGAATTTATTAAGTGGACTTATTTCTCATTTCTTCATTTTGGGGTGTGGAATATTATTGCTCACTAAAAAGTGTACTGTAGTGGGAAATAAATTCGCTTCAATTTTGTAGACTTATTTCTCACTTGAGTGGAGTAAATCCTATGAACTTATTGTCCCTTGCCAATATTTAAATATATCTTTCGTATATTGAGTAGAAAAATTTGGAGATATTGTTAATAACTGCATGTTCACCAGTGATTCATTGCTAATAATTTTCGGATATTGATCATCGACAAAAGATAAGGTTTTAAACAAGTTCGATGCAATGAATGTTATAAATATTTATCAAGTCAATCTAGATTTAGTAAAAGCTCGTAAAAGGTAATTAAAAAATATTTCATTGCTTGGACGTTTTACAAAAACGTTGATTACTTCGAGAAACCTCGGTTAATTTTTTTTATTGTTTTTATTGCGTTACATCGTTCTCTACAACTTTTTCACTTTCATATTAGATTTACCGTTTTTCAGGTAAAGTCATATAAAATTTCAGTAACCTTAAGTGATTTCAATACCAGTTACTGATACTTAGCGTAACATGATGTTCAGCACGCTCAACCATGACTCAGTCATTATTTTTGATTGAAAAAAAATTAATAGAGTTAAGTTTAACACTTCCACAATTCAAAGGTACCTAGTGTTGCGCAAAATTACTCCATTTAACCCCGTAATAATATTCTAGCGAACTGAACCCTTCAATATCCTGGGCATGCAGTTAAACAAGAAAATGATTTGGAATTGCTATATATTTGAGGTACCTCTGTCTTTGGCTATGGAAATTCATTTGCTGCCGAATTTTCTCGAATGTGGAATCATATTCCAATAAACGTGTTTGCTCAATGTAAAAATGCAATCTTCAAAAGTTCAAAACAAATATTAAAAAAAATTATTCCTACTGATCAAAAGGGAAATTTTTCTTTTGCTAATCCTTAATTAGTCAAAGCTGTGCATTCGTGTATAAGAGTATATAATTTTAAGCCTAATGTTTAGCTAAACTTAAAACAAAAAAAAAAACACAAATTTTCGGAAGATGAAAAAATAAATATGCAGTAACAAATAATCAAAATAATTGTTAAAGCTATCGAATATTATTTCCATGTTTTGCTGCATAGTAATTTGACTGCTACCTCCGACGAAAGACGATGAGATGCTCAACCATACGATTCCTTAGGAATGTAAAAGCCAAAACTACTATACCCACTGCCCTTTGATCCGTCTAAGACATTCTAAGTTATATGAATTAATACTCAACATTGTCTCCATCCATTTGTGCGGAAGATTATTTTCATATTCGGACGAGTAAGAAAATCTAATTAGAATAATTACAGCAGCATAAACCTTAACTATACAAAATTTTCATCCAAAGGCTTGAATATAAAGAATTTTGATTCTGGGCTTAATTAAATTAATGTTCACTCTGAGAGAGTTCATTTTGCATAATATTTCGCATTGATTCCCGATATAAAGCTCAAATTGAAAAAAAATAAACAGAAGTTCAAAACTGAAATAGGTACAATCAATAATTATATTGACTTAAAGGGTGAATATCTTCACTCTCAACATACAAAAATTTCACTTTGTGCATACGTTATTCAAATATGAGGTTATACAAAGTATTACACAAAATTGTCAATACTCATTCGTTTATTCGCAATGCTGATATTCATAAAGATCTCAAAACCCTAATTATAAAAGATGAAATAAAAAAACTGGCTGTAGGTAGGTATTAGAAGGTTGCTATTCTGGAAAGCAAATTAGCACTCAATCTTTATACTTTTTGATACCACGTCTTGAATGGCCGATCTTTTGTTGTTAGTTGTTTCAGAGTGTATTAGTAATTTAATAAAGTCAATTAGATCAATAGTTTTGTATCCAACAGAAATTGTTTTACACAACGCGTCAATGAAGAAAAGTCATATCTAAGTGTAAACTGTAAACTAACAAAACCATTGGAATTATTTTAGCTTGAAATAAAAGATTTTTTACTTCTCAAGATTTCCTAATCGGATCAATGAGATTGTAGATTCAAAATTGTATAAATGGTTAATCTTATATATAAAGTATAGTTAGAAGCCGTGGGCTATCGGCAGAGCTTAATAAAAAGTTATTTATTAAAAAAAAGGTAGTTTTGTAATTTCAGCACCATGAAGTAACATAATAACTTGCTTCTAGTGTTTTCCTATAAGAAGGATTTTTAGCAAATCTAGTGAGTTTTTAAAGGTGACAAAGCAAGATTTACCATCATGGGAATAATAGGAATATATTTTTTCTGATTATTGAAATTTTACTTCACGAATTAGACATTATCATTTAAACTTGGAAATGTAACTGCATTAAACAAGTAGGAACATTTCGAGGTAAGTAATTCAAAGACACAAACCAGGGAAATTTCAAATATTTTAATAGGTACTTTATTTTCTGGGTAAGTTTAAAGGTTTTGATGACTTAAAAAAATACTTTTAATTTGAAAAGGCTTCATATTTTTTACTGATTTTATAATGTTTTGCTATTTGGTTGTTGTATTAAATAATAGTTTTCATATATGGGTTTTTTTTTTTTTTTTTTTTGTTATTTAATTTCTGTTTTATCTCTATAATTATATTTAAAATATCAAAAATCAATGTAATCCTAAGTTATGTTTAACTTTAATTTTTCGATATATGAGATTATAAAAATAAAAAAGAGTAAAAACAAAAATAAGAAACTAAAAACAAAAAATATTATTATCCAATCAACATCTCCCTTATTTTCCTTTAAAAAACACCAATGCTATTGATCTCTTTTAATTTCATTGGCAATTCATTAAAGCATTTCAGGCAACTATTGTTCTGATGCTCGGTTCTAAATAAACTTAAATAGTATAGAAGTAAGACTTGATTCTAGTATTGTGCCTATGTAGATCAATCCTTCTATTTAAAATAAAATTGTGTTTTATTAGGTTGTTAACAATTTTAAAAGCCATCATTTTAAAGCTCGTATTTGCAAATGTTGGAAAAACTGAAATATTTTCCGGAGTATAATAAACTTGTTGGATGTAACCTTGAATAGAAATTGATATATTTAATTGATTTTTTGTTTAAAATTTCAAGTTTATTAATGTAAGTTTGCGATGCACGACTCCAAATTGAATTAAGATATCGTAAGTTGAATATAGGATGAGTAAATAGCGAATAGGGCATTTTAGTCCAGATAATTTCGAAGTCTTTTTATTAAAAATATATACGGCGTTATTTTTTTTATAATAAATTCTATATTGAGATTCTATTTAAGTTTACTGTTTTATGATTAAGCCTAAATAATTAAAATGTTTCATTACATCGATTGAAACTCCATTTATAACAAAAATGGTCTCTGACAACACTTTATTATCAAAGAACAATAATTTTGTTTTTCATGTTCAATGAAAGTGTATGCTTACTTTAGCAGAACGTGGATGTCAGATTAGACGGCATTTCTTAGGTCCAGCTCCGAATTTTGGCATATTTTAAAACGGCGTCGTTAGCGTTTAATTGGATTGACCCTTATTTGGTATTGACTTGGAAGATATCATCAATGTATATTTTGAATAGATCTGGTCCTAAGATAGAACCTTATGGAACTCCCTTCTTACAAATTTTAGAAGAACTATATTTATCATTACAACGTACTTTTTGCATACTGTGCTGTGTATTACTAAAGTTGAATTTTGAAAGCTTATAAAGAAGTATATCGTTATCTACACAGTCAAATGCTTTTGAAGATCTAAGAAAAGACATGCAACGAATTTTTTTTTTTGTCTATATTCTTAGTTATATGATCTGTCAGGCTCAAGCAAGCTGCAGAGGTATTGGAATTTTTTTCAATTCGTATTGTTCCTTGTTTAGTATTTGATTTGATATCAGAAAAGCTATTTTGAAAAGCTGGAAGAATGGCAATAGGATGATAATTATCAAGGCTATTAATACTTTCACGTTTATGAATAGGAATGATGATACTTAATTGTTTTTAATGAATCTGGAAAAATTGGTTTAGTACTTGGATAATGTTTTTCTATAAATAATTTATTAAATAGATGGGCACAAAAATTAAGTACTTTTTAATATTTTTTATTTCTTAATCGGTAATTTTTTGCGGTAATATTTTGAAAAATCTTCACATTTAAATTTTTGGATTTCTGTGACTGCTTTTTGCTTTAATTCACCATAGTGGAAAGTTTTACAGACATTATCAGCGTATTAACAGTATTAATGTATTAGATTTTAATGTGTTTTTTACTGAAATTTAACATTATTCACCTATTTACAAATTAAAAAATTATAATTATGAAAAATTATCATATAATTATTAAAATTTAAACACAATGGTTAAAAATAAAGTTTTAAAGTGAAAATAAAATTTTAACAATACAAAATTTAAAATGATTTCCGCCAAATTTCAATAATGCCCTATTTTTCTTCCAAATAAATGATTTACTCATATGATTGTTTTTCTTAAAATTCCAATTCAATGCATCATCATCATTGTCAACAGCATCATTATTACAAAATATCACAGCTCATATTTTGTACCGTTTTTAATTTTTTTTTATTTATTTTTTTTTTATTTTCCCAAAAGGAAAGAAAGTTTATAAGGATTTGTCATCAAATATTTATGAGTTTTCTTTAACATTAAACAAAAAATAACAAAAAAAAAACAAAAACAGAAATGAAATACTCTTAACCGTCAAAATATAAAATTTGTTCAATTTCGGTTCTTATGTCAGTTTCTATACATTATGTGGGTTTATTTCAGTGGTTTGGGTTTTTTTTTTTTTTCATTTTTGTTTTTCATTTCTCCTATATTATATCTACTCGTAGATTATAATTTGAGGATTCGTTTTAACTTAATACGATGTCACATGTTCAGATATCTAAATATTTAAAATTGTATCCTTGATGCATTTATTTATTTTCTGTTAAAAAACAAAAATTTTGACATTTATATTAAAAATATAAAAATATTCCCATACGTAAGTATACAAGGATAAGTATGATGATGGGCAAAAGAATGGGGTCACAAATGAAATGGAATTTCTAGTACCAATTTATTTTGTTTTTTATATTTACTCATTCCTCTTCCTAACTCCCCCCCAACTGTTCTACTTCGAATGTAGAGATTTTTGTTCTTCAGTTTTTGTAAAGTAATTTCATATTTTTGTTTTTTTTTTTTTGAAGTACTCACCAGTGTTACTCTACCATATAAACTTTTATTATTAAAATGAAAATATTAATGGTAAAGTGAAAACTCATTTGCAAAAAAAAAATGAAAATCTTCAAAGTTTTTTGTTAATTTTTTTTTAAATAAAATTATTGGTTAGTCCAACTTTGTGCGGTATCTATTGGTCATTATCCGAGATTAATATTAAAATTTTATTCATATCGTTCTTCGGAAAGATAGTGTTGAAACATTGTATTAAAATTCTTATTTTTTTTAGCTGGGTTGTTTTTTTAGAACTGCTGGTCAAATAATCTCCTAGCATCGATAACATTTTTATCTCAATATTAATTTTTTTTTCATACACAAACAATTTTTGTTGCTGCTACTTTCCTTATTATTATAAACCGTTACTATTCTATCTAGTTGCGTGTTTTCAACGGTTTTGTGGTCTCTCAAGCGGTATTCAAATTTGTGTTCAATTAAAAGATGTATAACTAAAGGGAAAAATCCCTAACAGTATAGTGGCAGTAAAAAATTTTATCCAACGGTATTCAAATCCATGTTTTAGAATTTCCAAACATTTTTGAATTCCCCAACGGTATTCAATTCCATATGGTAATTTTTTCCCGAATCTCCTACCGATTATCCTACAGGCAAGATACTTACTTGCTTGTTGGGCACTACAGACCTTGAAGGTACTGGGCCTGACACAAAATCATCGTCCATTGACTTCGGTACAAACAAGATAACATCATAATAAAAATTCCTGTTAATCTGTTCACAAAAATTACTTGCTTTATTTCGTTATTAATTAGAGCATCAGAGCGGTAAATTTCTACTTTTCTCCATTGCTATAAAATTTACCATCACTATCTATTTGATCAGAATTGAATTGAAAATGATTTATGTGCAAAAATCTTTAATAATGCTTATCTAGAAAAAATTAAAGATCTGTAACGATCTGTCTAATGCCCTAAGCTTAATTTAAATATTTTCTTGATTGAAGCGTATTTAACACTTTATTAACATATATTCCAATGTCGTTCAATACTTCCGAGTCCATTCAGTATTTTACATAAAGTTTCAATTTAAATTTGCTTCCGAATATCTTCACAATGTAGTCTATACCATAAGTCATCATTAGCATTGCCGTCTAACCTCGTTCGTGCGGCATAGCTTGCAGGACAATATGCTGTCCATTCAGTATGTTACATACACTTTCAATTTAAATTTTCTTTCGAATATCTTCACATTGTAGTCTCTACCATAAGTCATCATTATTATTGTCCTGTAACCTCATTTGTGCGGCATAGGGCGGAAATAAAATCTATCCATCGGTTTTTTCTGCGCCTAACGTCTTCAATTGTGGCTACAGTATTTGTTGGGTATTTGATTTGGCTAAGACTGTTATTCTCCATGTGTTTCTCGGCCCTGCGACGCGACGTATACCCTGAGGATTCGATTCGAAACCTTATTTCGGAATATTGTGATCAGATTCTATCATATTAGCGAAGAATTTTTGATTTTCCTCAAACTCAATTCTTTTCTCAATTCAAACTAAAAATTTTCTTCAATATTGAAAATCTGCACCCAAAGAACAATTTCAAATGCAGACCAGAAGGTATGAGAATATACAGTTTTTTTTTTTTTACGTTCTTGACAGTAAATTAGGTAGAATCACATTTTCGTGCTTAATTAAGTACGGTACTGCAATTTTACACTACGATATCTACAATATTTCGAGTATTTATTTAACAAATTACTCGTTTATTAACTCATTAAATGGGGAAAACTACTATTATTGTCAGGAACTAAGCCTTCTTAAATAAAATAGTTTCATTTTTATTTAATTTGTTACCAGATTATATACTCTCAATTATTTTTTTTGTCATTTATTATATCCCAATGACAAAGGGTACTAGATCAGCTCGAAAAACCAATGAAGCATTTTTTTTTGCTTCATCGGGAATCGAACCTGGGAACTGTCGGTTGAAAGACAGTCGCTCTACCTACTGGACCACCCAGTTGTTTGTGTGTTATGACAGTGAAAAATATACAATATTTCAGATCAACATTTCAAGTTCAGTTCCGTTTAAAGAGTATTGGGAAAACAGAAATATGAAAGGGGATGGATAATATTATTTGCACAACATACAAAGGTTGATAAGTCAGGAAGAAGTATGTAGCAATAAAGTGTCGCATAACTAAGTAAGACTTACCATTGTTTGAATATTTGGTTTTTTAACTATGATTAATTTTTTACATTTCGGTACATTATTTTATGACACAAATCATTTACTGTTATCACAATAACGATGAAATTTTTCGTTACAATTTCATATTTTTATATTTTTAACATAAAAACAAAAAAAAAAGTTAATATTTTTATTTTTTAAACGACTCTATGAAACATGTTGAAGAGAAAGATCTCATATCGAAAAATTTTGAGATCCCAGTGTTATCCAACATCATCAAAATCATAATCATCATCATTACCATCATTAGCGTTAACCTTTAAAGTGCATTTTCTTGTTCTAATTTTTACACAAAAATGTATATGCATTTTTTTTTTTTTTTTCATTTTAAGTTCTGTGGGTGGTAACTTACTGTATATTATCATATTATATAATATATTAACAAATAAAATAATATTGAATAAATAGGAAGCGCCAGCAAAAAGATTTCATTGTTGTATTATAATAGTAACAAGTTCAGTAACAACAGCATATCAACGGTATATCACAAATAAAAAAATAAAAAAAAAAAAAAAACGTAGTAGAAGAAAAACAGTGAAATGCAGTAAGCTTGTATCCAACTGTAACGTTTTAATGTTTAAAATTTGACTTGGTTTGTTGAGTTGATTTTTTTTTACTGTTATTTTTTTTAGCATTATTTTTTACACATTTATTTGGGTGTGGGTTAATAATATGCTAGTAGATATATTTTATAATGTAAGTTTAAAATGGCTGAAATATTAAAATGGGATAATGTATAAAAGTTTAGTTTGCGTTGCATTAAAATATACACAAAAGAGAGTTTTTGTTATTGTTTTTTTTTTTTATGTTTGTTATTTTTTTTTTTTTTTTTACTTCTTCATTTACTATTATTAATTTTATATGTCATATTTACAGTTTTTTATGATAATAGGTTATAATATAATATAGGTGTTGTATGTACATAAATATATAAATAATATTTACTGTATTATTTATGTATATATATAGTTATTATGTATACATAAATATTTACCGTATATTATAGAGTGTGCACGAGTATTGTATTAAAAAAGCAAAAATAAAAATAAATAAAAAAGTAAAAACTTACCCTTAGTTGTATTACTGTTGCTGCTGATACGTTAACACCAGCTTCCTGTAAACCCTATTTTTTGTTTGTTTTTTTTTTTTAATAAATAATAAATAAAATATTAATAAATACAAACTAAAATATAAAATTTTATTAAAAAAAAAAAAATAAATAAATAAATAATATTATTAAAAATAATGTTTGTTTATATTGAAGAAAGTTTTAAGGTAAGAAGAGAGAAAACGTTTATCTATAGGTAATAAGCAAGGTGTAAATATAGTTATGTTCAAAGGTAAATGAACATGTTCAATCAATTTAAAGCATATTTTTTTAATAGAAAATTTTGAAGTACATGAAAAAACTAAAGTTAGGTCGTTGCGTGACTATTATTTTATCCCATACGCCAATTTTGGGTAAATTGACTTAACGCTTAATCTATAGGTTTTGAAGTCTAATCTTTCAGAATTTCTGGTCCCTTTTGATATATATTATTTAGTTTCTGAGATAATGAGTATTGATATTGTCCCATATCCACCTATTTCACATGTATGTAACGAACTTTTATCCCATACGTCATAAAATGTAATATTTATACTGTATGCCATGTAAAAAGCAAATTTATTTTGTTAGTACTATTTTTACCTACCTCCATTGCCCATGGATTTGGAATTAAATAATAACCAAAAAAAATTTGATATTATTTTCTCCCATACGCACAAGAAACTTTAATTATACGGATATGGAACAAAATAAAGTTGAATTGAAAATATTTAATCAGCTTTGATCCGAATTTACAAGATGAAGAAAAAGTAAAATTTTATTTCAAATTTGTTAGGCAAATAAATACAAAATGACACCGAACTGACTCTGATGTAAAATAAAATTCTTTTATGGTTTATTTACAAGTGGAAGAGCGAACCCATAGAGTTTGTAGAATGTTTTTTCTAAATTTTCAATCGATAACTCAGACCCGAATTTACTATTGCTTTAAACATTGTTTGGATAAAAACTGTGGTATACCTACACAAACAAAAAAAGGGAAACATGCTAAGAGAGTAACTTCACCAGTGAAATTGAATGAAATACGGGAACATATTCAATCATTTCCTGTTATAGATTCACATTATTGTCGTGCGAATTCGCAAAGAAAATATCTGGAAAGTGAATTAAGTTTACCCAAAATGTATAGATTATATAAAGAAAAGATTGTTGAACCACTTAAAATATCAGTGTATAGGAAAGTATTCAACAGTTAATTCAACTTTTCTTTTTTTAAACCAAAAAAAGATCAATGTATCTACATAAAATGAATAAAGATCCATCTAGAACTCAATTTGCTACAATGCTACAATTTGAATTGCATAAAAAAGAAAAAAAATATGACAAAAGCGGAACGGGATGCAGATTGTTCAAATATAGACAAAAATCACTGTATCTTATCATTTGAAAAGTGTTTTTAGTCTACTTAAAGCAGCAGGATCAATATTTTATTAGAAACGAAAACTAAATACATTTGAAAAAAACCTGTTAGATTAAGGCAACTTCACAAATATATGAAATAAAAGTTTATTTTCTTTAAAATAAAAAAAAAAATATTTGTTTACTTTAAATTAATTTTAAAATTACTTTGATTATAGATACTAGGGTTGGCTCTTATTGAAAAACTGATATTTTACTTCTAAAAAAAACTTTTGCAATTTCTATTTTTTATTACAGAATTACCATTTTAATTATTCATTATATTTTATTTAATAAATTTTCCCGACTTGTTTCGACTTATTCATTATAAAAAAAAGCTATATTAAAAATCCATATAAAATTACCAAAGACCGTTAATATATGAATAATATATCTTTGTATTATATTAACGGTCTTTGATATCACTTTATTCCATATCACTTCTTAACCATTATTTTAAAAAAAATACTTCTTACTTTTTATACTGTCACATATCCAAAAGACTTTGTACCATGTCATACAACAAGAACAAATAAGAAAAGCTATGTATGAGGTGGTATAAAGTTAAGAATTTACTTCCAATAATTAAAATGACCATAACTTTTTTTAATATGAACTAATTATCTTCAAAATTTAAATTTAAGTGCAAAATTGTTCAATTTAAATTAACAATGTAAAAAATTTAAATATTTATCGGCTGGTTTTTTAGTATTTTCACCCTAAACATTCAAAATCGATTTACTCAAAATGTACTAAATGGCGAATGGGAACAAATAATTGTCATGCGACGAGGTATTGAAACCCTGCCGAGATACGTGATAAGGTGGGTTGTGACCTATTGATCGTCAATTAAGTTAATTTAAATTATAATAACACCTACAAAGTATTTGCATAGTTTATTTGAATATTGAAATAAAAAAATGTATTTCTATGGTTTAGAATTGTGCGTTGAGTCGATTGTCAACATCCCATTTAAAATTAATCTAGGCATTTCAATTCGCTTGTCCGTTTATTACAATTTATTTTCAACTATGACATACTCTTTTATTTCATAAGTCACATTTTACTATTTTTTTCGATGCATTTTCGTTCCAATATGTGAATTTTTGTCAATGGTACCAAACTTTATGTGGAGTATTATTAGATATACGGAATTAAACGCCTTCTTTCTTTATTTTGTAAAGGTACCATTTAATAGTTTATATATATGAATAACAATATCCGTGACTTCCATATTGTAAAAAAAACGTTTTTTCTAAAATGCATCATATTCCATCCACATTGTACACAAAAAAAATCTTACAATCTAGTCTATTCCATATTGTTTAATATAAGTTGCAAATACGCAAAAACAAGCAGAGCACGCATCGAAAAAATTTTCGATGCTTTTTATAAACTTTTGGTACACAGATTTTCATTTGACTGGATACTGGGATATGACCCTCGCAAAAATTTTTTTTTTTGTTTCTTTTTTAACTTGTTTTTAGTACAATGGCTCTTAAGCACAATGCAAACAAGAGGTCCGGCGTCAGAAGTGTCGGGACCGAAGACCTTGAATTTTTTTTTTTTTACATCAGTACAATGACTCTTAAATGTGATGAAGACAATAGGTCCGGTGTCCAAGGAATTGGGGCAGAAAATCTATATCACGTGTTTAAATTGTGCTTGTTTGAAAAACAGGAGCTATTATAAATAATTTTTAAAAAATTTTTGACGGTCCGAAAGTCGGGACCAAATACCTTGAACAAAAAAAAAACCAAAGAAAAATATTTTTTTACACCTATCTGAATACGTAATGAACATTATTGACATTTTGGTTTTTGGACAATTTAATAAAAGTTTAAGAAATGTTTTTTTTACAATATGGAAGTCACGGTGTATGAATACAAAACGTTTTTTTTTTTATGGAGCAAAATAGAGCTCAATAATAGATTTTTTTTGGTATTCGAGGTATAATATTATTAAATAATTGTATTTACTGTAAGCAAGTACCTAACTAAGATAAAAGAAAGACAAATAAGGTCAAATACTTGCTAACATTGTACAAATGCAAATTTCTATGCTGATAAAATACAATTATATTTATTGATAATGCTTTTGTTCCAATTTTTTTTGTCTGTATAATTTTTCCATAAAGTAGCCAAAGCTTAATTGGCGCAAAAATTTTAAATTTTCTACCTAACAGTACGATAAGAGAATAACATATTGAACCAAGTTGATTTTGACGCACCTTGGGCTTAACATTTCTTTTCAACTATTAAACTAATTCCAAACTTAATAACTAGATTACATACTTTGAATTTTTAATTCAATCCAAATTTTATATTTTTCATAATAAAAAAAACTAACTTATATATTATATGAATAATATTCCAGTTATACTATGTATAATTTTATTGTTACAACTGTGTCAAATGAGTCTGGAAGTTTTTGGTTTTGATTTTAATTTTTAATTTTATCGTTTTCTATGCTTTAACATCACCTATTGTTCTGTAAAAATTTGTGCATGAAATTATCATTTTTATAATCAATTCAGTATACAATGTATAATGCAGTAAAAGAGAGCACAGAGATACCAACATATACATAAACCTGAGATAACCAAGCTGCCTTAAAATCTCTTCCCCAACTTTTAAATCAAAGCGTATCTATAGTTGTTACAGAAGTTTAATAAAGCTAGCGGAAGGAAACAGAACTACCCTTATGTGGACTACTCGGCATGAAGGAATACAAAGCAATGAAGAAGCAGATATCCTTGCAAAAACAAATGCGAAGAATCAATTTTTAGGACCAGAACCAAGGAATGTTCGTTCAAAACTCTACCTTCCAAGAATCGTTTCCAAGTGTGAAACTACAGAAACCCTAACATATGGGATAGTTGCCAAGGACGGAGTCTAAGGCCTTTTTCATACTGAGTATACAACAACTGAATCAGGGAGACTAGATTCAATGTTAGAAGGCTGTAATGGTTTATAACAGACCATGGCCCATTTAACAAGCATCTGCTCCATATTGCTAGATCGAACAAAGACAATAATGCTGATTCTACTTAGAAATAGAGGTATCCCCCTATCATATTCCATTTGTCTGCTAAGTCATAGTTCGTAAAAAACGCAAATATTTCCAGGAATACACATTGCCTGATTGCGAGACTTACATCAAATCAATAATAGTCTTCATCAAGGAAATAGACCTTCTATTCTAAGATAAGTACAATAGATTTTAAGAAGTTGCGCTTACATAAAATTCATCATCATTAAAAAAAAAAAAAACTATATTCGGCGGAACTACATGCCATAAGCAGGCAATTGAGTAAGTCAGCCGAAGCTACGAAGGGAGAAGGTTCATAATTTTAATCGACTCCCTTAGTAGCCAACAGGGTCTCTCTGCTGCAGGTATTTAAAAATCATATAGCTTTTCTATGGACTCCAGGACTTGCCAATATTACCGGTAACAAAGAAGTAGACAGACTGGCAAAGGAAGCACTTTTAAAATCACTTTCCGAACAACCAAGCCGGTACTACAGGGATTATAAAGAGATATGTGATCGAACTTTATGGGACATACACAACACAAGTTGGGAAAACGAACCCCTCATCAACAAACTAAGGCACAATAAAAGAAATGTATCCAGATGGAATAGTATCGACCAAGCCAGTAGGAAAATCGTTGTTGTTCTGACTAGACTCCGAACAGAACACACACGATACACCCATAGTTATCTCTTTGATGGACCCCAAAACGCACAGCCAACATTTCACTGTGTTCCAGATACCCCAATTAATATACAGCACATATTTGAGGCTTGCCCTTTATATACACTGATGTAAGAGCCAGGCTTGGAATCACGGACCTTGATATACTCACACAGAATACTACAGAACCAACAACTAATATCATGGCATTCCTCAGACAAAACTGACATTTTCAATTAAATATAATAAAATTAAAAAAAAAAAAAAAATTAATTTTTCTAATATAATATAAGCTAGGCTAAAAAATCAAAAATATAAACTTAATTTGAAATTGAAAAAAAAAAAAGTAAATCAAAAATCTAAATTTAAGACAAAATTATGTAAAAAAAAAAAAAAATAATAATAATGAAATAAACAATGTACAAAACTTTAAAGAATGAGGGCTTGACAAAACTCACGTCGTTTATAAGCCCATAATAAAGATCTTATAAATAAATAAATAAATAAGGCTATGTTTTTTTAATCGGGTTTTGTATCGAGGTTCCAATTACATGTAAATATAGCAACAAAAACGTGTAAATATAGCAATAAAATTAAACCCACTTAATTATCCAAAGGACCTATTTAATATTTAATACTAAGGTTGTTTCATTTCAACAGTTTCAAACATTATTCTAATTTTTTTTTTAAATCTTTTTGTATATACAATTTATGTATACTAATTGGTATTTCACATGATATACATTGACATCGTAAATGTCTCAACACAAAGGTGAATACAGCGTACGCATTATCTAAATTTTAGATAAAAAAGTTGTTGCCATTTCCGACTACATATCTCGCAGTGAATCGCAATACTGTGCAACAAAAACAAAATATAGGAACAAATTGAATGCTGTCAAATAAACCCGACTTTAAAGTAATGTGCAAATTGAAGCAAACTCATTGCTCTCATTGTACTAAAACAATTTTTTCTTTATTATATTTTTACTTTGAATCACTTTTATTTTTGTAATTAACCTTTAGCTTTCATTTTATAATTGAAATAAATTAAATAAATGTAGTGTGTATCTATCATTTTTTAAATTATTTTTAAATTTTGGAGCTCCGTTTTTGGGAAGAATATATAACATTGTTCCGTTGTCAAAAAAGATTGAAATCCCCTGATCTAAAATGTCAACAAATGCTTACAAAAACTTGAGACATTGTTTTATGATCAAAATTGTTGTTGACGATGTCTTTGCGACCAGTTTGACAGATATTTGGGGTATATGAAAATTTTAAAAAACCTTTTTTTTATAATTGTATCAGGTTTAAGTTTTTTTTTTAAAATATTTACAATATGTCATCGATAATATGAATATTTGAATTGATTTGCTTTAATTTAACTTAATTTAATAAAATTAAATTTAAAAATTGATATAAATTAGACAAAACAAAGAGATCAAATGGCTCGGTACTTGGCCCAATTTTGTACAACACTTACACTGCAGATATCCCTAGGCTAGAGTTTACAAAAATATCAGTATTTGCTGATGACACTGCAATTTACTCTGCTGGCACTAATCCCAATCACATATTAACAAACCTACAAAATTCACTCAATAAGCTCTCTAGTTATTATGCAAAATGGAAAGTAAAAATTAATGCTTCCAAAACAGTATCAATTTATTTTACGAAAAAGAGGAAAGCCTCTCTTTTACCTTCTATACCATAAAAAACGGCAAAATGACGAAATTAACTGGGCCGATACTATTAAATACCTAGGCATTACCTTAGATAAAAGGCTAACCTTTCAAAAGCAAACTTCTAACACTATTGATAAAATTAACAAATGTACTCGCATGTTGTATCCCCTTATTAACAGAAAATCAATCTTATCCACAGAAAACAAATTGATACTTATTAAGGTAATTTTTCAACCAATAATGTTATATGCGGCACCAGTCTGGGGAGATTGTGCAGCTAGTCATACCAAAAAATTGCAAATTGCGCAAAATAAACTTTTGAAACTTGTATTCAATCTTCCCAGATGGTATTCAACCAAAAAGCTGAATGATAAAGCCAGCATGAATACAATTTTAGAAAAAATAAATTATTTAACTGTAAAGTTCCACTCGGCCAACTGTTCATGTCAGAAAATCCTCTGATCAGAAATTTAAATTAAGTTAAAAAAATTAGGCTAGTTTAGTTCGTACGTATAGATTTTATTATAGATAGGTTTTACTGTTTAAGTTAGCGTTAAGTTTTACAAAACAAAAATTCAAAAAGGTTTTTCATCTCCAATTTTCCTTTAAATTTATACTAGAAAACTCGAAAACTTCTAAATAAAAATAAAAAAATACAAATCAACTGTAGTAAAGATAATTATATATCTGTATCTAAGTAAATAGTTTTAAAAGAATTAATTGTACAATATATGCAGCATAATAAATAAATAAATAAATAAATAAAAAAAAAAAAAAAAAAGAGATAAAATGATGAAAACAAATCTAGTATGATACTAAAATGTCATTTACGTTTTGAAAATTCAATTTTACAGGTTTTCCAAGTTTATTAAATTAAAATAATTACGAACCCATCCATGAAGCAATTGATGCCTGCTTATAATTACTTAATGTTTCGTATACGGTAGAGTAATTCCAACCATCGTTCGAAAATCGATTTTTCGGTGTACCGGGTGCAGTATAACCTGTAACATTTAATATCGTTGTTTTCTAAATCCAGACCCCCTTAAGACACGAAGATATTTTATAAATATTCAATATTATAAAATGTAAAATCAAAATTTGTTTGATCATTTTTGATACTCACTATAGTTTTCATCCCAAAAAGGTAAAAATATAATAAACGAAGAGGTGTGAAAATTCCATCATAAATAATAGATTTATTTTGTTCAATACAAATCGTATAAGTTTATGGAAAATATTACGATATATTTACTGTTATTATTTTCGATTATAGTTCAAAAAATGAAAAAAAAAAAAAATGAAAATTTTGATTGGATTTATCCGGATGTTTACTATCTCTTATGATGATGTTTTTCTGGATGGAAATTTAAAGTTAATTCTTATCCATTGAACAAAGGAAAAATTTAATATTATATCTGTAAGAAAGGTTGTACCAAAACAAAGCAATGTTAAAAAAATTTAGATTTTTTTGAAATTCAAAAGGAAAAATAAGACAAAATTTAGAATAATTTGGTTTTAATCAAAACACAAATAAATTTTTTAAAACAAGAAATTTAAAAAAAAAAAAAAAATGAATGGGAAAATGAAAAATTGACTGCTAGAGAAGCACACCTATATTAGTTTACTAGTCGCGGAAACACACCGAAAATCACTACATGGAGAAATACAACTAGTGCTGAATATAATCAGGAATAATGATTGAATCCTCATTGCTCAAAATCTAATACGAAAACATATATCCCTTGTTATAGGCAATAGACAACTTGGAATTGGTCAATGTGGCACTTGGAATTGGTTATTGTCCCACTTCGAGCTAAAAACGTACAAAGATAAGTTTTCTAAAAAATAATTCGCCCTTTTCTATTGCATGGCATACATTTGGAACCGGTTATGGATCTACCCACTGAAGAACTTACAGCCAGAGATGCAAACCAAAAAAAAAATTTCAACATGGTTCGGTTTTGGTTCAATGATAATTTTTTTTTTGGAATTGGCTTGGTTTTGGTTTTGGTTCCAGTTTACAAATTTCTTATTTTTGGTTATGGTTCGGTTTTGATTTAGAAAAAAAATATAAGAAAAGAGATATTCTTTTATTTTTAATTCAGTGTCCATAAAAGACTAAAATATTATAAAATAAAAAAAACATAACAAAATTAGAATATAGCTATAATTAGAAAACCGGTTTTTTTGTTATTATTGCTTTCCGCCATTTTCACTTGAGTTATATGAAAAAAATAATATAATTCATTGGTTGGAATATGACTAAACTAAAACTTAAAAGAAAATATTTACATTCTACCCTTAATTATAGCAAATGGATCAGATGATAAAGTTTTTGAAAGCGTAAGTTATAGCACATTTTAAATTCTATACTATTTCCCAATTTAAGAATCCATAATTAATCAATAATCTACTAAATTTATTAATTAATCACTAAAAATAAACCTGGCAGGAGATGTTGGCGACAACCTGTTGATATAAAATTAACAAAATCGTCATATCAGATGCCAATGTTATGTCATGCCCAACTAACCTTTTTTAGACCGGAATCGGAATGTGAACAAGAAAATTAAAATTCACATAATTTGTTTTCATACAAATTGACAAATTGAAAAAATTTTATACAAATTTGTTTTACATCAAATTTCAAATATAGTAAAATGCACTACTAGTTGATATCTGCACTATAAAAATAAAATAATACTGCCATCATAATAAACCCTGAGGACTTAAAAAAGATATTTTCTACATAATATATAAAATTTAGTAAAATTGCTACACATTTCTACTATTTTATTGAATATTTTAAATTAAATTAAAAATTAACCAAACTGTAAACCACCATATTATATTTTGTTGGTTTGTAGTTTGGTTTCAGAATTATTTTGAGAACTGGTTCGGTTTTGGTTTGGTTTTGGTTCACAAAAATATGAGAGGTTCAGTGGTTTTTTGGTTCGGTTCAAGAACCGGGTTGCAGCTCTGCTTACAGCACCATATATTCTATGCCAAAAAAAGGACATATCTTTCAACACCAACTGGCAAATCAAGAAGGCTAATGAATGGTGATAGGTATAAGCTTTAGCTTTGCCGTATCCATTTAAAACAACTTAGACTATACCGTCTTCAATTCGTACCAACAATTTTATAATGAGAATCTTGTAAACCATGTATATTGTTTTTAAGCAAGTAGAATTTGGGACTGACGAAATGGAAAATATGAATTGTGTTGGACAATAGTAAAAACATTAACAAAAGTCGGTAGATTAAATCTACAAAATATGTTTTTTTCTCTGATTTAGTTTGAGAGTGAATGTTTAAAATTAAAAGCGGTTGTAAAAGATGTCTATATCAACTCAGTAGACGGCTTAAGTCAATTTTAATCGTATTATCACAATGTACAATGAAATATGTTAAAGTTACACTACAAACACTAGTATTAATTTTTTTAACAAAAATGTAATTTGGACCTGTTTGAAATTTTGTCAATAAAATTTTGGGAATATTACGTTTTTACAAAATTTTATAACATAATATTCCGTTACAAATCATTTTCTTATTTTAATTACTGTTTTTTTTTATTTTACTATTCCCACGTAACATTTTATTGTTATAAAAACATAATTAGTGCTATAAGACTCCTATATAACTCCCGATAAGCACTAAAGGTGTTAAAAATATATTTTTATGGGAATAATGTGATTAATATTGCTATAAGAATGTTCTGATAACAATTTGGAGACTTGTTATAATGCGATTTTCAGCGAGTAGCAGCCATAAGTCTAAAAGTGCGTAATCGTATAACAAGAGTGCAAGAGTTACAAAGTGTTGTTATAAGAATAGAATTCCTAGAATAGCAGTAGTGGTGTTATTATTTTACTGTATTCCTATAATGTTACTAATAAACTTAGTGTAGCTTTTAAATAAATATTTAGAATAAATATTTTGCGACGATCATTGTTTTCTGCACATGGCAAAAAAAATTTTTTTTAATAAACAAAAACTGAAAAGCTTTATTTTGCATTATTTTCGCCAAAGTATAATTTTTACTTAAAATAATAATTATTTAAATATAAAATTTTTTGATGTTATGCATTAATTAACGTACATTATTTAACATTTTAAAGATACAATTTAAAAATATATTTTTCTTTAATTTTTTAAATATTGTTTTTTTTTTTAAAGGTAATGTATTTTTTCAAAGTAGTATTCTAATAACTGTCAATGAAATTTCTCCCCTGCCAAATTTTGCATTTTGGTGACAATAATTATAAATATTAATACAATTATTCTTAATATTATTATTATTAGTAAAACATTTTTTATATTATAAATCATTTACATACAAATATAAAACTATGCAATTAATACATATCTCCCATTCTCATGAAATAAATATAAACTAAATATAATAATACCTATCTCACTCTCGCACAACATAAATTATTTCAAATTAATTTAATTTCAAAATAAAAACTTATACAGTAATACATATTATGTAAACTAATCCTTAAACAATATTACAGCAATTATAGAATTCTCCATTTTAGTGCTATAACGTATTGATAACGTTTCGCAATAATTGCGGAGCACTAAAATTAACACTAATACTGCTATGAGAGTGTTTATAATAGTGTTATAAGACTGCGCAAGGGTCTTATATCAATAAAATGGTTACGTGGGTTATCATCATGTTAAAAATGTATATTTTTTTTATAACATATTTTAAATGTATACATTTTCATACTCTCTGCAGTGTGTGTTTATTAAATTGCAATAGATTTACTTTCACTTTCGTTCAAATAAAATTAACAAAAAAAAAATAATTAAATAAAACATTTTCAGTCCAATTAATAATACCGAATTATATAAGAGGAAAATTTTCAAATTCCGTTATTAAATTTTCATTTTTCTACATCTTTATATTGCTTACTCTTCTATCTTAATTAGAACTTTTCAATTAAGATCCTTTAATTTAATAACAAAACTTAATTTACAAATACTTTTGCAAAAACAAAATAAAAAAGTGAAATATTAAATTTACGCCAATTAAATTGAAATTTAAAATGAATTTTTGTTTTTTTTTTTGTTGTTGTAAAGAAAATTTTATTTTAATGGAAAAAAATAAAAATAAAAGTTTTAGGAACCCTTTTATTACAATTACAAAAAAAAAAAAACAAAACAAAACTGGCACCATCAGTGTATATCCTTTTTTTTCCAAAATTTTTTTTTTGTTTTTTATTTTTTTTTATACTAAAAACAAAGTAACGACCGTTAAAAGGTCCAAACGCAGCATTTTTTCTTTATGATTTTTTAATAGTACCAAATAAAAAACGGTATATTTTAATTTTACATTAAAAATAATTAAAACAAAACTTGATATTTTCAATTGGTAGAATTGTAGTGGATGTGAATAGGAGGCAGCAAAAAAACCAACTTTGAATTTTAAAAAAATATAAACATATTTATGGACTTGGCAGCGAAATTCATAACGAAAGGTAGAACAATTTAGAAGTTAGTTAAACACAAAAAATGTTAGAGCAGTAACACTAGATTTGTTCATTCAGCAGTATTTAGTTTGCTGAATTAGTACGGCTTTACAGTACTTTCTATACTATTATTGTCAGGAACTAAGCTTTCTTAAATAAAATAGATTTCGTTTTATTTAAGTTGTTGCCAAATTAATACTGCCAATCATTTTTTGTCATAATATTCCAATGACAAAGGGTAAGTGAGATTTCTTTCCATCTTAAATTAATAAGGGTATGAGGGTGGAAAAGTAGCTGATAAACAACCTACATTGACAGTATAAAAAAGACAATAATGTGGTACTTCTTCTTCTTGAATTCTTCTTACTGAATTAAGTCGAAAAATCCATAAGACATTTTTGCTTCATCGGAAATTGAACTTAGAACTATTCGGTTGAAAAGCTATATCTACTGTGCCACCCAGCGTGTATACAAAATAAATAGACAGATAATGGATTACTTTTTTTCCGTGTAATTTAAACACAATATTTGGATTTAAATCGAAGAATTATATTTTACCGAAATAATTTCTTAGCCGAGTCAGGTCCCACGAACATTGTGTGGATCTTCTGTTTCACTAGAATGTTTCATACATTGTTTTTATTTTTACATGCTTAGATTTTTATCTTATTATTTGAATAAATTATTACTAGATTTAAAATGTGTTTAAAGAGCAAAACCTGTGTGTTGGGTTGCAGCAAACAATATTTGATTTCCGAATATATTTATTTTTAATTGTAGTATAATTTACTATTTGGCGTTGTATTAGTTTGCTGAAGTAATGAATCAATAACAGATGATTCTATATTTTAACAATTTTACTATAGCCACTGTACATAACATTCTTCCGGTAATATCTACCCTATAGTTTTTTATGTTGTCCGCGTAGAATGTAGGGTTTTAGCCCTTTCAGACATATTATTTTATTTAATATACTTCAAGCATTTTGATGGGCGTGTATAATTAGGGTACCTCTGCAAACACTAAGGCTAGGCGCACACGTGCAATTTTTAGTTGGACAACTGTTTGAATGCACGTTTGTGTTCCGTTAGTTTATATGAAAGCGCGCACACATGCAACTATTTGATTGCATCTAATCGAACAATCAAACAGCTTGTAATTTTTTACAAAATGATAGTAACTTTTAGTTGAAGCAATCGATAACCCGAAAAATTTTTAAAAATTATATATAATAGTTATTAATAACCTTTTTTCAGACCTTTTTACAATTTAGGCCCATGGTATAGACTTTCGGCCCCAATTTCTAGGACCCCGGACCTATTGTCTTCATCCCATTTAAGGGCCATTGTACTGATGATAAAAAAAAAAAATTCAAGGTCTTCGGTCTCGACACTTAGGACGCTGGACGTCTTCTTTGCATCGCGCTTATGAGTCATTGTACTAAAGACAATTTAAAAAAAAAAACAAAAACAAAATTTTTTCGAGGTCTTTGTGAGATGGGACCCGGATCTATTTTTACTGGTGGCTGCTTAATTTCTTGAACATGGCGCTTTTTACCATATGTTGAATACACACACATTGACTATTCAATATTAATTTGCATATTGAACAAACCTGTTGGACATATACATGTTTCCAGTCACTTTCACCTAAATTATTTCGAGATACGGAATACAAAATATTTTCAAGGGTGAATGAGGAATTTTATGTGAAAGTAAGAGTAAGTGAGATACAGAATGAGACTATTAATCTATATGGCTTAATAAAAGTTGTACCGGCATAATCCTTTTCCTTCATATTTTTCTTCTTTTAATTTTAACAGCACAGATGCATGCTAATTCTTTATAAAATTGATTTTCAAACTAAATGAAATGACTTTGTTTAATTGCTATATATGTGTGCAGTACAAGAAAATCAAATAGTTTGGTTGCTTATGTGTGCGCGCAAATAGTTTTTGCAATGAAACAGTTGCAAAACTAAAAATTGCATATGTGCGCCTAGCTTAATACACATTTTTTAAGCGCTTCTGAGCAGTTTGTAAATAAACAGAAAAAAAAAAAAATTTTGAGCAAGACATAACCTGAGAATTTATAGTGGTTTGACGTGTAATTTTTTATGTGTCAAATTCGTTTTGTTTAGCCATCTATAAATTTTTTATTTTACTCAATTTTTGACATAAAATTAATAAAATCTTGTATAGTACAAAACTTCACCGCTAGAATATTTTAAAATCCTTGGTGGTGAAGTTGAATTTTAATATACAAATTCAACTGTTCAGAACTCCCCCAATACAAAGCTTGCATAGTTGTGAGCAATTTTGTGGAAGCTTGAGTAGTTTGCTCAGCTAAAAAAACGCTACTAATGTAAGTGTTTGCATAATATGAGAATTTCACGAAACCTGTATTTATTCATAACATTTCCCCGAAGCCTAGTCTTTGGTTAAATACTTGCAACATCAGAATTTACTATTGCCATAAAAAGTGAGAAATAATGAATACGTTCAACTTAAACGTCAAAGAAACATATCGTCGGCTGAGTTCTAACTTGCTCCATACGGCATTTTTGGATTTTCTAACCTAAAAGTTGATTTATGGACTTTAAATGGCACTCTTTTCAATTCGTTTTATCGTATCTATTTTCAGTGCTGAGATACTTAGTGTCGCTTTTGCTCCATAATCCTCATTTTTCAAGTTTGTTCGTTCATTCTTTCTCCATACGTCAATTTTTTGCAATTTTTTGGCGAATGGAGCAAATTTTGTATGAAAATATTGTTGCTTTTTTTTTTTTTATTTTACAATGCTCCATGTGAATTGCCTTACGACATAGAGCAAAATAGAACTTACTTTTAAAAAAAAAATTCTTGCTCCATGTATATTAACTAATTGGATTTACTGTGTATAATAGTATCTAATGGTAGTGAAACAAATATACCTACAAAATAAAAAAATTCTTGCTGCCTAATGAACACATGTTTTTCTACTTGCTAATTTTTACATTGTAGTTTTCTATGCACATAGAGCACAATTGAGAATTTTTTTTATTCTTTTTTGCTCTACATACATTAAAAAAAGAATTAAGTGTTAATTTACCTTTGTTCCAGAAAATATTTTAGAGTAAGAAAGTTATATTTGAGTTGTTATTAAATAGTTTAAGTTTTTAATTAAATTTAATTATTTAGAATGGAAGAACAAATTTTTCCAAATTGTGGAAGCTTAAAAAAAAATTGATTTTTCTTGTAAGTACCTTCCTATTATTTTTACATTTTTTGTTATGCAAATGACTGTGAATAAAGATTTTAAGTTTTATTTTGTTAATTTAATTTGTTTTTTGTTTTAAATAATTCTTAAATTTTCAGCATAGGAAACTAAATTTTTTTGAAATATTTTACGAATTAAAAAAATTAACATGAAAGAAAATTACTCATTTGCTCTATTGACACGGCATTATCCCATATTTCATTGATACTAATGATTTCTTATTTGCTCCATGTGCAACAAAATTTTCAAAGTTGGTATGATGCAATGGACATGGAGCAAAAATTAAAATTGACCTACTTCATAGAAAATCAGATATCTTATGAAGCTTAAACGTACAGCACATAAAATTTTGCATTTCTTTTTAGAAATACCCTAGAAACGTCGCGGTGAAATTTAATATAAATCGCTTTGCCAGATTTTATTTTATTTACGTTTAAACTTTGTTTTTTGTTTTTCTCAACTTTAGGGTTTTGGCGTATGGAGCAAGAGAGAACTGAGCCGACGATATACATAAACAATCATTTTTTTTTTTTTTTTTTAATATAATGAACTTTCCATTATTATTCAGTGTAATTTGGAAGCCCTTAAATTGAAAAATTTTATTCATTCGCATACATTTTTTTCAACCAACGGGGAAATACATTATGACTTAAAAAAATTATTTTGCCAAAAAATTACATCCATATCAAACGAAATGGTTATGAAAAAAAATGAATAATGATTACAATTGGTGAGTTTTGAACTTTACAATTTTATAAATAAATACAAAACAACTTAATTTCTTTTCACTTTTCATCAATTTTCCAATTTAGGATAATAAATATTACCTTGAATTTTTGTGACATATTCTTTTAATTTTTCATACCTAACATAATCAAAGTACAATTTTTTATATACTTTAATGTTCTTTCTTTATTTAAACTAAGTTAATCTCATTCTTTTCTACACTTTTTTTACATTTTTTTTTTGTGTTTTGTTTTTTTAATTTACTTCTTTTAGAACCTACAAAATGATCTTTAGTCCTACACAACACAAACAAAAAAAAAAAATTCAACAAAATAAAACATTTTAACTTTTAACATTTTATCTCATAATGAAAAATTGAGTAATTTTTGATATTATCTCTCCGTCTCAGTCTTAGACAAAAGAAATTCAAAGCAATAACAAAAACAATGTACAGTAACCTTTATTTTTTATTTTATTTATTTTTTTCTTTACTTATTTCTTTTTTATAAGTCTCTTTAAAATTTCATTAAACAATTTAAAATGAAAAAAAAAAAACAAAGAATCACCCTTCTTTGCTTATGCCATCTTCTGTCCTTACATAATAAACAAAAAATCCTTGATTTATACTACAATAGATTCCAACTAAATTCTAATAAAAAGAAGAATATCCTTCATTTTGAAAAAAAAAAAAACAAAGTATAATAAAACCATGTAGGAGTTATGTAAAAATAACGGTACTCATGTACATGTTGATTTTCATTAGAAGAACCTATAAGAAATAAATAAATCAAATTTCAGGGCTGGAGTGTCAAAATTGGTCGATTTGAATACTACAAATCCATAAATTCAATTATTTGCTATTCAAAACTGAATATGACAGGTTTAATAATTTCCAAGTCCAACTGGAATAACTTATTTACTTATTTCAGTTCTTTTTAATCATAAATTTGTTATTTTTTATTTCAAAAGGGCTTTAGAGGAGTACTATTGAATTTTAATAAGCAATTTCGTTATTTTTTATGTTATCGTACTTGATCGTGGTGGGGTTAAGGCCTTTACGATTATGATTTTGACAAGTAGGACTAGTACGGAAAATCGAGATTCTGTTATAGAACGACGGACGTGCCTATTTAATCGCATTTAGTATAATTGTGTTTAATGCAATTGAACTAATTTTGTCTTACAAAATTGTACATAAGCATTGGAAATTAGTTTTAGAAATAAAAATTAGAATTAGTAAATTTGTGTTTTATTTTCCACATGTCATGCCAACAAAAAACTTACAGGACTTTTAACTTAATTTGTTTTTTATAAAAAGAAAACGCTAACTAAAACCAGAATAAATTTTCTGTCCACCTAAAACCACAAATCGCATGCTTATCATGAAGTCTTATGTGCTAACTATAATGACATAGAACTACGTATTTCATGAGGGATTTCCTTGAGAACACGAAAATGCAATTAAAAAAGATGAGGATTTCTGGGCCAACGTTCCTGGAAATCATCAAGCAAAAATGCTCATGCCTAAACGCTCGCTCAAAAAAACCAAAACTCTTTTAGGTGTCAAACGGAATCGGGTACATATCTTGGCAATTATAATACACGCTGGGTGGCGCAATAGGTAGAGTATCTGTCTTTCAACCGAAAGCCCAGGTTCGATTCCCGACGAAGACAAAAAAAATGCTTTCTGAATTTTTCGACTTGGTCCACTACCCTTTATCACTGGGATAAAATAAAATGATAAATAGTTGAGAATTTTGGTTATCACTTAAAATAAAATGGAACTATGCTATTTTGAAGGCGAAGTACTCTACAATAGATATAGTTTTTCACATTTAAATTATTAGATATAACCATAAAAATTCTATAGAAAAGCTATTGTATGTGATTGTGTATTCCAAATCTCTCTGTTAAAGCAATTAAGGTGCTCATCCCATAGACTCCGAATTATATAAAAAAAACAAAATAGGCCACTGCCTGTTAAAGAAACACCTTTATATAAAATGGGTCTAACTGAAAACTATTTGTGCAGAATATGTGAAATGGGAAAACAATCTATTGAACATTTGCTCTGTGAATGTGAAGAGCTCACTCGTAGCAGACTTCGCCACTTGGGAATAGCATTCCTTGAACAATGTTAGCTACATCAGAATACCATTGAAGAATATCCTGAATATTAACATACACAAAATCAGATATCCTTAATGATTCAGGGGTTATCCCAATAAGCTCATTTGAGGCTACGGTGATATAGGGGATAGATCCTCTCCCGAAATTTTAAATCTAATCTAATCTAATATGATATTATCTGATATTCCGTAACTGAAAATAAATGTAAATGCATGTCAATCGAAATCCATGTAAATCGACATGCATTGAATCTGAAAATTCGTTAAATTTTCGTTTTTGCATCCAAACAGAATTCGACGTTATGTGATTTATTTCTGTTGTTCTTCTTCCGAGAAATATTTTCTTATGTTACTATGTAGTTATGGATTTGCATAGGCTTTGACAAAATAATATCTATGTCAGCTACGTTAGACATTTTGACATTAACATAATATGTAGTTCCTATGTCACTATAGTTAGCGCATTAACCATTACTGTTAATCAAATAATTGAATTCAATATAAAGTCTTCAAACCACGATTGTTAGATGTAAAGCTTCACTCGGTATTTTGATGGAAAAAAAAACAACAACTTAATGTGTTCGTTACAGATTGTTACTTTACCAACACTAGATTTGTTCGAAACTACGTTAGCAACAGCAATACTAGATATGTTTATTTAGCAGTTGAGTAAGCTCAACCAGTACGACTTTACAATACTTATACAAAATATGTAGACACATAATGGAATACGTGTTGTTCTTTGAAAATTTAAACCCAATATTTGGATGTTCGATCTATAAATTTATAGTTTTTCCAAATCGAAGAATTATATTTTATCGAAATACTTGAATACAGGTAAATAAAATACGGAATTGTTATGTAGACTGTCTGGATATAAAAATTGCATTGAAATTAAATCTGATTCACTGAACAAAAATACTCTATAAAAAAAAACGAATCAGATGGGTTCTATTCAAATGATTAGTGCAGAACTTGCAAAAACAAAGAAGACGATTATGTTCTACACCTTATTTGAACTTGCCTCGGATTAACCCACAAAATGAAAATTTATTAAATTAAATTTCCGCATCGGTTTGGAAAAAGTTCTAATTAGTTTTGGCAAGTACAAATCGAAACTCTGTGATATAACATCACAATGGACCTTCTTTTTCAAATTGTGTCGACTAAGCCAGCCACTACTAGTCTTAATTTAATTTAATTTATTATCTTATTAGCATGATAGGAATAAATCCTATCACTAAATATTAGAACCTGCTCTGCCTTAGGTATTTAGGCCACTATGTAGTCGGATTTTTATTTTTCAAAAGTTAGATTATAAGATATCGATTTTGGATAAGCCTTTGAGTTCTGTCACTACACTTTTTTCACCAGATCCATTTGTAATTTGGTAAAGTTGGCAAGGAAGAGGAGAAGTGGGACAAATGTTTGGCCGCGAGTTTCGAATTTTAGTTTATTAAGTTTAACTTTAATATTTTCCTTTAAGAAATTATCAGACAACCAAATATGCATTTTAGATAAAATTCCCAGCCCTGTAACTTACTAAATAACTTTCTCTTGATCATAATGAAGAGCAAGAGAATAAAAGAGACAACAACAATACAAACAACAAAACCTAAAGAATAGACAATTGTAATTTATAACAATATTTTTTGTTTTGTTTCATTTTCTCTTGAACAAGACATGAAAAAAAAAACAATACCTAAAAATAAAAACCAGAGAAATGAAAATACCAAAACAACAAGAAAAATAGAAACTAAAAAAAAAGAAAAACGGCCATGAACATCAAAAAATCCTTGTTACTTACTTATATATATTTTTTTTTTCTTTCGGTCCTTTAAAACAATCCTAGAATTTTTTTTTCTTTTTAAATAAAAAGTACCTACATTTTAAGAAGAAAAAAAAACAAAATTCAATCCTTGTTACTTTATTTCAATGTGAACTTTATAGGTTGAAAAAAATCATAAAAAAGTAACATTTTTTCTGTAAAGCATATTCAAGTCCTTAACAGAATATTTCTCTTCTAAAATAAAACAACTCTCCACTCTGTATATAAAGTTATAATATAATCAAAAAAAGGGACTTCTATTCAAATACACTTAAAAAATTTTGAACAACATAAAAAAAAAACGACAATAAAATTTTTTTTTGTAAAAAGCTACAACACTACCAACAACAATAATATTACAGTAATTGTATAAAATGGTAGAATCATAAAAAAAATAGACAAAAAAAAATAAACTACAAAGTGAAGTACATTTTTCACAACAAGAAGGATATTCAAAATTAAAAGTAACATGTTATAAGAACAATAAAAATAAATAAGTAAACTGTTACTAATACTACTACTACTAGTACTACTACTACAAAAAAAAAAAATTAAATGAAGTATTTAAAAAATAAAAAAAAATATTGTAGAATTATATTTCAGCTAAAAATTTTGAATGTTAGGATGGTCAATCGATTGAAAACATTTCAAAATTAAAAATTCAACTAAAATTTGATTTGAGATTATATTTTTATTTTTTATTTTAACCCTTTCACTACTACATAATGATGCAATGAACTTGATAAATAATTTTGCGTTACTTTTTCACGTTGGGACACGAAAATAACTATGAAAATTCTTAAACCATCGTTCATTTTCCTTGAGCTATAAAAAATATAGGTACAGAAATGGGGTTAGTGTTAAAGTATTACTTCTAAAGCATTCCAATAACTCTGGTTTATAGTATGAAGCCTTTGTTCGCACTTTCCAGCTATACTATAATGTTACCTATTATATTGAGACCATATTATATTATATTATATATATTATACCAGCCAATAAAAATCACAAATACATTGCTAACATTCATGATGAGGTTGATACTCTTGGTTTAGGGGCTAACAACAATAAGTTAAGATTGATTCCGGTTAAATCACAAGCCATGTTTTTTTATGTTTGAAATTTTGATACTAAAGCACAGTCTCAACATAAATTGAATGATTGTGTTGTTGAGTAAATAAGTATATTTGAAAAAATGTTTTCATGTCTTCGTCAGCTTGGAAAGTTTTCGTTAATATCGG
Source organism: Argyra leucocephala (assembly GCA_963942445.1). Classification (NCBI taxonomy): domain Eukaryota; kingdom Metazoa; phylum Arthropoda; class Insecta; order Diptera; family Dolichopodidae; genus Argyra; species Argyra leucocephala. Next base: position 71,933,651 of record OZ012677.1, read on the forward strand.
TGATATCGGAAATGTATCAAAAAATTTCAAGCGAAACAATATACATACAAATACAATATGTCAAATTTTCTGAACTGACATTGTGTTGACGACACAATGTACTTTGCTTACAATTCCGATCACTCTAAAAACATTGTCTCTGAAATAAACGTCAAATGTCAAAATATTATACACTTGTGAATACCTATTTTGTTGGAATCATTTTTTAAAATATTTGAATTGAATATATTTGTCAAAGATTATATATGGAGATTTAATATGGACAATTTCGTAAAAAATTTGTTTTTTTGTTTTTTTGTAGAAAATGTTTGTGCTTTAGCCTTATAAAAGCATCTTTCGTTCGTGAGCCCATTTCCTATTAACTTTAAAGTAAATTAAAATAAAAAAAAAAAAAATTTTATTTTATTTTTGAAACAGGAAGTAAATTTTTCTTTAATTTTTAAACTTATTGCTTGATTAATAAAAAAACTTAACATAACTGTATCAAGCTATACTTACTGTGTATCAACAAATTTACGAATACATAATTTAACAACTCGTGTCGTGAAAATGAGTCGCGGAGACACTGTAAAATTCATTACCGATCATGAGACAATGTAAACAATTTTTTTTTGACATTTAAGATCATACGTCAATATGTTGGCGACGTTGTCAATAAATTTACGATGTCACGGTATGTGTGAATGGAAAAATAAAACAAATATTAGTTTTATGATTATTATTTATGCTACTTTTTATGTATTGCAACGTTTTCTACACCGTTTTGTTCAGATAAAATTTGTCTTTGATGTATGTGCCTGCCCTTTTCATTACCAATTGTCGTAGATTTGATATGATTAGTGATCTATCTGATACTAGATTACTTATTCAAAAATTTCTTGAATTAGAGATACAAAATTATTTTTCTTTAAATGAGGAAAATAATTTCAAAAATCAAACCCACTATAGTAGATCCTCTATAGGGATCTAAATTTTACTGTTTCAGGTTACAGTGGTATAGACTTAGAAATGTATCGTTACAGTGCTGTGAAACTCATTGCCAAGTGTTATGAATATAGAATTACCTCTTGGCAATTAACAGAGCTATCTTGGAGATACTTTAAGAAAAACCAGTAATAACAACAGATAAAACAGTAACAGCTTATTGCTTTATTTTTTTATAGTTTAATGTGGAAAGAAAATGACGTTTAGGTCAACATTGAACTCGTGTATTATATAAAAATTTTATTTATTTATACTTATATTAATAAACTGTTTTTTCTTTTGGTTTTTCTTTTTGTAATTTAGATACTTACTTTTTGTATCTAATACTTTAATTAAATTTATTTTAATTATTTAAAATCAATTTTAACTGGTTTAGTTGTAAGTGTGTAAATATGTATTATAATTTTTATTTTCACTTGTATACACTTTAAAAGACTGATTGCCTTATGTATACTAATAATAAACAATAAATAAATATGTAAATATTGTCGCATTCCTAATACTATACGACATTACTTTGATAATTTGGTTTTGACATTTTAAGTGACTTTTAACAGTTTGAGGGATCTTTAGATACTCTAGATATATCTACCTATCTACTATTTAGATACTACTGAAATTTAATTTGTTTGCTTAAATATCATAGAAAATAAATTAAACTTTCGTAATTCTTACTTTGCAAAGAAACTCTATTTGCAATTTTCGTGTGATTATAAACATATTATTTGCTTTTGAAATAAATTATATAAACCATCAACTGATGTTAAGGACGCTTATGGTTTGGTCTAAAATGTTCTATAAATTATTGTTAAAGGAATTGAAAAAAGTAGTGTTCGATAGTCAAAAAAAAACCTAGTAGAATAAAATATTCTCTTTAAGAGTTAGTGTTCTCGAACTGTCAAAATCAAATATTATCTAATTTATCAAAAGCTTCTCTCTAAGCATTCTGATCATTTTAACTTTCTGTTTTTATTCACATAGCTTATACTTTTAATGATTTTTAGTAGACAGGCAGTAGTGCTGCCAATCAAACGCCGACACACTTAGACCGGTAAGATCCATTGTGTAATCACGGAAACTTGCTCCGCGTACGACTGTACTGGTTAAACCAATTTAAGCTTTTAACAAAGCGGTGGTGATTTTTGATATTACTGCTTTCACGGTCACCCAGCGAGTTCAGGAACAAGGATCCCAGAAGGGTTTTCCTTTTATGGTAGAGACAATGACAGGAACAGAGTAGGTGTTGGACAGTTTCATCCTCCTCCTCCTTTCTACACGTTCTGCAAAAGTCGTTGAAGGGGAGTCCCAGTCTTCTGGCATGTTTACCAATCAGACAATGATCCGTAATTACCCTACCATAGTGCTACTGTCTTACCCTACCATAGTGCTACATAATGCTACCATAGTGCTACCTTTTCAGAGCTAGTAGGTTAAGGGATCGCTTCAGGTTTAGCATAGTCCAGATTTGCTTGGTGATGATGCAGTCTGGTCTAACTGACCATCTGAAATTAGAAGCTTTTATTGCATCTTTGCGAAACAATAAATTACAGGTAGCTAGAGGTGCACCCAGATTGCTTCTCTCCGGGGGGATTTCTAATATAGTACTCTCTCTAGCAAGTAGATATGCAATCCACTAATCCGAAATATCACTGTGTCGTGGCACCAATCGTAACAATAAGTTGTAGCTATCCGCTAGCTCGTCCAAAGAACTGCGACAGGCCAACGCGGTTTTTGAGTTGATGGTTTTTTTTGTTAAGAACCGTGCTACTCTTCCAACTTTCTCTAGACGGAATATCGATTTGATATGATCTCTCAAAGAAGTGTCCTGTAAGAGTCAGGTCTAGGTTTTCCGAAATAAATTTCTTGTATTCCATAATAGAAGAGTGGCCATTTAATTGTCGTTTCCATTGGGAATTGGCTTTTAGCGTGATTGCAGTTCTGGATGCCATTGCTTTGCCATGGATATCTAATGGTAAGGGATGAAATAGCGTATCCAGTGCCGCGGAAAGAGTTGTTCTAAGTGCTCCACTAATGCAGATGGAGGCTGATATTTGAACTTTTGCAAGGAGGTTGAGGTTTGTATCAATGTTGAGTGCCGTCTACCACACCACGACACCATACATTAGTACAGATCTGACAACGGTTGTATATAGCCAGTGGACAATGTGGATACATTCCCTATTTTTTTCAATAGTGCGTTTACAAGAGTACAGCGTTGTCGTAGCTTTCTTTACTCTTTCAGTTACATTCAGTTTCCAACTTAGTTTCTTGTCTAAAATAAGACCCAAGTACTTAGCTCTATTTTTGAGAATTAGTTGGATGCCGTTATAGAATAGAGTGTACTGTCGAAAATTTATATTTTCTAGTGAGGAGAACTAAGGAGATGGTGTACTCGCATATAACCTAATGGCTGTATCCCAGAGATACCTGTGGTGTTCTTAGATTCCCAAAAATATATATATTTAATGGGGCATTTTATCATTTAAGTACGAAAAGGACATTTGAAAGCAACCTTGTTGTTGTGATCTAGTAAGATAACGGTCTGGCGCATATTTGATTTAAAATTTATTTGATGATGATAGATACGACCATTATGGAGATATTGTAGTCCAAAGTAGAAAATTTTTGGAATAAAAGCAAATTTTATTATCTTTCTTCAAAAGCCAAATATCTCAAGATTTTTTACCCTTTTTTATATAAAACTAGGAATGTGCTCTTTACGAAGTAACAATCTTTTGAAGTAAATGTTAGACCAGCGTATGACAAAATCAATGTACCGTAAGGGTAATTGGTGTTACCGGCTTTTTAAAAATATACATATATCCTTAATAGGGCTTTTAGTCTTTTAAGAACAAAAAAGTCATTTGGTAATATCCTTGTTGTTTTAGAGTTTTTCTATCTGTTGATCTATAATATATATCATGTATTCCGTTTGTGTGAGTATGATATCAATTATAATACAAGTTGAAAGTATCACCCATCGAGAGGGAACCTTCGATTTTGTTAATAATTTTTTTTTTTAATTTTAGAAAAAATGCTCCATTTCTCCTTCTAAAACTGATATGCATGTTCTGGGACAGTATACTTAATATAAAATGGCAATTTTTGGGGGCAAAACTACAATGAATTTCCCTTCTGATTGGGTTTTCTGTTCCCACATTCAATTCCCGCAATTTAGGGGTTAAAATTATTTTTGTTTTTTCAAGAAATCCTCTGTAGTCATAAATCGCAGTTTATCTGCAGCCGGCAAAAGAGTGATCCAATAAATGAAAATCTGGAGTTTGGACTGAATTGTTCTGACTATAAAAAAAAAGTTTATATACAATTCTTTCAACAAATTTTCAGATTTTATGGAAATGTTTTAATTTTGGTTATCTGAATTTTTGTGGACTTCGTATAGCCATTCCCAACGGAATTTGTAAATGTACGTAAAACATAACAATTAAAGTAATTAAAATTTCGATTTTTGTAAAGACTTTTTTATGAAAATAAATATTAACTTTACACTCCTCTAATTTCGGAAACTGTTAATGATAACCTAATCTAAATACTGGTGCTAATACAACTGATTCGAAAATATTTTTTCTTAACTACCCAACAAAATTAAATTATGTTCATTGCATGTATTTAAAAAGCAAAAAAAAATGTTTTCATTAATAAAAAATTATTTCTTTTAGGTAAAAGACAGTTACCATGTAGACAAGCAAGTATCACGTTTTATAAATTAAATTCTACTGTATTTAAAAATAAAAAAAAAAAATATTCTTTGTTTTCATTTTTACTGCTCTATTCATAATTCAACAACTGTAACAACTACAAAATTCAAAAGAATACGAACAAAAAAAATACGAACTAAATAAATAAAAAACACTTTACAAAATGAAAAGGATTCTAAAAATGAACAACAACAACAACAACACTGTGTACAAAATAGAATCGTGTTACATTTATAAATAATTTTTTTTCTACTGTTTTTTTTTTCTATTTTTAAGTACTACTAGTTGCTATTTAATTATTTTTTTGTATTTCAACTCTTTGTTTTTTTGTTAGGTACCTTAACTGCAACAATTTCCGCATAACCTAAAGTTCCGCCACGTAATGTTGTAACTGATCTCTTTAATCCCTTTAGGATAATAAATTTTTTTTTAAATATTTTTATTTTAGAATTTAATTTTTATATATATTTTTTTTTATTATTATTTTTATTTAATAAAGAGTAAAACAGAAAAATATATTTTTTGTTTATAATGAAAGTAAATTACAAAAAAAAAAAAAAAAAAAATATAACAAAAAATTTTAAAACGGTAGAAAAATGTAAAATAAAAAAAAAAAAAATTAATATTATAAATTAAAGAACCTACGTGGATCCTTGAAAACAATATTTTTTTTTTCTTTCGATTTTTAATGAAAAATTAACAAAGTTTGGCTTACACCTACCTTATTTAGGATTTAGGTAATAAAGGACGACAGGTTGTAATTAAAAATAGCAAATGGCGAGAATCATAAAATTATCGTTAAATTTTTTTTGCAGTTGCCATTTTATGTTTTTATGTAATATTTTAATGAATAAACCTAATTCAATGTCATTTCAAATGACAGGTATTTGACATTTTGAATTTTATTTTTAATTTTAAAAATGGTGAACAAAAATTTTGATAATTATAATGCGAATTTTTAGTAATCAATATTGATTAAGGAATTTAATTATTAATAGGATAAAATACTTTAAAATCCATATAAGACAATGTAAGAGAAAAATGTAGGATAACTGAGAAAAGACTGGTGGTAGATTATGAAAAAAAAAACGGAAATAAAATTGATGAGTAAAGCTTAGGTTGGTGAAGGGGTGTTAAATAATGAGCATGAAATAGAAATTGATTAAAAATTATTGATGAGTAAAGCAGAGACCAAAATATTTGACTGTCGAACTGTGAGATGTGGTATTGGAAAATATCAAAAATTATAGTACAGTGATGATGATGAAGATCTGGGTATAGAATTCTGGTAACATATGTTTGAAAATAGGAGATCATTACCAACTATTCTACAAAGTTAATAACATTGTTTAAGTTAGTAAGGAATATAAAAACCATTTAATTAAATTTGTGATTTGGAATTGGAGAAAATAAGCCTTGCATTAACAATAATTCATTAGATTTAAGTAAAGTCATTTAATAAAGTGAGGAAAATATGCCTCGAATAAAAACATAAAATTAAAAGCATTTTCTAAAAGTGAAATAAAAGAGTCTTGATAATGTTTTAGAAAGACGAAACATGTCGATTCAAATTTTATTTTTATTTTTGTTTTTTTGATTAAATATATAAGAAAATTTTAATAACTTCTTAATTTATGAATCAACAACAAGTGTTTTATTTAATTTAATTAAATATTGTATTAATTTCTCGAAATAAAACAGTTGTTTTTATAAATCAGTGTCCTAATGAGTAAAAAATCATCTCTAAAAAAATACGAAAAAAAAACAACAGAATTTAAGTGGTCAACGAGCAGGTAATAAGGACCATCAGTAATAATTTAAATTTTTTATTAATTGGTTTAAAAACAACCTATAGGAAGGCAAATAATTACAATAAAACAATTAGGCATTAAAGTTAATACTATGAATCTTAAAACAGTTAAGTAGAAACGTCTACCTAAGAAACATTTTGTATAACTCATAGTAACAAATTTTTGTAGTATTTTTACAAATCGTTTGCTATAGTAAAAAAAATTGTAAATGTATAAATACTTAAACATACAGTAAAGACAAATTACGCTCATGAATGGTATAACATGTACGTTACAGCAATTAAGCTGATGAATTGTAAAAATGTAACCTCATGATCACGATTTTAGTTTTACTGCATATATACTTTGAGACTATATACTTTTAGATACGTTTCTTTTCTGTTTATGTAAACTTATAGCTGCAGTGTAATTTTACAGATCATTTACTAAATAAATGTATGTTTACAGATGTAAAATGTTTACGGTTTTGTAAACTTATGGCTTCAATGTAACTTTACCGATAGTTTAATATTTGTTTACAGGTACAAAATATTTATATACACATCTACAATGTAATTTTACAGATCGTTTACTAAGTAAATGTATGTTTACATATACAAAATGTTTATATAAATAGTTATAATAATGTAATTTTACAGATCCTTTACTGAGTAAATGCTTGTTTACAGATAAAAAATGTTTACATACATATCTAAGATGTAATTTTACAGATCGTTTACTAAGTAAATGGATGTTTACAAACACAAAATGTTTATATTCATATCTAAGATGTAATTTTACAGATCGTTTACTAAATAAATGTATGTTTATAGATACAAAATGTTTACATACATAGCTACAGTGTAATTTTACAGATCGTTTACTAAGTAAATGTATGTTCACATACATATATATACAAGCATTTCTATGCAAAACCAATTGCAATCATTTGTGATTGTAATTTTTAAACTGTAATTTAAGGACCTATTGGGCTTCACTATTCATTTAAGAAAGTGGTTGAAAATCGTAAATATACCTATTTATGTTCGTATAATTTATGTGACGCAAATACAATAAGTTATAGATATACAATAATATAAAAATAAATCAGAAACTAAACAATCAATGCATTTCAAAACTAATGTAAATCGGCAATGTCAAACTAAGATCAAATGCATTTGTAGTCTAACCGATTATGTACTTTGATTTTAGTTATGTAATTTTTAATGTTTTGCAATTTCTAGTCAAATCGACTTAGAAGAATATTGATAAATATTAAATTGAGTAATGCAAACCAACATTCAATTCTGACAAGAAAACAAAATCAATTGTTTGGAAAAAGCATCGAGAGATAATCAGCGAAAATGTTGAGTTTCCTTTCTCAGTCAACGAATGCAAAAAAAGTTTTTAAATTTCATGACTATCTACCTATAAGGGCATTAAAAACAGAAATAATCAAACTGGTAGATGGCAAAGTGTTTGGCAATATTTTGACTAATTCGATACAGTTTACGACAAAAGTAAACATTTTGTATCGGACCGAGTGGAAGTTTTCGTAGATTCGTTAGAAATCGAATCAATCAGTTTACTTCAACAAAAACCTGGTACATTATTTACATTTGAAGAATTAAAAACAACACCACGAAAAAAAGAAAAAAATTCGAGAAGGAAAAGGTATTAAGTTTTCTGAAGGAGATGCAAAAAATAGCAAAAAGCTGTCACTATGGATTACTTGAAAATGGTAAGATTAAAATTGGATATTGAAATGAAGAAAATTGCTGTGCTAGTTTGCCAAAAATCAAATAATATTAAAGAACATAATTTGCTTACAGAACTGTGGATATATGCCTAATATGATTTGATATAGCCCTACCTCTTTCATGCTTAACCTCAAAAAGGGCTCTGAAAAGGGCAAAAAATATTTCTATCTAGAAAAATACATTTTAAATTTCTTTTTTATTATTTTCAGCAAATATTAATTTTGCATTCATAATTACTACGGGCACGAAAATGTAGATGTATTCTTAGTTTTGTAAGCTCTTTACCATATTGCTGTTATTTTGGTGATATTTTTTTTAAAAAAATGTGGGTTAGTCGGTTTGTGTTTTCAAAAAAATCAAAAAATCTAAAATAATATGTGGGTTTGGCCATTAAAATGTGGACTCGTCTGTTTGCCTTTTTAAAAAAATTAAAAGTAATTGTGGATTTGATCACTTCAAATTTACAAAAATATAAAAAAATTTGATTCTTTTTTCATAATAAATTTAAAAGCAAATTAGAAAAATATTAATTTTAAAATTACACGGTTTTTTTTTTGAAGATGTTTTAGTAACTGAGATGGATCAAAAACAAAGGGAAAGTATCATTTATTTTTTTTCCCCCTAAACCAAAATCTTGGTCACATTCACATTGTTTGTATGAACGGCCGGATATCAAAAAAATATATGTTCAATAATTTTCACCATGTACTTGTCAGTTAAAGCTATTAGGACAAGATAAAATCATTTTTATTTCTGCTCTGCCTGGCCCTTTTACAAAAAATGTTAACAAAATGATCTACAGCTAAAAAGACCCACATTTCGAAAGGGAAAAGGACCTATAAAGTTGGACTGCATATTTATCTAGGATCCACTGTTTAAATAAATAACTAATAGATAAATGATCAACAGCAAATTGAGTGGCTAAGCCACGATGAGGGTTAAGCCACTTTGGTAGATACTAAAAGAAATAAGAAAAATGGCTTATTAATATAATTGCGGCCTGAATGTCTGTGAGTATACAGATATTTCTAACAGATAATACGCTGGATCTCAGCGAGTCTGAGGCTTCTTTTATTGCCATCACCTCCGCCTGAAACACACTACAATGTCTTGGTAGGCTGAAGGATAGACTTATATTCAGGTTTTTCGAGTAGACTCCACCCCCCCCCCCCCCCTCTGTCATTCAATTTTGAACCATCAGTGTAAAGGTGTATGAGTTCCTTGTTTAGAATCGTGCTACTCTTCCAACTTTCCCTAGACGGAATATCGATTTGATCAGAAGTACTTAAAAACATAATAATAAGCAACCAAAAAAAATTACATGAATATTTTCTTACTCATTAGAAAGTCACTTAAATGTCTTATTATCAAACTCACGGAACACATTAAATTAGTTGGAAACTATAGGTAACAAAACATTTTTCATTTTTAAAGATAATACAATTTCTGTATTTTAATTGTTTTTCTAATTTTTTTTTGTTCGCATATTAGTAAAAATTTCTTGATAAACAAATGTAAGGGTTTTAATTTTTTTAAATGAATTTCTGTAAAAAAATTGCGCTGAACATCATTATTGTCAAAACTCAAACTACATAACTATGACTTTGCAATGCAATTGAAAAAAATCATTTGCATCAATATTGTCAAACTTTTGTTGCTTGGCCGTTAAATGTTTTTGAGTTTGATCTTAGTATTAGATTTGCTATTACACCTAATGAAATATTTGAATGACTGATTTATCTATTACTTTGCTAATTACTGAAGTTCATTTTAATTATTACGATAATTTTAATTCATATAAAAATGTCTGTTAAGGCTTATCTATACTTATAAAAGGGAAAGTTTGTTTGTTTGTTTGTTTGTTTGTTTGTTCGCTATACACGCCCACAATTTTAAAGATAGAGTTCTGAAATTTTGTACAGTTATTCATGGTACCGGTATGGAAATAACGCGGTACTTTACAAAGCCATCAGATGACAGGTTCGGGTTGCTGCCGTACAACTCTTACCAAGCCTCAGGAATATTTTAAAAACCATGTGTGTGACAGATATGAAAATTTACATTTAGATTCTCTTTCACAAATAAAGAAATTCGACATTTACTGATTTCGAAAATTTGGACTGGTTCAGGTTGCTGCCGTACAACTCCTAGCACGTACGTCCCGGGACTATTTCAAAAACCAATTGTGTTACAGGCATGAAAACTTACACTTAGATACTCTTTCACAAATACAGAAATTCGACTATTACCGATTTCAAAACATTTGGACTGGTTCGGGTAGCTGTCGTACAACTCCTAGCACGTACGTTTCAGGAATATTTCAAAAACCAATTGTGTTACAGGCATGAAAACTTACACTTAGATACTCTTTCACAAATACAGAAATTCGACTATTACCGATTTCAAAAAATTTGGACTGGTTCGGGGAGCTGTCGTACAACTCCTAGCACGTACGTTTCAGGAATATTTCAAAAACCAATTGTGTTACAGGCATAAAAACTTACACTTAGATACTTTTTCACAAATATAGAAATTCGACTGTTACCGATTTCAAAAATTTGGACTGGTTCGGGTTGCTGCCGTACAACTCTTAGCATGTATGTCTCACGAATAAAAACCAATAGTGTTACAGGCATGAAAATTTACACTTACATACTCTATCAGAAATGTTTCAAAAAAAAATTTGTGTTACAGACTTGAAAATTTATTTATAGGTATTCTATGAAAAATAAAAAAACATGTATTTTCCTGAAAATATATTTTCGAATTTAGGAATCAGTATAAATTTTTTAAATGACATGGCTATGTAAATTAGCCACAAAAATGTGACGATTCGTTTTATTAATCAGAAAATACTGCAGAGTGTTCCAGGGGGTCCATGTGTACAAATCGATAGATACAGTTATCGATGAAAATGAAGTTGTTCCTCCTCATCAATTGGGATTAAAAGTAGTAGCTTCAATATTGCTTCTACGAAACTTGAAGAAGCCAAAACTACGGTACTAGATTAAGAATAAGAACTTGGCATCCTCATTTCATTTAAGTACAAATTCCAATTGATTGTGGAAAAAACGAACATTTCTTTATTTCAAGAATACCTCAACAGCAAGGAACGTATTTGCTTATACTTCATCAAAGAAAGATCACCAAAATATTGTTTACAAAGAAATAATTTTAATATAAGTATAGCTTAAGTTGGAGTATTGTTGATATTTTTTTATATTAGTGAAAAAAAATATTAGAATATTTTTGATAAACCAATTTTTTTCAATTCGATTCATAAATCAAACTTTATTGAAATAAATTCGATTCATTTTGTGGTCGACCCGGACAACGTCGGGTATCTTTGCTAGTAATTAATACAATCGTATTAATAATTGTGCAATATCATTCCAAATATCATATTATCATATACATTATGACATGCACCAAAATAAATCAATACAGAAGATATCAAAAAATTCGTATCTATTCTGTAGAAAACATATTAGAATATTGATATATCTATATGTATTTAAATAATTCTTAGAATTTCATAATTTTGACCCAAAATAGAAATATTCAATTTCGCCATTTTTAAATTCTAGCAAATTGAATTTATTTATCTCTAAATTTTTGTTTTTTTTTTTTTTTTTTTTAAATATCTAAATCCATATAATACAGAAAATGTCTAACAAAATTACAAATAGAAAAGGAAAAAGATTTTTCAACCTTCTAGGAAATATTATTTTCTATATCATATGTATAATAATATCCTTCGTTTTTGATTAATATTAAGATATTTTATCTTTTTTTTTTTACCAAATTTCAATTTGATTTTTATTTTCATCTACAAATCAAAAAAAAAAAATTTCGATCTCTTGGAAAACCAATAATCTTAATTTTCCGTATCTTAAAATTCCCAAAAAAAAAAAAACAAACCTGACACTTTTATTCAATAATTTTTTAAGTAATTTGAAACAAATTAAAATGTAAATGACCGCAAATAACAATATATTATTTAGATATACAATACAGTTAGCTCCAAAATTATTCGAGCACATTTTGAAATGTTACAGAACATAATTATTTATTTTTATGTAGTTTTGATGAGTTTCATTTAAAAAATGAAAAATTGTAGTTAGGAGGACATCGAAAATGCAGTATTAAAATTTTAATTACAATCTAGTATTTTCCATAACGAATTTTTTTTTTTTTTATAACTTTATTTAAGTGGCCTTTGAACACAATATAGGTTTTTTCAGGCCAGGTCTTTACATTATTTTTTTAATATTTTTCATAACGAATTATATACAATGTATTTTATATAGTTTCAAAATGCTTACATACCCGTTTAACTACGCAGAAAAAACCCGATTATGTTTTAAAATTACTTATGTTGTATATACTACGTTATTGAACATACTACATTGCAGTTAAAATTCTAATACTGCATTTTTGATGACACGATTATCATGCATCATCACAGCAATAGTTAGAAAAATCAAAATATCGCACTCGTTTGGCTGCTGAAATCCCATTGTACACAACATACATGTATTTTGCCAGTTGTTTGTGGAACTGGAAAAATTAACAGTTTTGTCGGACATTTGAAGTAAAATTTTATTTAAAACTCAAATTGTTATTTGGACAAAAACTTATATAGTTGTGAAAATTATGAATTTGTGTCTAGCCGTTTTGTGTAATTTGCATGGAAATAGATAAAAAAAGTATGATCGCGTTCTGTATATTATTTTGAATATTGTATTAACACTATAGCTCCCATGATCACCAGTAATAGACAAAATTTTTCTCCTTTGCTCAGGTACAATATATCACAAGTTAACATTATCACTTTCGCCCAACTATTGGAGTTAACAGAGATATTAACAATGTTTGAATTTGTACCTTAGAGAAGGAAAATGTCGGTACGACTAATGACTGTTCTATAGTCGAAAACAAGAATGTGAATGTTTACCAACGTTTGCCCGACGTGTTAATTAACATGTAATCAACAGAGTTAACAGAGATATTAAAAATGTTTGAATTTGTACTTTGGAGAAGGAAAATGTCGGTAAGACTAATGACTGCTCTATAGTCGAAAACAAGAATGTGAATGTTTACCAATGTATTGCCAACGTCTTAATTAACATGTAATCAACAGAGTTAACAGAGATATTAAAAATGTTTGAATTTGTACTTTGGAGAAGGAAAATGTCGGTACGACTAATGACTTCTGAAAACGAAAATGTGAATGATTAATGGTTATACATTGGCAGCCAACGTTTAATTAACATGAGTAATCAATAAATACAAGTACAATAGATCTGAAAAGGTCGCGTGTACATAGAACTCTTCTTTGAAAAAAAGCTAATAAATTTCTTTTTTCTAACTTTGCTTTAAAAACATTCAAATTAGTTTTTAATAAATATCAATGTTGAAAATTTTTATTCAAATATACTGGCAAGAATGTTGGTTTTTCTCTCTAGACGTATTGATTATATTTTGAAAAAGCAGCCGAAAATAAAAATATACAAATAAATTCGCTCATCTTTACAAATGCATTCAAACCCGTTATAAAAACTGGGTAGAAATTGTATAGAAAACCTTGTATGTGAGTAGAATAATACTTAAGAGATGGCTACTTTCAAAGCAATGAAGGACAATTGCAAAAAAAAATCAACGGGGTCAAAAAACCTGTATTAAACTAAGAAATAGAAAACAAAAAGGACAATAGAAAAAAGAGTGAAATAAAAACAATATACAAAAGCAAGACCTCTGAAAATAGATCAAACCTATACAGAACCAATCAACCATATAAAATGCAATCTAAATATTTCAACCACCAACTGTACAATAATAATGTATAAAATTTACAACCCATATACAATTGAAAAATTTTCAAATCATTTGAAAATTTAAGTTTCATCTTATCTTATAAATTTTATTTACAAGATAACAGACAAGAAGAAAAAATGGAATAATAAAAAAAAAAAAACAAACAAAAACAAAAAATAAAGGATTGAAAGGTTGAAATTTCAAATCCAATAAAAATAAACACCTTCTATTTTAAAAAGCAGATTTTTTTTTTTTTATTTTACTCTCTTTTACAATCGTAATACATACATTTCGCAAAAAAACATATTATTTTTCTTTTCGACTTTTTCAAAAGGATCAACATCAAAAACGATTGCATGAAAAAATTAACAACCAAAATTCAAAAATAAAAAAAAAAATTAAAATGTATTTGAAGAGCACAAAAACGATGACGACAACGATAACAACTAACGACATAGAGAAATACAACATAACAATAACAACAATAACACATATTTTTTAGAAAATTAGTATCCTTAATGGAAAGTGATATGTATTATCCTTTTCACAGGATAACACACAAAAGATATTATTAGAAACAAAATAATATAAAAAAAAAATTTCGACATCGTTATCCTTTTCTTTGTTTTACAAAAATAAAATCAACATTTTTTTGTTTTTTTTTTAATTTTCCTTACTTACTTTTTAATGTTATACAAGATGAAAGGACGAAAAAATGAATAAGAGAATTTTCAAAGTCCCTTTTTTTATGCTGTTAAAACAACGAAGAAATTGACCAAAAGATGAACAAATTCTCCTTTTTATTTAAAAAAGTTGATTTGTTCAAAACGAAATGGAAAACTAAAGAATTTTTTTTGTAAATTTAAAGAAAAAATTGGGAAGAGTGAATCCTTGATCTTCGAACCAAAAAAAGAAAAAAGAAAAGGAAAATAAAATAATTATAACTGAAAAATAAAATCAAATAAAACGAACGATTTGAAATGTAAAGAAAGAACTGAAGCAACGATAAAATAATAAAGTATAAATAAAAAATGAAGAAATTAGAAAGAGATAGAAAATATAATAATACACGTATAGAGTTACAAAAAAAAAGTATATATATATCTATATATATTCAACATACCTTAACAGTCTGGAAAACATCGATCCCTGGATGACCCACATCACCTTTCTGACCTTTATCACCTGGTTTACCCTGTAATGTAAGAGGAAAAAAAATATTATACTAAAAATTAAGTTGAAATAAGTTGAAATAAGTTGAAATCATAGAAAAAAAAACAGTTTTTTCTAAAAGAATTTTTGTGTGCAAAGGAAATGTACATTTATTTCTTTTTTCTTATTTTTTTGTTTTTTTGTAACTTTTTCCTGACTTTAGAATTCCTTTTTTTTGTCAAGGATTTTTTCTTGACTTTTTTGAAAATATTTTTTCTTTGGTTTTTATTCTGTTTTTAGCCTTTTTTTTTTTACTTTTATTTTATTTTTATTTTTGTTTTGTTTTTCTCAAATCACGTTTTAGATTTTATTTTATTTTTTTTTTTTTTCAATTTAGATAGAAATAATGTAATGATTGTAACACAGGCAATTATAAGAATTTTAATGTTTTTTTTTTGTTGGTTTACAATTTTGACACCTGTTAATGACACCATCAAAGTTATTAATCTTATAAGTTGTTTGTAATTAACGGGATATTTTTGTAAGGTTGTAAGGTGTGTAAGATGTTGAAATAAAGTACATTTAAGAAATTTATTTCTTTTTTTAGGTTTTATTTATTAAATTTTTGATTTAAAAGATTTGTTTAAAAAAATATAAGCTACCAGGATTATCGGTTGTACCAGGATTATCGGTGATATTATAACATAATAAGCCATCCTAATGTGATAGAACATTGGAAATTAGTTTTTGATAAATTTTGAGTAAATATTTGCCATTAAAAAATGAATTGTGATCGTTGCAAAAAGTTTAATATTTTCCTTTTAATTTGACTAACTTTGCTTGTATAGACTTGGATTCAGAAAGCACTGAATATTTTCCTTTTAATTTGACTAAGTTTGCTTGTGTCAACTTGGATTCGGTAAAGCACTGAAGAAATATGCAAATAAATCCAAGTAGACCAAATTCAAGTATTTATGGGTGAAATTAAAAAATAAACACTGCGGCCGTGTTTAGTCATTCAGTTTATATTTAGCATTAGCTGTACCCGGTCCGCTTTGCTGGCTCAACGTCCCTATACGGAAAAAGCAAATTAACCAAAATTTTTACCAAATGAAATTATACCAAGACTTCATAGAATTTCGGCTAATTTGTTTTTTCCGTAATAATCATCACTTGCTTTGAAAACCTTATATCAAGCTGCGATTCTAAAGTTTGTTTTTGTAGTTTTAGTTTAAATTGAAGACAAATATTTCTAAAAAAAAATTTTTTTTCTTTATTTTATTTTAAGTATTAATTGATTTTAGTTATTTCTTATTATATATAACTTTAAAACAATTATAAGAATTTAAATAATAATTGGAAAAAATATTATTTGGGTGGCCAATGTTTAATTAGGGTGTTACATTCATTTATATTTTGTTACATTAATATTACAATATAGGTATAAATATGTAACTCACATGCCGATTGTCTTTAAGCTAACTTAAGCTAACGTCTACCTGTTCGAACTTTGCAAACGGATTCGATATTTGAATAATAAAAATAATCGACTTCCGTTTCACCAAATGTATATTCACCAAGGTATATTATATATATATTATTCTGCATTTAGCTGGATCTTTGTAAGTTCGACGGAACGCTCCAACACATATACAAATTGCATATGTATACAAATGCATATATATACAAATTGCTTTGGTGCTTTTTTTTTTAACCCCTGTCTACCATGCTGAACCTTTGCAGGAAAAATTGATTGCATGAACTATATTTTTTTAATTTAATATTAGTCTTCTTCGCAAATAATAAGGAAAAATAAAAAATAATAATAACAATATAAATAAAACAAACAATTTTTTTGATTTATAATAATAAGGACTAATAGAAATTTAATCAATAGTTTAATATGGTATAATAACTAAAAGGCAAACAGCATTTAACACAAAAAAAAAAACATAATTCACTCAAAGGTTATTCTTATTACTTAAAATTATACATAATAATATACATGTGTATCAGCATATTTGTATTGTATATTATTATACATTATACTACTTTATTGCTTCTACCTTTTATTTTTGTCATTATTGTGTGCGTAACTCACTTCACTCAAAAAAAATTATTTTTGTTTTTTTTTTGTTTTTTTTTTATTATTTGCTGTATCTGTATTCTGTATGTTCTGCATGCTCCATTCCAAAAATATTATTTTATTTTCAGTGTTAAGTGTTCACTTTTCACTTCACTGTTCAGGTTCACTGTTCAATCAATAGAACTTGATAGAAGTAGAGTAGGATAATTAACTCTACTTCTACGCCGGATAATAAAACATTGTTTTTTTTAAATTGAAAATTATTGATGAAAATGTTTTTGTATTTTTTGTAAATTTTACCAATTTAGATACAAAATTTTGATATTTTTTTAAAAATAACACAATACCATAATAACAGTTTATTCATATAGCAAAATAAGATTCCTATACATTACACAAAAGACAAAATTTATATGAAAATAAGATCCCATTTTTAAATTTGCTCTCCCAGAGGCCACAATAACGCTAATACGGTATAATTTATAATAAATGGAACCCAACTAACGAATTATAACTAAATGGAAGTGAGTACGAGTATACCATACAAAAATACAAACATTTTATACAAATTTGTTGGTATGGTACTTCTTTTTCTGTTATATATAAAAAAAAAGATTAGTGTTAGGCCAATATAAACATAAATAAAAATAAATAAAAAGTGATATAAACATAAGTACTGTAATTTCGGAATAAAGAATCTAATGAAAGAAAAAAAGAAACTAGGATTTATTTTGCTTCCGTCATTTATGACGGGTTACAAAGCTAGTATTATAATAATTTCTTGAAAAAATAACAATTTTTTTTAAACGAAGTTTAAATAATAATACGATAAAAAATATGTTTGCTTATTATATTTGTAATATGTTTTGGGAGTTGTATGGCAGCTGCCCGAACCACTCAAAATATTGAAAAACGGTAATACACGTATTTATTTCTTTTTGAGGCAGTACCTGAGAACAAATTTTCAGCTCTGTAACACTTTTGGTTCTTAATATATTTGTGATAAGTACTGGGAGTTGGCAGCTGCTCGAACCAGTCGGAATTTTAAAAGGCGAGTAGGCCTATAACCTTCCCCTCTATTCCAGTAGTATACTCTGAAAATTTCATCCAAATCAATTTAGTAGTTTTCGATTCTATAAATAACATAAAGACAGACATAAAAATTTCATTTTTATATATATGTAGATAGATATGCTAAATTGTTAAACAATACTGCAGTGTTTATTTTTGGACTTTACCCTCGTACCCAATACGATAAGCATATTTAGTAAAGTTAAACGGAAAATATTCGACTATTTTCAACAATTATACAAATTTTACTCTAACCCAAAGGAATAGGTTTTTCTAAAATCGAATGGCGATCTTCAAGAGATTCGAAATGAAAACCCAAGCAATATAGATATTGAGCTGAGTATGAATTTGGTCAGTTATGAGCTCCAGAGGGTAACAACAGCTTTAATTTAAACCATTGCCCCACTTAGCTTTCTTGTTATACGTATAAAACGAAACAAAATATACTACATTTTATTACTAAAAATTCAAAAGACGATTTTGTATAAATAAAATTCAACAATGGCCTCACAAGTGAAGAATCAAGCCAACACATATCATATTCACACTGAAGAGAGAGACCTATTCATGTATTATGCTAAATAACGAAGTAATTCCGCAAAAAGGAGTTGTAAAAAGTATCTTGGTATACATTTGGATAGGCGAATTACGTGGAAAAATCATGTCCATATTAAAAGAAAACACCAGGAATTGAAGCTAAAATTTTATTGGGTACAATAGTTCTCCTATGACATTAGACAACAAATTGTTCATTTAAGAAGTTGTCATAAGGCCGCAATAGGCTTGTGGAATACAGCTGTGGGGAGTGGTCAGCAAATATAATATTGAAATATTACAGCGATTTCATTCAAAAGTATTAAGCCTTTCACGATAATAATTTTATAGCTATAAGACTCTTGCGCACTCTTATAACACTATTAAAAACAATCTTATAGCGGTATTAGTGTTAATTTGAGTTCTTCGCAATTGTTACGAAACGTTATGAATAGTATTGTAGTATTGTTATAGGATTAATATACATATGTATTAATGTATATGTTTTTTATTTTGAAATGAAATTCTTTTGAAATAATTTATGTTGTGCGAGAGTGAGAAAGGTATCATTTTTTATTTTAAAATAATAATTTAATGGAGCTTATATTTATTTTATGAGAAAGAGAGATATATGTATATTAATTACATATTTTTATATTTCTATGTAATTATAACACCTTTAGTGCTTATCGGTAGTCATATAGGAGTCTCAAAACATCTTTAGTGCTTATCGAGAATCATATAGGAGTTTTGTAGCACTAATTTGGTTTTTCTAACAATAAAATGTTATGAGGGCTAATACTGCATGTTCGTAAGTAACGATATTTGACATCAAAGAGAATTTAATGCTTATCGGGAGTCATATAGGAGTCTTATAACATCATTAGTGCTTATCGGGAGTCTTATAGGAGTCTTATAACACCTTCACTGCTTATCGGGAGTCATATTAGAGGTCTTATAGGACTAATTTTGTTTTTCTAACAATAAAATGTTATGCTGGCTAACACTGCACTTGCGTAAGTAACGATATTTAACATCAAAGACCTACAGAATAAAAGAGGACATCAAAAATGCAAGTTGCAAATACCAAAAAAGATTATCTTCTGATTCAAATCAAATATAGCAAACAACTTGCTGGTTGCAAATGGTTGTAATCGACCGAGCATTCTTCAACAACGAAAAAGTATAACTAGATTATCATATGAATGACTTACTATTGATTTTTCATCCGCAAGTAGTCATTTTAAATTGCTTACGTGTTAAAAACAAAAAATTATGCAAACTACTGAATATCAACATTGAAGAAAGATTGTACTGCTTGCAAGGGAACAAAAAATAGTGTTTGTGTAAAGTTAAAGTCAATTTGAGTTTAAATAGTAAAATATTACAATGGCAGCAATACTGATGTGTAGTCCTCATATTTCAAAAGTGGGTTAAAATGTCTTTACAGAAACAAAAATATTGTCGATGTGAGTCTAGGTAATAAGACAGCACTCAGATATCGTAGATTAATTTATTCTTAACAAGAGAACTTCCATCCATGAACAGGGATCACTCATACGCTGTGTGGTTAATGTTGAATTTATAAAATTTAATTAACTGAAAAACTTAATCAAGTTAAATTAAATTTTTTCTCATGTTTTATATGTGCTGAGCCTGTTAAACACCGGTTCCAATTTCAAACAAAATAATTTAATTAAAAATGCTAGAATAAGAATATTCAGATCAGAAATCAGCAGTTCCAGATGAAATTAAAATTGAAAATTTCAGCAATATGACGATATTGTGAAGGATTTGCGTGGAAGTCAATGTCATGTTAGCGATTATTTGTGCTGAGGCTGTTAAACAGCAGTTCCAATTTCAGACAAAATAATTTAATTAAAAATGCTAGAATAAGAATATTCAGATCAGAAATCAGCAGTTCCAGATGAAATTAAAATTGAAAATTTCAGCAATATTACGATATTGTGAAGGATTTGCGTGGAAATCAATGTCATGTTAGCGATTGTATTTAGTTTGACAATCACTTGATAATCACTACCTCGATGCAATTCATTTACAACCTTGGTTGATTTTGTTTTTTAACAATAATGAGTTTTAGTAATTTATTGAATTTGTTCGTTCAGTCAGTGTAAGGTTGTAGTTTTGAATATCACACTACGTGGATAGAAAATTCTACGAGTTTTTTAATATTTCAATTTCAAAATTATTTGAATTTTAATGTTGAGCCATTAATGCATACCATAATAATTTACAAATTGTTAACACTGAACAAATACAATTATTCCTATTATGCTAAGAAAAAAAACTATGATTTTTTAAATTAATAATTAATTTCAATAAATTAATTTAAATTTTTTGTAGGTATATAAATATTTTAATGTGAAAACTTAATCTCCTGTTAAGCCATGTGTTCACATTTGAATCCGCAAACGTGTCACAACTTGGATTATTTGATATTTTTTCCAAATACAATAAAGAGATATTTGTATATATTTGTAATCTATTCAATTATCTAATAAATTCTAAAAATCTGACAATAATATAATAATTTAACTGAAGATGAGAATAATTGATTGAATTAAACTAATCTAATCTCATCATCTAATCCATGCATATAACATGATATGAAAAATAAAATTTGGATTAACTAAAACAATTTTATTACTCATTTATTTATTTATTAATTAGTTAGTTAGAGATTAAAGTTAATAACAAACAACAGCAATATCTACCAGGGCTATCAGCTAAACAAATTTAATAACTTTTAGTACAATTTAATATTTTTTTATTTTATATTTAAATTCAAGATTGAGTGATTATGTAAGAATAATACGTAATGTATCAAATTTATATTTTATGTATTATTGATTACATATCGGATTGAGTGTGTTTGCATGTACATATCTTCAGATGTAAAGACCAAATTATTAATCCAAAAATTTATTCAACGAAGCCGATAAAAGTAATGAATTAAATTATACCTATATTATGTGTTAATTATTATGTAACAATAATTTTCTACATGAGTGTAACATTAAAAAGACCCGATACCTCCATATTTTAGAAAAATTGAAGGACAAAATAGATAATTTCGTTTTTTTTTTTTCCCCTACGGAGGTGGTCTTAATATGTCAGAGCCGGCATGTAGGCTTTTTAGCCCTTTATGCCGTCCTCCACCCCTCAACTTAGTCGACCCTTTTGATAAAGGCCAATAGGTTTGGGGGATTTATCCTGCAGAAGTTTTCTGAGGTTATGTAGTATGTTTCCAGCAGCCTGAGTCTCAGCCTTGAAAGAGCTAAGCACTCTCCTACAACGTGTGTGGAAGTTTCTTCCCCTTCCAGACAGAGTCTACAGGTTGGGTCATCACTTAGTGCTAGTCTACACATGTGTTTATTCATGTGATTATGACCAGTAAGTATGCCCACCATCTTCCTACAGTCTCCTCTATTGAGAGTTAGCAGGAAGTTGGTTATTTTGGTGTTTATTCTTGATGCATATATTTTGGAGACCCTGTGGCCTTCCATACGCTCCCAAAGAATATTTGCTTCCCTTTTCACGGTGTTTTCTATTGATAGTTTAATATTACCAATAGATATACCAACTGCTGGTTCCGGGCCATAAATATTTCCCGTCGATGATCTGGCTAGTTCGTCAGCCTTCTCATTTCCAGTCAAGCCACTATGACCCGGTATCCAGATCAGTTGTACCTTGTTTCGGAGCTCTCTGAGGTTTAGGGCTTCCGAACATTCTACCACCAATCTAGATTTGATGAGGTTACTTTCAAGAGCTTTTAAGGCAGCCTGAATGTCACTAAAGATTTTAATGACTTTGTTAGACCATCTTTGCTCTTTTATTATATTCACTGTTGCGTTTATGGCAAAGACTGTGCAGCCTGGAAGACTGTGCAGTGTTTGCCAAGAAGAAACTGGAGTTCAAGTTGCTCTTTTTCAAAGAACACTCCAGCTCCCGCGCCTAGAGCCGAAAAGGATCCGTCAGTGAAAATGTCCGAGGTGTTTGAGGACCTAGCCTGCTCTTCTGAACCACTCGTTAATTTCGTTTACTATATAGCATTTCAACCACGTGACATTTCTAACACGTGATTATTATCCATACAAGTATTGACCCACCGATTAATTAATATGATTTCATATTCAGACTAAATAATTAGATAAAAATTATTTGTATCAGACTAGCAAACCCATCCATGATTCATTCAAAATATTCATAAAAATAGAAAACCATCTCGAATACTTAAACAATACCTAATTGTTTAAATTAAAATATTTCAATTCTTTATAATTATAATTAAAATCGTCAATTAAAATTCATAATACCTATATTCACTATTACAAAAAAAAAAAAAAATTAAATTTCCTCAAAAAATTTCCCAGTACAAATCTAATAACAAAAAAAAAAAAAAAAAATGAAAAATACAAAATCAAAAAAAAAAAAATAGAAATAAAAAATTCTTCGTTCTTAACTTGTGTATTCTCAAAAGCAAATAAAAAAGTTGAAATTATTTTTACTTACCGGTTCACCTTTGGGACCATCTAAACCAATTGGACCCTGTTGTAGAACAGAAAAATGAAAAAAATGTTAAAAAAAAAATTAAAATAAATAAAATCAAAAATAAGTAAGTAAATAAAAAAAAAAAAAAAAGTAAAAATATATGTAAAGAAAAAAAAAAGGATGATATTAGTTAAATATAAAGTACCAAAGGATCCTTAAATTAATATTTACATATATATACATTTCAAAGTATATTTGTATATTTTTATTTTTTTTGTTGTTGTATGTATAAATGTAGGTATATTAGAAAAAGTTTTCTTTTTTGTTTTTGAAACTTTTTCTGTTAACTTAATAAATTATTTAAGATAAATTGTTTCAAATTGACTTTAAATGGTAAAAGTTTTTTTTTGTAAAATGTTAATGTGTTTGTGTGTATAAAGGATATTAGAAAATGTGTGTCCAAAAAAAAAACAAAAATTATTGTATAATGTGATGGTATATATAATGATTGATTACATTTATTATTTGTTTTATGTCACTTTTATTTTATATGTATGTATATGTATTGTGTTATATTATGATATATATGTAAGAGAAAATAAAAACAGAAATTAATAAATAATATAATAAAGAAAATTGAAGTAAAATCTGAGAAAAACTAAAACTGATTAACTTTAAAGCAAAGTCGATTTATAAAGAAATTAAAACTTTTAGAACAGGTGATCATTTAGAAGGTGTTATTATTGTAAAAGTTACACGTGATTAGAAATTAATTTTTATTGTGGTATTGTTAGTACTATACTACTATTAGGACTACTACTAATAGTAATAATAATAAAAACACGAGTGATTGTTAGTAATAATAATAATAAAAATTTTGTTAGAAATAATGCTACATATTGAATCTGTTTTTTCTGCTTTCTTGATTATTCTGATCAGGGTATAGTGAGATTAGTTTTCTAACGTACAAACTCAGCTCATCGCAACATAATAAATTTATATTTTAATACAACGAAGCTGATAAAAATAACAAATTAAATTATATACGTGTCAGTTATATTATGTTGCAATAATTGTCTATACATTATTGCATTCAGTGGCCTCGGTAGCCGAGTGGTAAAGCACTCGAGTGTAGTAATGTAACGACCGAAGGATGACGGATGGTTCAAACCCCGTGAGAACCGAAAATTTTTTCAAATGATGAAAATTACTGAAAAATGTAATTTTCTATACAATCACATCGGTTCAAATATAATTTAATAATTAATAAAGATATAATATAACTAATAAAAAAAAATAATATCTATAATTATAATTGACAAGCATTTAAGGTCCTGCGCAGTAGACACCTTTTTATTTTATTTCGATTCTCCTACTCCTTAATGAACTTCTAATATATATAATATATAAGATTGTATATAAAACAAAAATGCGCACACAGTGGAAAATTTTGTACTCATATGATTTTATTATTCAGCAAATATATTATGCATATGTGAGATCTTATTAAAATAATAAACTAAAGCAAACAAATCAGTTATTATAATTTACATTATGTACTTGCAAATGAATCTATGTACATATGCCAAAAAAAAAACAAAAAAACAAATTCATCTCAAATAAAAAATATAAAAAAGCAAAAACAAAACAAATCAGTTGAATTGTTCATATGACGAGCAAATTTATTTTTATATAGTAGAGTTAGAGTATATATAATTATCCTTATTGAACTTCTAATATAATAGTTGTATATAAAACAATAATGCTCACACAGTTGAAAATTTTTTAATCATATGGTTTTATTATTCACCAAATACATTATTCGTGAGTTCTTATTAAAATAAAAAACAAAAACAAACAAAAATATAAAAAAAACAAAAACAAAAAAAATTCATATGACGGGCAATTCCATCTTTACATAATAGAGTCAAAGTAGCTATCTATAATTATAATTGTCAAGCATTTAAGGTCCTGCGCAGTAGACACCTTTTCATCTTTAATGACAAAATTTTTTATTTTCAGTAATTTTATCAACTAAATGCCACTTACTATAGGGAATATATCGGAAACGAAGCAGTATATGAGGGACGTGTATTTATGTGTCCTAAATAAAACTTACTAACCACAAATCTTTTTATTAAACACGAGTGGTTCCTGCTATATCGTGCGAAGTCTATGTCAGTACGTAAATTATTGTTTTTTTAAAAACTTTAAATTTTACTTCAACTTGAAATATAATTACTCAGCAGGGGCCACTAGTAAATATATAATATACAAAAATATATACCAAATAATTAATATAGTTTAATAAAAAAAAAAAAAAAGGCCCACATTTCGAAAGGGAAAAGGACCTTTAAAGATAAATCTGTAGGATCAACTGTTAAAATAAATAAATAAATAAATAAATTATTGCATTCAAATTTCATCAAATCTACAGTTCTATTCGGTCTTCATTTCAATCTTACTAATCTACCTTTCTATTTAATCTATCGTAGATTATAGTTTACTGTTGTTTGCTTTATCAAAGTCTATTACAGAATAATGAATAATAATAAGTTCAATTATATAGTTAAAATAATAAAATATAATATACATAGTATAAATATATATGAGAGAAGAGACAAATATAAAATATAATAAACAAAGTACGATATATGTTACATGTTATATTTTTAGTATACTGTGTTTACATGTAGTTGACGATAAGTATCATTTACCTTGGAACCAACATCAACTCCACCAATAACATCGATGTTGAAGTAACGCGAAGAATTACCCTTGCAAAAGGTTTCTATTTCGGTTTGTCCAAACAACTGGGCTGAAAGCTCCTATCCCCAAATACCAAGGCACAATTATACAAAACGCTAATCTTTCCGGTCCTGCTATATGGTTCTGAATCGTGGACATTACCAAAAGCAAGCGACTATGCACTTGGTATCTTTGAGAGAAAAATTCTTTGTCGCATTTATGGTCCTGTGTCTGACGAAGGGGCTTGGAGAAGAAGATATAATGCCGAACTATACCAACTCTTCAACTTACATGGACCTAGCTAAAAAAAAGTCGGCTAGGCTATGTAGAGCGTATAGATGAAAATGCTCCGGCTAGAAAACTCTTCGAATCCAAGTCCTGGGGAACGCGTCGTCGAGAGAGGCCACATCTTCTTTGGAGAGGTGAAGTATCGGCAGATATGAAAAACTTCAAATCACCAACTGGAGAGTTTCCGCTCGTGACCGAAATCAGTGGAGGACAATTTTGCATCAGGACCTTCAAGGTCTGTAGCGCCCAGCAAGTAAGTAAATAAGTAAGTAAGATTATAACTAAAGAGCATTCGAAGTTGTTAACTTAATAAAAGATTTAGGTGTAATTTTTTATTGGTAATATCGTCAGGAAAGCTATTTCAATGTTAGGTTTTATAAAACATTGGTCTAGTGAATTCAAAGATCCTTATATCCTAAAATCCTTTTATACATGTCGTGTTAAGCCCTAATTAGAATACGCAAGTCAGCTTTGGTCTCCATATTATAAAATTTATATGCATAGGATTGAGGTAATAAAAAAAAATTGACTCAAGATTCGCACTATTTCACCTACCGTGGTCTGATTTTGCCACCATAGATTAAACTTAATCCATCTTGCTACTCCAAATAAAAGACGTGAAATTGAATGACGATGTTATTTTTATCACTGAAGTATAGTTAACGGAAGTATTAACTACCCTTATATTTCACACTTAACGCAAATTAATACTACTAATCGTTTCCGCTCTTCAAACCTATTTATTCTTACATTTCATCGAACTAACTGTAGAATGATGATTATGGGTAAGAAATATCATAACAAAGAACCTTATTGATTTCTCTCTCGCCAAATAGACCCTAAAGAAGCTCTGTTTTCTTTTAGTTAATTCTGACCATTTTTCTATCTTCAATGGTTGCTAATTTTGTCTCACAGTACTAACTTTAACCCATAACTACTATAAGACTTTCAAATATAAGATTATTTTATTTTATTTTTATTTTATTTTATTTTTATTTTATTATATTTTCAGATTTGGTTACATTTTTTTAAACTGTTAAACCTTGATTTATTATTTAATTATTATTTTAGTATAGTTTAGTTAAGTAGTTTTTAGTTTTATTTTTTTGTTGCCTTTTTAAAACTCCACAATTTTAAAACTTGTTTGAATTCTTATAAATATAGTGTACGTAACTCGGTCGAATTAAGCCTGTAAATATTATAAATTAATAAATAAGTTTAACTAATAATTTAACAGAAAAATAAAGCAACCGACTAATGTGGTGGAGTGGTTATGTCGTCTAACTACTAATCAGAAGGTCAAGGGTTCAAACCTTGCTCTGTGCATGGATGTTGAATTGATTTTTCTAGTCTTATCCAAAAAAAAAAAATTTAATTCTGTAAGAAATTCATTGAAAATTATAAATTGGTAATAATTTTAAATAAAATATAACTATTTAAATAAAATGTCAAGATCCTAACAATACTAGTATTTTTCGGTTACATGACAAAATTACATGAGACAAAATAATGAATGGAAAAAATTTTATAAGGCAAAATTACATATGGGAAAAATTACATAGAGACAAAATTTCAAATTTCCAAAAATTACATGGTTTTGAATGTTTCAAAACGAAATAAAATTATTTGGTTGTGTAATGATGGTACTTTTTTTCTTTAAAAAAAACTAAAAATACTGATTCTTTTATTTAAACAACTTATATTTTATATTTAACTTATACATTACAAAACCTTCATTACCAAACCCAATAATTTAATTATTTTTATAAAAATTTAAGTATATAATTTTTTCAAATATGAAATTTTGTCCATAAGTAATTTTGTCTTATGAAATTTTGTTCTATTTTGTTCCGACATCGTTCCGATTTTTCTACCCTTCATTAATCTATAAACAGAAAATTGATAATTAAATACTCACAAAAATTGTATTCGTTCCACTTTATATAGTGAAAATTATAATACCGCACTTTTAATGTACAGAGAAATAATGCTACTTAAGTTACTGGACAATTAAGAACAATAAAACCAATGTAACAATATTTTTGTATATTAATTACTGTTGTTTTCTTCATTAAAGTATACTTTCATTACGGCGTTTCCGACATTTTAAATAAAAAATAAAGCTTAGTATAGTCTAAATCTGACCAACGTCTATAAAATATGGCCACTTAATGTCTTGGATATTTGTATTGTATGTGTTCATAATTTAATCATAACTTGTGGTAATATGTCTCTTTTACAAAATTTTAACGGGTCTATAATAGGTATTGGATTAAATTCAAAATATCCAAAAATTACAAAATTTTCAAACTTCCAATTACAAAATTGCCAAAATAAAAATTACAAACAATCCCTAGACGCATTCATTGTCACATTCGAACCCACACAAATTATTAAAATGGTTTTTTCTTTTCTTTTTTGTCAATTTTGATTTGAGGATTTCGATGGGGGCGATTTAGAAGCGTTTTCATTAATTTTATTTAAAGTTTTACTTTTTTTAATCTGTATAAATTTTCGTTTAACTCTCATTTTCTTGCAAAACAAATTTGTCATTAATTATTTACAATTGTTTATAACAGTGAAAATAGTCGAATATTTTCCTTTTAATTTTACTGATATGGTTATCATACAGATACACGTATTTCGTCTACTACTTGCAGACTTCTTCAGTGTTTTGTACTCGACTTAAGTGTATACCAAGATTTTACTCTAACGCTGGAAAACAAGTTTTTATAAAAACAATTGTTTGTTTTCTGATAATTTTTTTTCGGATTTAGATCAATTCTTATAGCATGTCGAAGTTGTGTATTCTAGTCGGACCATTTTAATATAACAAAATGGTAAACTCTAAATTATATTAATAAAATTTAATTTTAAATGTCTTTGTAACATTCAGTTATTATAGACTATAATCCAGAATCTTTTGTTGTGTCAAAAATCATTAATAATTCGTTGTGTGATGGTATTACAATCGAAAGTGATTTAATAGATATGTTTCATAATATCTAGTGATTGTACTGTTATTATCAACTTATTGAATTTCAAGTTAATTTCGAATTTAACAGGATTATAGCAAGTTTTTCCATCTGGTTGATTTTCCTCTGCCTGTTTTCGACATGTTTGGTTTAGTTTTAATTAATTTAAATTTAATAGATTTTTTACAATGTCACTGAATTTGTGCAAGAACCGACATATAATAATTATCTGAAGATAATCTAAGTTTACAGTTTGTAATATGTCATTCAGGACGACAGTGAAAAGAAGAAGCAAAACAATAACATCTTTGTTTGACTCCTACCTACTGCGATATATTATTTGCCTTTTATACAGAACTATGACTTCAGCCGTTTATTTGTCAAATAGCATTAAACATAATATCGCAGACGATGTTCTTACAAAGAAAAGTCCAAAGGAAGTTAATAAAGAGCATATTATTATAATAAATGATATTCTCATTCGTTAGGAAACTACTTTCTAATTGTTTTTTTTTTTTTTAATTTTTTGATGTTGCGAAATTCACGTTACCCTACTCAAAAGTAATTACTCAATTGATGAGAAAAAAATAGAATAATGAAAAATAAAAGGGGAGCGCACCCAAATCCATAAAAATTAAATCCGTATTACACAAAATCCATTAAAATTTAAAACCATACTATTTAATTCCTTAATAACAAAATTCGTTAAAATCAAAATCCATAATTTCAAAATCTGTAAATAACAAATACCGTAAAATAATACAACAAATGGCAGAGAATATTTAGTATTAAATTTTCAGCACTTTCGCATAATTTGTACCTATATTGTTATGCCTGTTTCTGACATATTTCGGGATTTTCCAGTTTTTAAAGGCAACAATATGTCTCATTTGTATTATTTGTCGAAAACGAATGATAGTGTTGTTACTTATTGTTGCATTTGGATTTAGACGCATTTGAATTTTGAAAAATGGTATTTTGTCGTATTTGGATTTTGTTTATTTGGATTTTGTCGTTTGGATTTAGACGCATTTGGATTTTCATATTAGGAATTTCGTAGCTATTCCACCTACAAGCTGCTTTTGGGAATTTCCCATATTAAGTGCTAATAAAGATTTTTTCTGAAGTGCTGACAACCTTATGGTATTCTTACTGTTCTTGAAAGTTTAAAGTACATTAGCAGTTTTTTGCGCGGATTTTTTATAAATTTTTTACGGATTTTATACGTATGGATTATAATTTTTACGGATTTTGTTTTTAACGACTGTGAAATTTGGAATTTTGATTTATGGATTTTGTTTTTATGGATTTCAATACCAACCTAAAAATAAAACATGTGATGTAATATTAGTACCAACCAAAGATTTAAATGTGACAAAGCTAAAATTGTTAATTTGAAATTTTTTATACATTATATAAAATGTTCACAATAACTTTATTCACTTCAGAAATGACAAAACAATATTATGTAAAAAAATTTTTTTATAAACATAAAAATTGAAAATATGACACATTTTATTTTATAAAATGCAACGAATTAAAAAAAAAAATCTACGTTAATTATTTAATAATAAAAAAAATATTTTAATTGTCATCTTTATTAAAGGAGAAAAAATATTGTTATCGAATTCTCTCATCAAAATTACAATTATTTTTGTTGTATACCAGGCGCACAAAGAATAAACCAAAATTTCTCTTTTTTAAGTCGGCATCAATCAAAACACAAAAAAAATTTATTGTCAATTATTTCCAAATAATAAATTTAATGAACATAAAATTGTCATAAATTTCTTTAATTTTATATTTTAATTTATATTGTTCAGAATTTTTTTTTTCTTTTTTATTAATTTTATTACAAAAATTGAAATATGCATTTAAGTATTTCAATTTAATTGTAACAAAGTTGAATAATTCTCTTTTTTTTGTTCTTTTTTTATTATACTTTTTTTTTTATATAGCTACATAATATACATATTGAAATTCTACTCAATAGAATAGAGTTTTTCTACTGATTTTTATTACCCATTAAAATTCATTTTAATTACTCAATATAATTTTTATTAAATTCTAATATTAGAAATAATTTACTAATTGAATTTTATTGAGTATAGGTACAGTGTGTATGAAAAATGCAACAATATTTTGTGTTCAAATAAAATTGTAAGAATTGGTTGACTAACAAATTTTATTTTTGTGCACAAATAAAATTTAACTCGAATTGTTGCTGTTGGTATGGTATGTGTATGTTAGTGGGTAAGATGTTGCTGAAAAGCTTATATTCAAGTATTGACAATTTTACTTTTGATTATTCATTCTGATATTGGTAGGTAGATGAAAATTGTTATATCATTTGTTTTTGGAAATACAATTAGCTAAGTAAGTTGTGTATTTTGATGCGATAATTCGTGTTATTGTTTGTTTGTGGCGATCAAAATGTTTACGTAATGTTGGAATTTCGTGTCATTGTTATTTCTCACACCACTAGTTATCTTAGTTGTGTTTTTTTAATGATCCGGATCTATATAGATCAAAGACCTTTTTTGAATTTCATACAAATCGCTAATCCAACTTTTTATCGGGATCTCTATACAGATTATAGGAAATTTATAAATTTCTCTTTTTTTGACAATAATATTTGACAAAATAAAACGTCAAAGTAAATTGTTTATTGTTTATTGCTAAATCAAAATGGTTACATTTTATTTAAATAAATGTAATTTCAAATAAATTAAATAAGCTGAATTTTGATTTCGGGAACATAAAAAAATAAAAAAAAGCAATAATCGTAATGTGGCGTGTAGTGTAAGTGTAATCACTATTAGTATATTTTTACCAGCTGAAAAAAGTAAATTAGGTAAATTAAAAAATGCATCATCATAAAATTTCACGATGCAAAAAATTCATTGCTGAAATTACTATTCATTTAAATTTAATAAAATTGATTAGTTATTTATTAAATTAATTTAAATATTCTAAAACTTTAATTAGGAAATGCATCAAGAAATTAGTTTTATCATAATGCGAGATGCTGTTGCATTTATGAATTTACCTATTGAATATAGGATAAAAAGTTAAACAATTGCAATTGAATTTTTGTAGATCCAGTGAACAGTTAAATAATCTATTAAAGACATGTACCTTTCAACCAAAAAAAACCATAGAATGTACATCGATTTTAAAATCAATACAATAACATAAAATACAAATCAGAAATGTAAAAATGGTATAAGAGTTGTAAATCAATTATAAGAGCAATAAAGTTTATTTCCTTAACATTCATAGTTTCTTAAACATAATAATTTAATATACTGTACTGAGTTAAAATTTAAATTTACAGCTTGTATTTAAGTTTATTTTCAGCTGTGGCTGACTACTATAGTGAAAAAAGATTTATTTTATACTACAGAGAAGATTTAGGTTTTATTAAGCTATTTATAATTCTTTAGATGGTCTAAGGAATTCGACGACCCTTATACGTGCTTACATCTTAAAATCCCTATATATGTACATGTCTTATGAAGACAAGAAAACGAAAAGGAAATGTAACTAGAACTACTGTAACTAACCCATCAAGATCTAACCATTAAATAATTTGGAATAAATAGCTCACTAGTTTTATTTCTTTTTGTTTTTTGCCTATTTTTTATATTGTAAATTATTTATTAATTATTTATTTTCTCAATTTATAATTATGCATGCAAATCAGATTTCTTTTTCTATTGTAAATATTTTATTCTTTATTCTTTTTTATACAAAACTTACTAAAAAAGCTATTTTGAATTGTAATAAAGCTTCAAAATTGAAGTTTTGGTTATGTCAAAATAATATTTCCCTAGTCGTTTTTTTAATGATCTGAGATCTATATAGATCCGCATCATTAAAAAAACACAGCTCTTATAGTACATTCTCAAGCTCAAAAATCGAGTTAATTATTATGTAAAAAAATTAAGTGAAATGTCAAATGTTCAAAATCATTTTTTATGTAATGATTTGACATACAAATATACCTATAAGAATATTTGAAAATTTGAAAGCCTAAATTAGCAGCTATCGTTTAAAAAAAATAAAAATAAAAATAATTAATGTCCAATACAAAATAGAAATGACGGGATTAAATGGTAAAATGATTCAAAGATATAATATAAAAAAATTTGATCATATTGGAAATAATCCTATAAAACTGTTAAAAAAATGTTAAACGAACTTCCACCAAAAAATGGAACTTTGTTATATGCTCCATCTCATTAGCAGGTTAGTTAGAAGCTCGAATATTGTCAATTGGTCGGATATATATAGCTGGTATAGTAAATTTATTATATTAAGTTAGAAATAAGTATTATTTGAATTATTGTAGATTCAATGAAAAGAAGGTTTTATTAAATTCAACTGAATGTTATTATATGACTTTAGATATTTTTGGATCAAGAAGAATATAGAGAATATTTCGATCAAGATTCATAATATTCAAATAGATTTCGATATCTGGAAAGAAGTATTGATCGATATTGATACTACAATAATAATAATAAATTGCGTTATAGCTTCAGAAACATCAACTTAAAAAATTTATCAATATTATTAAAATGATAATCGAGAATGTTTAAGGTATTATTTTGAACCCGCAAGAAATCAAAAGGTTTAAAACAAAATGGAGGTTGATCATGGACATGCTTATTTTTTTTTTTTTTTTTGTATTGACAGCCTTTAGGTTATTGTAGTACAATTTTATTACATATTACAATAAATTATTACTACATTTAAATAGTACTTAAAAAGCAAGACCCGTCTGGGTTTACGGGACTCAATATTTCGGCTCCCTTATGTTTTTATTTTATCCTACTACACCCTTCTGTTCTATTTAATATCTCAATCGTCTTTGAATTGATGTGTTGAACCAATCTGTGTTCGTGATTCACAGCATGGTTCTTAATGACTTCATTGATTGTTTTTACCTTGAGATCTCTGTGGATGTCAGCATTTGAATCATACCGGTATGCGTTTGTTATAGTTCTAACGAATTTATTTTGACAGCGCTGTATAATTAATAAGTTAGATTTCTTAGTGCAACCCCAAAGCTGGCTGCCATTAGTCCAAATGGGCCTTATTATATTATTATATATTTGAAGTACAGGCTTAGTTTGGACTGTCTTCCTATTAACCAATATATATCCCTTTTCTTTTGCTTTATTTGTATTGCTTTTTGTCTGACCTGATGTTTCCAGTTGAGGCGCGAATCCAAGGTACTTTAGTGTTTCCGCCTTCGGACTTTGCATGTTGTTTATATACACGCAAAGTTAAGGTTATTTCCACCTTAGTGCGTAGGTGATATGAACCGATTTTCCCTCGTTCATTTTTATCTTCCAATTTGGTGTCCATTTACTGATTTTATCTAGCCCTATTTGGTGTTACTCAACTGGCTCACGCTCCGATGTTTTTGTGGTCATTAGAGCAGTATCATCTGCAATAATGCTTATTTAACTACAGGTATAGGTTTTGTTAGATTCAGAGTATGGAAAACTAATAACATTTGAATTAATTGAGCAAAGAAGATTTCTAAAAAATATGGACAGTGAATCTATATATGAACAGGACATCGAATTATAAATATTAGCTAATTTCTATAAATTTCCCTAAAATATACGCATAGAGATTCCACTAATATAAAAGAAATTCATCTTAATCAGCGGGAGCGGTACGTTATCTTGTTTTTCAAAATGTTGTTTTTTTTTTAATCTTGTTTTTTTAAAATATGTTGCCGTCACTAATAACAGGGTTCCAATAACATAGGACGGAGGTTTGACTTTAAAAATAAAATACTTTTTTTTTTAAATTTGTTACTAAACTCTTACCGTCTACGTATACCTGCCGTCGGCAAGGAAATGATTTCAATAAATGAGTAACGGGGGATTGGGGGCAGTAGTACCCGACTTTAAAATTAAAATACCTACTTTTTATATTCCTTAGCAAAATCTTTTCGTTAACAATACCAGAATTTATATTTTTATATTATAAAGATTTTGGAATGCCTTTATTTTTGCATATTCAGTGACGATGTTTTATTGGCGCTGCGAAATAACTTAGATATTATAAAACTTCGAGACACAAAATCCCGAAAATAAAAGTTTTTATCTTAATTATTTTTATACGCAGCTGCTTTTGGATGCAAAAAGTGGGATATATCCCTTTTACACAATATTTACCTCAATTATATTTTTGCGTAGCCGCTGTTATATTATAAATATATTATAAATATATTTTGGAACTATGTGTTTTTTGTTACAAATTTTTTTTATGGTTTTAAAATTATATTTTAGGTTAAATTATATTCTTAAAAAATTTTAAAATTAAAAATAATTAAAAAACAAGATTACGTAGTAGACCCTAATCAGCATTTGCGTCAAAAAATATATATTTTTTAATAGCATTTTCTAAGTTTTAATCCATGGTACTTTTTTATTTTATATTTTTTGTTTCAATGAAAAATATTTTTAAATCTAAACAACGAAGAAAAATTAAAATATAACAGTTATATATTTTCCACTTACAATAATAATAGCACTTTTTTCCCAACAATATTGGCATTATTGACAACAATACTGTATAAAATCAAATTAAGGGCTATGCAAATAAAATTTGAAAATCGATAAAACATTTTCAAATGATTTTTAGAAAATCCAGTACCATTCTGAATTTTATTTTACAGATATTTTTTTGAAAAACGTATGCAAAATCAAGATGTCTATCCACTTAATCAACATAATTACCCATTGAATGGACCCAAACAACTTGAAATTGTTAGTTTGAAATTTGAATAAATTAATTTTATTTGTTACAAAACTATTAAAATTATTATATTTCTTTACTGAATATTAACACTTTACACTCACTGTAAATACATATTCATTTGAAAATATTCCAAAATGTGGAACTTAAATTATTTGAATATAAAATTCGAAAAGCTTAAAAATACATTTTTCAACAATTTTTTGAATAAAAATTTTTTAAAATAAAAATTACATTTTTAAATTTTTCTAAAACAACTTAAAAAAATATTTTTTTTGATTCTTTTTTAATCATAAAAATTCTGAATAAATTTTCCGGAAATTTTTTGAATCCAAAAATTTAAATTAACAAAAACAAAAAAAAAAAATAGATTTTCTAATCCCTAATTAAGTTTTATGTATACATTTATTATGAGTATAATTCTTTAAAGACACACACGACATCACTAACAAAATATTGTCATTTTTATTATAACAAATTAAATTTATTGTGCTCCGTTTAAGATCAACTCATTTGAAATTATTTTAATCTTAAAGAAAATTAACTCATTAGGAAGGCGAAATGAAAACAAAAATACATAATGTGCGTTATTAAATGTATATATATATATATATAATATATATATTTGCAAAAAACATCACTACACTTAAATTATAATCCAAAATCTATAAGGATCATTTCTCATACACTTATGTAGGCATATAAAAAATTTAACTCACACACAATATTATTATTATGATGAATTTTTTGAAGCATCTATTATGTAAAGTAGTGATGGGACATTTCGTGAGATTTCGTATTTGAAACACAATGGGCCTTATTCTGAGAACCGAATCACTTTTTCGCTACGTACCGGTAGAGCATCACATTGCATCA
Source organism: Argyra leucocephala (assembly GCA_963942445.1). NCBI lineage: Eukaryota > Metazoa > Arthropoda > Insecta > Diptera > Dolichopodidae > Argyra > Argyra leucocephala. The sequence continues at coordinate 71,970,743 of OZ012677.1, forward strand.
CATTTAGGAATGTGCATGTTCAATACTTTCCAGTAATCATCACTACTCGATACTTTCATCATCAATACTCGATACTTTCTACTCGATACTTTTTAACCGATACTTCTAGATTCTTTAACTGAAAATTTTATTAAGATAAAATGAAAAGCAATTTATTTGTATAGTGTATGCATTGTTTCAGTTTTTTTCGTTACTTCAGTTCATTTAATTTTTGTTTGTATATTTTGGGTTTTTTTTTGTATAAATAAAATAGTTTTTATATTAAATAATGAATAAAAATATTAAAATATGAAAAAAATAACATTAAATAAAACATTATTCATAATAATTATTTTAGTTTAAAAAATTAATATCTTTGGCGTTATATTATATTTCGGTTTTTTTCTTTATCTCAGTTCAGTTTGTTAATTAACAAAAAAAAAAATCTTAACTTAAAAAACTGATATTTAATTTTTCCTAACGAACTCGACTCTATCAATCTCGAGTACCACTAAAGTATTGATCAACGAACTCGGTATCGAGTATCCACTACACTATCAATCTCGACTACCGCTAAAGTATTGATCAACGAACACGGTATCGAGTATCCACTACACTATCAATCTCGATTATCTCTAATAGTACGTTTTCAAGCTCATGTTTATGGATAAACAACTAGCTCATAAACCAGTCAAATGTCAAGTGTTCACAAGGTTTTTTGGAAAACAATCAGCTGTTTCACATACTTATTATTATATAAAAAAATTTCTTTGTATATATAAAATACTATACAAATACTATTACAAATTTACTAAATAATATTACAAAAACTATTACTAATTCTTAATAATAAATACTTCTAATTAATTGCAGTGATAATATAATTTTTGGTAAAAAAGAACTGGAAATCCAAATATATTTTTTATCTATTTACTTTTTGATTTGTTTTTCTTTTCTTTTTTTGTAATTAAATAAAATAATTCAGATTTTAGTTTATTACCATACCCACTTCACTCACTTCAGCATTTAGTTCTGAGAATCTTTCAAAAACGAAATACAAAAATAAATCAATTTACAATTTTATAAAAAAAATAATCATCATTTTAATTTATTATCTCTTTTTCCATTTGAATTTTTTACTTATATATAAAGCCTTATTATTTATACATTTTTAATATATAAAACTGATTAAATTAAGTGAATTAAAAATAAAAATGCATCTTTTACAATATCCTTTGTTTTAATTCTTCTGTTAACTTTCCATGTAAGTCTTGTAATTTCTCAATCATTTCTATAACTCCATAGAATTTTTCTTCACTTTTTTCAATTAAAGTTATACAAGATTGTCCAATTAATCGTGCTGATGATAATTGAGAATTTATACTTGATTTTTCGTTTTTTTGATGATCATTAATTGAAGCTAAACTAATTTCACACAAATTCACATAATTTCATCTATTCTTGGTATTTTGATTTCTTTTTCTTTTGGTTTTTGTTTTTTTTTGACAAATGACAAAATGAATTTATGACAAAAAAATCAAGGGTCATGCAAAAAAAAATTTAAAATCGACAAAAAATCGAAATTTCATGGTTGGGCTACATGTTTTTGAAGTGGTTTATGATATAAACACCTCGCTACTTGTTTATGATTTTCAGCAAATTTGTATGGGAAAACCACCACGTAAACAACCAGTTTATCATTAACAACATGTTTATCCATAAACATGAGCTTGAAAACGTACTATATAGTATTAATCAACGAACACAATAAAAACATTAATACAATATTAACCATTTGTATTTGTTTTGATATTCAGCAGCAGAGTATACATATTTTTATATCTTTATTTTTTAGTCTATTCTACATGTGGTGTAGTCACATTAATATGTATACATACACTATACACATTTTTAGTTTTTCAATTCTGCTTTGTTCCCTATTCTCTTTTTTGAACAAGAAAAAATTATTTTATTGTTAGTACTCTTATCGATACTTCGAGTTGAAACAATACCAACACTCAATAGTAACAGTAGAGATTTTTATTCTTGATCAATATTCAATACTCGATATTTTTACAGAAAAGTAACCGATACTTTTATTCTTGGTCAATACTCGATACTAAGTGTCGAGTAGATTAGATACTTTTCGCACATTACTAATCACATTGCATCACATTTGGTATTCTGAGAAGCGAATGATACGATATTTTGCAAAACTGGCAGCATTGCTAATTAAAACTGTCAAATTAATTTTTTTTTTGTTTTGACATTTTTTGTTTTAATTTTTTGTTTGAAAAGTGAAATTAAGTGTATTTAAATTAAAATTTTATAGCTATTAAAAAATTTTTTTTCTTTATTTTACGAAACAAAAAAAAATGTGTTCAATTATATTTGTTTTTTTGAATTCATTAAGTATTTGAGACTCTCTAAAGAAGCCTTTGCAATGATTATAAATAAATTAAACAATAATTTAAATCCTGCAATTGGTGCACATTCAGTAAAACTATTTAAAAAAATGTTTGGAACATTGCGCTTCCTTGCTGAGGGAAATTATCAAAAAGATTTGGGGGACGAGTTTTTGGTAGGTTCAGCTACATCAACTATTTCTAAAATATTACCCGAATTGTGTCGAGAATATATAAAATTTCTTGAAACCGAAGAAGAAAAATTATCCATCAAATTGAGATTTTATAATAAATTTGGATTGCCAGAAATTATTGTATGTTGATGGAACACGTGTAAAAATCATTGCACCAACAAACATTCAAACTGCCTTCTATTTGTAACTTTTCTATGATTACAAATGTAAAAAAATATTTAATAATTATTTTTAAATATAAATATATATTTAAAAATAAAATTAATTTACTTGAATTTTACGTTAATTATATATTTACTTTTTCTCATTCGCCATCTTTCACTATCTTTTTCTATTATGATATATTTATCATTTTTTCTGACAGCGAGCAAAAAAAACGATTCTCGTAATACCACGAAAATCGAAACGTTGCGATAAAAAACGATCAGTATCGCTTATTCGCTTTGCAGAATACCAAAAATAAAATTTATCATATTTTTCATTACGTACCGAAAAATTCGCTTCTCAGAATAAGACCCAATATATTTTTCATTGTACATCATCAAATTATTAATTGTAGTTCATTAGGCTTAAGATAATGGATTTATTAGACAGGATCAAAAAAATCAAAATATGTATATCTAAAGTATTTGGTTTTATCTTCAACGTGTTTCTAAAAATTATCGGTTTTTGGTTTTTTGCTGAGTATGTAATTGCTATCATATTATATAATTGCTATCCACACAATATAGACATTTGTCAGCTTTTAACGTTCTACTTTTAGAACATATCAATGACGAGGCTTGAATATTTATCTTATTTAATTCATTAATGTAATACTTAAGTCTATATAAGTATGGTAATTTTTGTTTTTAATAATCAGATTTGTTTTTTGTGATATATTTGGATTTATGGAATAAAAGTCGAGTCAGAGATGGGAATTTTGAATTATAATTATAATGCATTATTTTTCGTAATTATTAATTAGATATAATGCATTAATTTCTTTAATAATGCATTAAAATAATTACTTTGAATTATATTTTCAAAATAATTCATTAAAATAATGCATTATATTCAAAACTAATGCATTATATATAATGCACTACCAAAAATAATTCAAATTAATTGAATTACTTTTAAATTATTTGAATTACTTTTGAATTAATTTCTTTAATAATGCATTAAAATAATTACTTTGAATTATATTTTCAAAATAATTCATTAAAATAATGCATTATATTCAAAACTAATGCATTATATATAATGCACTACCAAAAATAATTCAAATTAATTGAATTACTTTTAAATTATTTGAATTACTTTTGAATTAATTTCTTTAATAATGCATTAAAATAATTACTTTGAATTATATTTTCAAAATAATTCATTAAAATAATGCATTATATTCAAAACTAATGCATTATATATAATGCACTACCAAAAATAATTCAAATTAATTGAATTACTTTTGAATTATTTGAATTACTTTTGAATTAATTTCTTTAATAATGCATTAAAATAATTACTTTGAATTATATTTTCAAAATAATTCATTAAAATAATGCATTATATTCAAAACTAATGCATTATATATAATGCACTACCAAAAATAATTCCAATTAATTGAATTACTTTTGAATTATTTGAATTACTTTTGAATTAATTTCTTTAATAATGCATTAAAATAATTACTTTGAATTATATTTTCAAAATAATTCATTAAAATAATGCATTATATTCAAAACTAATGCATTATATATAATGCACTACCAAAAATAATTCAAATTAATTGAATTACTTTTGAATTATTTGAATTACTTTTGAATTAATTTCTTTAATAATGCATTAAAATAATTACTTTGAATTATATTTTCAAAATAATTCATTAAAATAATGCATTATATTCAAAACTAATGCATTATATATAATGCACTACCAAAAATATTTCAAATTAATTGAATTACTTTTGAATTATTTGAATTACTTTTGAATTAATTTCTTTAATAATGCATTAAAATAATTACTTTGAATTATATTTTCAAAATAATTCATTAAAATAATGCATTATATTCAAAACTAATGCATTATATATAATGCACTACCAAAAATAATTCAAATTAATTGAATTACTTTTGAATTATTTGAATTACTTTTGAATTAATTTCTTTAATAATGCATTAAAATAATTACTTTGAATTATATTTTCAAAATAATTCATTAAAATAATGCATTATATTCAAAAGAAATAATTCAATGAATTACTTATTTAATTCAAAAATATTTGGTGAAAATACAAGTATTATATTGATATAAAATTATTTTAAAAATTTGGTTATTTGGTACCAGTCACACATTAAATTTATTAGCATCGACTGATTTTATTAAAATTATTAAAAAAATACTTCAACTTATACAATACACGCGAATGTAAGTTTTGATTATTAAAAATAATATGTAAATTAATCTATTCACTGTATTGAATAATTTTTCTAAGGTAATGGCTAAATGTTATTCCATCTGGAGTAAAATAAATAGACCTAAGTCATCGGAAATATTAAAACGAGTAATTTGGAGCCAATTAAAGTATTCGGTGGCAACTATATGGAATTCATTATTTGATGCCATTGACAATTTATTAAATGTAAGAGAACAACTTGGGGAGATGTGTGATACTCTATCCCTATCAAAATTAGCTGATAGGGATTGGCAGTATTTAAAAGAATACAAAATTCTCTTTGAACCTATTACAAAAGCAATAGATTTTTTACAGGGAAAAAATAGTACGTATTTTGGCTATTTGCTGTCAACACTAGCTACAATACGTACTAAACTTAAAAAAAAATATATTAGAGAAAAGTCTGAATATCTTAGAAAATGATGCTAGAGAAATTGAAAAGTCTTTAGTAGGGAGATTTTCAGACTATTTCAATTTGTCTCCCAAAATAAATGATGCTATTGTAGCTGTCATTTTACATCCAGCAGTTAAATTAACTTGGTTAAATGCTTTGAATAACTACTTCATATTTTAGTATTTTCAATTTCAAATTTTAATTTTCAACTTTTTATGGCTTTCGTCGTATAAATACACATATTTACTTGTTACATGTTCTTTTTTATGTACTGTGTTCAAACAAAATTGAATTATTTTTTAAGGTCTGTAGTTAACCTTAACCTTAGCAGCATAGTAATTGATTACTTAAAAGATTTTAATGCCTCAAATACAGAATTGACAAATTGTGAAACGGATAATTTTATAGAACTGGATAATTTCTTCGATTTTAGTATGCAAGGTTCATATTGTTTTATTAGTATTAAATTTTTTTGTAATCAATGAGTAACGGATTTAAGAGATTTGATTTTAGAAAATAATCAGCAACACAAAAGGTCGGCAAAACATGAATATAACTCTTACCAGGCAGATTCCAAGCGAAACGTAAAAATGCTGGATATTAATAAGTTGATTAAAGAAGGTTTTATTAAATCAAACCTTTTCAAATTAAAGCGACCTACCTTCCTCTGGTCCCATAGAAAGATTATTTTCTTATGCAGGTTTAATAAATACCCCCGACGTGGTCTACTATCAGATACAAATTTTGAAAATTTAGTCTTGCTAAAATCAAACAAGTGGCCTTTGGTAATTAACTAAATTAATTGTTACATTGAATACAAACTTAAGAAATCCTTAAAAAGTTCTTTATATTTTAGTGTTAAATGTTAATTGTTGATGAATGATGGAAAATGACATTATATGTTTTTTTTTATATGAAATTATTTTGAAAAATCTGGTCGAGTTTCCGTTTACTAAGCATTTGTATTTATTTTGTAAATATCGATATTTCGGAAGCAGCTTACTTCCTTCATCAGTGCTTGCGACTAATTAATATTTACACTAATACTTACATAGTATTTATATAATTTGAACCCTTAATAATATTTTCTTTTTGTTAACAATAGTAATTCTTTAATAGTGCTACCTAATCTACAATATCTACTTTTTTTTTTTTAAATAATTATTATTTATTAAATTTAAACTAGTCTGTAATTAATCACGTAACAACCCTTATGCTAGTATTTATGATCTTAATTCTACCTGAACTGATTTTTAATTTTAAAGTAATCTAAATAATGGTGAGATAATTTTGTTCCGACAATTTGTTTTAGTGCAGGAAAATAATTGATGATATCTAAATTATTCAGCTGGAAACTCCTAATTCTTTATATTTTATATTCATTATTTGGGTAATAATTATGATTTGATTCACAATACAGAGCTTAAAAATAAATTCAAATTTCCGAATAATTCTGCAAATAAAATTTTTTTAAAAATAAAAAAGTTTTCTGAAATAACTGAAAAACATTTTTTTTTTAAATATTTTTTAATCATCTAAAAATACAGCATTTTGTTGAATTACAGTATTCGTATAAGGAAGGTCTGCTCCAGACATTCCTTTTTGAAAATTAATATAATGAAGTTATATTGTCACCTAGTTAGTAGCAACTATCAGCTACACCAACACACGCTAAGACCATTGAGGTCTATTGTGGTAACATTAGCTGTGTTCTTCTCATACGGTTCAAGGTCTAGGTTTTATTAAATTCAAAAGAAAAATGTGGATTAATGATATGAATAATTTTTTTAAGTTGGCAAACCTGTTAATTGAGTTATTAAAAATTTCTATTGAAAAACTACGCAAGCGCTACTCGTGACAAATATAATTACTAAATATTTAAGACCTGTATAAAAACCAGATAAATATTATGGTTTTTTAATTATTATTGTATTTTCATATTAACCCTTTAACGCCGGCTACCAGTTCCCGTTGTACGATCGTGATGAATTTTTGAGAGTAGTCTATTTTTAGTCCAAGAATTTCAAATTAAAAATTTTGTGGTGATAGTCCCGCCGGATCCGGAGTTGTGGCCTGTACTATATATAGTACAACCGGCGGATATGGGTGCAAAAATCAATATGGAAAAATATATAAGAATGAAAAAATAAAAATCTAATATTTATGTTAACTTTATTTATTTTTATTGAGAAGAACATAACCATCATAAAACATAAACATAAATTCTTTAAAAATTTTACATATGATATTCTGCAAAGCATTTTCTTTTTATACATAATGTTTTTCTACATATTTTACAAGAATACATACTTCTTAAATGACACACGACACATCTAAGTTGAGTGTGCATTTTTTGAGGAACATGTTGAGTTTTTCTTTTTCTACTGATGAAGAAGGGTCCTTTTTTTTGATTATAGAAGTGCTTGCTCTGGCTTCTTGTAATATTTTGCGTACTATAAACCTCCGAAAATTAAGCTGAGATGAAAATTTGTCATTGCTATTTCCTGATTGAATGTACAATTTCCATGCATTTACCATTGTTAAATCGATTAGATATGTGAAAATTACCCACCACCATTTTTTTCCTTTGATAGCAATTCTATACGCATTTATATTTTGATCAGCGTTGTCAACACCTCCCATGTTTGCATTAAATCTTGCATACACTTTTGGTTGACCAATTTGTACTTTTTTACAGTCTACTTTGGACCAACGTTTTACGTGATGCAACGGGATCACGGTATCAAAATTTGTTAAAATTGAACATACGCTATTATCTATCCATTGCACAGCAAGTAACTCGGTGGTACTATGATATCTATAATCAAATGTGCCACGAGATTTATTTTTAAATGTTTTATTTTTTCCAAATGGGCAATTTTTTAAACGATTTTCTCGAATGGTACCTGTTGCTTCTGTTGGTTGTGGTATCATTTTCAAAAAATCAGTTAGTGTTTTTGGACCAAGCGGAATCAACCGCCTATTTTCATAATTTTTTCCGCAATATACATCAAAATTGTAGCAATAACCAGAAGAGCTGCATAACATCCAATTCTTATATCCAAATCGAACAGGTTTTCTTTGAATGAACTGCCCAGCTGAATATTTCCACTTTTAAATAGAACCTCTGCCTCCACTTTTAAATAGAACCCGTTACTTAAATCATTATTAAGTCTGTCATTTAAATGACTTATTATTCCCAATCCAAGTCCAAATATTATTGTTGAAATAGTGCTTAGAGGTATAATAATAGTTTTAGTAAAACATAGTAATAAATAATGTAAATCTTTTAATTAGTCTTAAACACATAAAAACAACAATAATTAATTTTTAAATATTGATATATGCAATAAAATGAAATTATTCATATTATTTTGATCCCATATCCGCCGGTTGTACTTTATATAGTACACCAAACTTTTCATACAAAAAAAAACTGATTAAATTTATTAATAATTTTTAATTAACATTCACGTTATTTTAGTTTTTATTTAGTTAACACTTTTCAATTTAATTTATAAAATAATTTAAAATTTTAATAACATTTTTTAATAATTTTATGGTCAAAGGTACATAAATTTGCAATTTCTAAAAAACACACATTTTCTAATGAATAAAATTGACACTTAATCAAACTCAAAGCAAGTGTTATGTAAATAAAAGTGTTGGCACATGCTTTAAGAATAGAATTCACAAGAATTTGGCTATAAAATCAAATTAGTTTCAGCAAAAAAAATTAATTTGTACACCCTGTTTTGGTGTACTATATATAGTACAACCGGCAGTAAAGGGAGTATTGGCCTAGATCGTGAACCAGATGAAAAGAACACAGCTATTGATCACATATAAAAACTCATTTATGTGTGATAACTAGCAAAAATATTGTTCTAATTTTTGATAAATCTATTTTACCTATAAACTGCTCAGAATTAATTTTTGGATTTTCCCTCAAACAAAATTTTGGACTATAATTTTTTTTTTACGTAGCCAAAACGATAGATCGGTATCTTTTATACCGATTGTTACGTTTGGTTGGAATGGGAAAGGAAAGTTAAGAAATGAGTAGGGTAAAAAGGAAGGAGTACAATATTATAAGCGAAGATGTTAATGTTCGTCTTGAGTTTATGTTATGTATCATAAATGTAAAATTGATTATGAATGAATGTTTGGGGAACACATAAGATGGAATTTGGTTCCACATTCGTGATATTGAGTTTATAAACGAATTCCAATAACTCGTATTGTATTTCCATAACGCGTTTAGGTTTGAGCACATTTTTCCACCAGCCAGCGAAATATCCAGCGAGTATGTACATTCTTCCATTGATTTTTAGTGATTATGAAAAAGCGCTTCGACTATACGACGATAACCAAGATGAGGCGGAGGAGGAATAACATGAATAGTGACATTTGAGTCATTAATAAGATGAATAAGCCGTCTCTTGAGTTTATCTAAATATTTTAACGTAGATTTAGTACAAGTTCCAACCCATATGTAAAAATTGTACTCCATATTGGGTCATATGAAAACTTAACAGATTAGAAGAAGAGGTCACAAGAGGAGAAGTAGGCCTTACACAAACTGAGAAAACCTAAAAATGTATCTGCTTTTTTTGCAACATCGAATGTATGATCATTTTAGGCAGCGTTTACACATCAATATTATGTATATTGACAGTATTTATTGATGAGAGAGAATATTGAAGAAATATTGATGTCTAAACACATATTGATATCAATATAAATTGAAGAAAAAAATAGAATGATCATTTTTCGATTTAAGTACATACCTAATATGCTGAAGCTTTCAAACCAAGTTGTATTTTATATACTAGAAACGAAATATCATGATCAAAAATGGAAAAGAGACAGTAAAGCTTATGTGAAGTATTAAGCTTCTAAATAATAAATGTGAAAATAAATATATAAAAATTTTAGAAATAAAAAAAAAAAATTATAAATGTACAATAATTATCATAATTATTACTTTACAGTCCAATCCCTATTACAGAGTGTTTACGAATGTTCCATATGTTAAAGCAAACCCTCTTAATATTAATTTATTTGAAGGGGTTTTTTTTACAAACATTTTTTTTTTCTTCTCTTTTTTTCATTTTCTAAAATAAAACGACTAATTAGACAAATGTAGAATGCTTTAAATTAGTTTTGTTGTGAAACCACAATGTGCAAAAATTAGAAAAACTAAAATACCATATCATTAATTTCCTCCTTCATATATTATTTACACACAAACATGTATATTTTTATTATTTATGCGGAAAATGTTAACCATATATCAGCGAGTAAATGGTAAATGTTCTATGAACTGAGTTATAAAGAAAGAGAGAGTTAGGAAAGAAAAAAAAAAAACCAATATAAGAATTAAAAATAATAAAAACAACAATAAACAAAAAACAATAATAAAATAATTTAAGAAATACACCCTCATATACAATTCGTATTCGTATTCAAACATTTCATTATCCTTTTATTTTTCTTTAGTGTTATCTTTAATCTTGACATTGTAACTATATTGTTGTTGTTTCTGTATTTTGGGCGGCAAAGAAATAGGTTGAAATTTTTCATATTTTCTTTTTTTGTTTGTTTGTTATTTTTATTTTCTATTTTATTACGAATGAGTTCAATGATATGAATCTTGATAGAATAATAGTACGTATATATTATGTATATACTGGAAGTCGGAATTAATATTAAAGCAATAATTTTTTTAATGCTATTATCAAGATTTTATTTTATTATATTAAAGATGAAAATGAAATGTGACATAACCGGATGAGATAATAGCAGATCTGTATTAATATGACGTTTGTATTGAGTGTTTCAGAAACAATTATGAATTTCACAAATCAATTGTGAATATATATTTTAATAAGTTATAAGACTTCAAGTGATTTAAATTGAAGTAATGGGATTGGAAATAATTAAAAGATAAATTTTGACATGTTGTTATTCGAGTACCGTTGTTGATGTAGTACATTTATATAATTATATTTGTATTAATTATAATTACAACTTGTGAGAAATATATTTTTCAAGCTAGAATGTTAAATTTTTTTTTTTGATAATATGTAGACTATAGATTGTTCTTGACAGTTTAAAAAAAAAGCATTTCCATATACTCTCTTAGTATTTTTGTAGATATTTTATATGTGTGTAGGATTTTAAATTTTTCGATGTGTCGAAACTAAATTCTATTTTTAAAATTGAAGTAAAAATAAACTTTTAAAATTTATCAAAAATATAATAATTGTATTATTGAATACCATTTGTAGATACTTTTAAGAGTAATAGTTGATAGTAGTAGAATGGAAATGTAGAGTTGAACATCAAACCCTTATGTCTATAACCACATACTTTGATTCAAGATAATTTCTAAGTTATGCATCCAAATTCATTGAAATTTTAGGTATTCTGAATTTAGACTATTTTTCATAATTTTTTGTTAAAACATGTACAAATCACGCATTTTAAGTGCCTTTCTTAAAACGTTTAAAAAAAACGTCATTGATGCCACAACCAACATACCCCGGTATGTACGTACATTTTGTATGAAAAATATTGTTTTTCAGCTTGTTTTGAAAATATTTTTAGAATAAAAACATAAAATTAAAGCTAAATAACAAAATTTATTTCAAAACAAATTCATATTTATAAAAATTACATAACATAAATAAAACAAGATAAAAAATTAAATGAAAAAATTAAAAAAATTCACATAAGGCAATCAAATAAAGTAACTGTATTTGATGGATTATTTTCTGTATATATTATGTAAGCAACAACACTACAAACATCAATAATATTATGAAATAAAGCCAAAGGGTATCTCCTTGTTTGTCGTTTTGAAGTGAATTCTGAAAGCATTTGGTCCATTGTATCTACACCACATTTTCTGCTATTATACTATAAAATAATTTCCGTTTTAAGCTTTGGCTCTGGATACTATATTGGTTCATTGTATAAACTGCTAATCATTATAACATTTTTTTTCTTTTTTGGTACATACGAACACAATGTAATCGTATAGGCAAACACACTTGAATATACTTCTCTTTCGGCACAACTTAGAAAGTCTTCTGAGATGGCTTATTTTTTCTGAGAGTACCAACTAAAATAAGATCCCATGACATCAAAAGTTCAACTAAATTTCAAAGAAGTAAAAAAATTATCGGTAACTATTGTACATCCTGTACCTTTATAGTTCGCAACCATATCTTTTACCAAACGTTCGTCATGATTTTTTTCCGGATTACCTCCCTTTTTACCGGTATATATTTGTCCTTTTAGAGGATAAAATGAGCGTGAGTCGCAAGCCTACCAAATTTTTATGTCATATTTTGCCGGTTTTTATGGCATATAAATCGTAAATTTTGTTCTGCCTCTAAAAGAAAAAAGTTGTTTGTCAACTGTTATACATTCTGAGGGTTTATAAAGGGATTTTAAATGATTATTCATCATCTTTCAGAGTCTTCAATTTGCGAGACCTCCTCAATTTGAGTATCAATTGAGAGCACTTTGCCTCGGAAACACGATATTTTCATCATCTAACTCTACATCAGAAAATTTATTATCTTCTCTTACAAAAGTAAGACGTAAAAAAGCTTTGTTGTTCTTGTGGAAACAATCTAACAAATGAATGAATAAGATATGCGCGTAAATGTAATATACTTCAATGTAATTAAACTGTTAAAATTAGATCCAATTATAATTCTATACCTACCCATAAAAATCATCATCATCAGATATCTCATCCATGATACGAAAACAGTAAACACTACATAATAATTCATTTAAATGACACCCTAGGTGGCGCAGTAGGTAGAGCGCCTGCCTTTCAACCGAAAGGTCCCGGGTTCGATTCCCGATGAAGTAAAAAAAAAAAAAAAATGCTTTATTTGTTTTTCGATCTGGTCTACGAGTCCCCTTTGTCATTGGGATATACTAAATGACAAAAGATAATTGAGAGTTAATCTGGTAACAAATTAAATAAAATGAAACTATTATATTTAAGGAGGCTTAGTTCCTGACAATAGTAGTAGTTTTCCACATTGAATGAGTAGATAAGCCAGTAATTTGTTAAAATAAAATACTCAAATTATTGTAGATATTGTAGTGTAAAATTGCAGTACCGTACTTAATTAAGCACGAAAAGGTGATTCTACCTAAGCTACTATCAAGATCATAAAAAAAAAAAAAAAAAAATACTACAAGACAATAACCTTTTATGACAAGATGTTCGGCAAAACTAAGCTTAATATACGTTAAAAATTTCAAAATAGATAAAAACTGAAGAAGGGAACTTCCCGAAATAATATTTTAATCAAAATGGCAGCATTACTTTCCAAAAATGTTGCTAAACATTTGGCAACAAAATATTATATTCATTTTTCATACAAAATGTATTGCATACCCGGTTATGCTGGTTATTGACGGAACGTATATTTTTTGGTTATAGACAGAAGGGTTAAGAAACAACACAAATTTTAATAATTTATTTATTTATTTCAACAATAAAATGCTTTGGGAGATTTCTCTCGTTTTTATATACAAAGAATTATTATAATTTATTATTAGCTACTTATAATATTACCATTGTTATAATTTAGTACCTATGGAAAATATTCCACTAAATATAATATCTATTGAACAAGCTTATAAGCTCAAATATTTGAGTCACGAAATAAGAATTGACAGAGACTGTGAAACTAGCCAAATTTGTCGCATAATAAAAGCCGAATGGTCAACTTTTAGTAAAGAGGTATGTTTTTGAAATAGATATATCTCTACTATTAAGCTTAAAAAAAACATTTTACTAATATTAGGCCAATGTCTATTAGTCTTAATATATAGTACAGAAACGTTTACATTGACGAGAATATCTGTAAGTAGCTCAAAGAGCTGTAAAAAATCGATGTTAGGTATTACAAGAAGAAACACAATTTCGAATACGGTTATAAAGCGAAAAAATATAATTACAAATATTTTGTAACACATAGCAAAAGCTAAATGGAAATGAGCAGGATAAAAATTAGACTAAAATAGACCAAGCGCGGATAGAAGAAGCAAAAACAGTTTGCCAAACTCGATACAATGATCATATAAAGAAAATATTAAATAGTTGAATAACTGTCCTCAAGGCATATAAAAATGGAATATTTTAGTGGAAATCTATGTTTGGCAGTGGATGATTGATAATGACTATGAGTTGTGGGAGTATGTAAAATTATTCACTTTTGATATGATAGAAATTTAAAATTTGATTTTAAAAAATAAAAAGAAAAAACAATTTTTGCACATCATTTTAAGCATAATTATTAAATCATTTGCATTTGTAAAGACTAATTTTATTTGGAATCTAATGCAGTGAATGAATTTATAAATTATTTGAAATCAAAAAAAAATAAATAAATAAATAAATTTGATAACATTTATCGCATTTAGATAATATTTGCCATTTTTTCTACGGTTATGTAAAGTTCTTAATTTTCTGACCTATCGTATAAATTTTATTTTATTTAATAATAAATGAATTAATTAATTATCTACATTTGAAATTAAGTTAACTAGATCACGAATACTAATATAAAAATTATATCACTAATGAAATGGCCCTAACCAAATAAAATTATTGGGGAGAATCGATATACAGAACTAGCTAATTTTTTTGAATAAATAGAAATCCAAATTTAATTACTGAATCTAGCTTAAAATAATATTTTAAGTCTAATATAGTTATTTTAATTGTTATAAATATAAGTTTTAGTATAAAATTCCTTGAGCTTCTAAATTCCTTGAGCTTTGTTGGGTATTTTAAGGAAAAAGTGTAGTTATTAATTAAGAAGAATAAAAATTTTGTAGAATAATGCTTGTTAGGTGTGAGATGTCTGAAAGATAGTTTTGTTTGGAGGAGAGATTTTTTTTTTTTTTTTTGGACTTTTGTTATTTTATTACTTTATCTCCGTATTTTATAGTTTTGACTTTAATTTGTTCTTGTTTTTTCTCTTTTTTATTTTATTTTTTTTTGTTTTCTTTTTTAAATTTTCTTTTATAAATTTCTTTTCTTTATAAATTATTTTCATTATTGTTAATTTCTTTAGGTTAAAGTTTAATTTAATTTAATTTAATTTAAGAATTATGAATTTGCTTCACATTATACTTTATATACTCCTATAGAGACTTACCGTCTCATGTATATGTACGAAATAAAATGAATAAAATAAAATAAATCTATTCAATCAAAAAAATAACAAACTAAAGTTCAGGTAGTAGCTATACATAAAAGATAAGGGCAATTTACATTATTTAATCTTGAATATTACTTGATGAAGAATATTATATTTTCGATAAGATATGTAAATTATGTGTTATGTCTATACACAGATATGGAAAGAGAATTATTTTTTTTTGTTGAAAAATGTCTAACAAATTGGATAACAACATTAAATTTAGTATGGAGGGCAGTATGGAGGGGAAAAAATTAATTTCCTGGATTTAACAATAAATATTTCTAACGACAAGTTGTTTTTGACATTTATCGAAAAGTGACTTTTTCTACAATGTTTTAATTTGTTCAATAGTGTCGCAGAATTTGATCTCACTATGAATTCACGCATACTACGAATGAAATTGAGATTATTAAACTTTTATAGTTCTTCATAAAAAATTTTCGTAATGAAAAATTGATAAAATTAAATTAAAATATTAACTTTTGATACACCCTGTACAATAAAATAGTTCATTTTAAGTGCTTTGATTATAAAAATAATAATTCCAACACAACATATACCCTAACTTATGCGTAAAATACAATTGTCATAATATAATTTTCTATCCTACTGCTTATTTACTTTTCTTTATCTTCATTTCGAAACTACATACAAAGTAGTTTTGTTTTATTTTTTAATTCATTGTGTTTTGGCCATTATACTCCTAGAAAATGCATATATACAAAAATTAAATAAATAAAAAAAAAGATCATTAACCATTCCATACATACACTATCATCTCCAACACTGACTCTATTTATTCAAGACAACAACCAAATAATATCAAAATTTCAAGAGAGAGAGCAAAAAAAAAAAATCCAATTTCAAAATGAAACTGTAAATGCTACTCATTTCCATTAATATTTTTTTTACTTAGTGCCAACAAAAAAAAAAACAAATAAATTATTATTTCTATTTATATTGTGTTAGTTTGTATGTGGTAGTGCTTAAATTGTGCGTTCTAAAAAAAATTAAATAATAAAAACTATATATAACTGTTATTTTTTTTTATTTTATTTTTTGTTCTTTATTTTTGGTTTTTTTTTTTTTTTTACAGAAGATGTGAACGAACCTCACTAGAATACAATAAAAGAAAATACTTAAGAAGCACAAAAAAACACAGCATAACTAAAACTAAATCTCTTTATTGCGAGGATTTATTTATAGCCTACTATTGCCACCACCACCATCACCACCACCATCATCGCTTACCATAATTCCACGGTCGCCTTTTTGTCCTTTAGCTGCCTATATTCATACAAAATTTTATTGTATTTTTATGTATTTATTACCAGAGTACATATAAACAATTGATGTGATGTACATATAAAAAAAAAGGACGAAACAGGACATTTAATATATTATATATATATATTATATGTACATAAAAGAGCGTGAATAATGCAATAAGATATTATAACTCATTGTTATTGATATTGTTATTGTTGTTATTTTTGTTGTTTGCGTCGTCATTTTCATTGTCATTGGCGAATATCATAAATTTTATATATACAAAAAAAAAAAGAAAACAGAAAAAAAAAGAAAATCAAAATTTGACTTACATACATCCATATATGCATGTCATTATACATTTATAAGTATATGTAAGTTTATTATATCAATAAAGAAAATAGCGAGAAAAATATTTTATCTTTAAAAAAATGAAAAAGAAATGAAAAACAACAATAAAAAAAAAAAAAAGGAAAATAAAAATAAAAACGAGAACGAAGTATGAAATGAAATGAAAATCTCAATGGCAATAAAATCGTTTTTAATGGTTTATTAAGCCATAAGGATATAATTTTTTGTTTGTCTCTTTCGCTCTGTTTATTTATGTTTTTTTTTTCTTTATACCAGAATGTTTAACTAAAAATCAATCTAATCAATTTAGATACGGCTATATATACAATATGTATATATTTATAATGTATAGTAATGATGAAGTAATTTAATGAAATTTTTTTTTCGGAAATAAATTTATGTGGTAATACAGTCAAAGTTAAGATGGGTTTCCATTCTAATTTTGTAATAGAAAAACATTTATCTCAAAATAAAAGAATATGAATTCCAATGTCAGTAATCGCTTTTTAGTAAAATATTATTTTCCAAATTATTGTTAATATTGGAAGGCCATTCAATTTTTTTAAGATGAATGTATTTATTTCAGCAGCATACTGAGTTATGCTAACTATTATACAAAACATTATAAAATATTGTGCATGTAGTGTAACTTACCTAATTATTTTAAAAACATTATTAAAAATATAATTGTCGAAAATTAAAAATAATTTTATAGTTTTAAAAACTGAAATGTCATTAAGTAAACCGCCATCTTTTCTACCTCCATCTTCATACTTTACTATACGTTTTTTCAAATAATTTGTAGTAAATCTAATAAATTTAAGTTTGACAAAATACCGGCTTAGAATCTGATTATTTTTGCAAAGAAACAAAATCATATAAAAATATACTCAAAGAATTAAGAGCTATGGGAGAGTAGTCCAGAAACAGCCAGATAGGATAAATATTGTGACAGGATAAAGATAATATCAAAATATGACACAAATAACTCTTTCGGAATCCACACAAATTGAAAGATTTTGAAAATGGTATAATTGAATCAATTTTATACTACAGTCGCTTGTAAAACTGTAAATTGATGACACTTGACTATAAGCTGAAACATGAATCGTACCGAATAGTTGCATCTAACAAATAATGAAAAACTTAAATCAATAAATTTGATGTTGTTGACAAGTTCACATCGATTCAAATTTAGTAAAAAAGATATGTTATTGCACAACAACATAGATGACAGTATATACTTGTGGGTATATTATAATCATATAACAAAACGTATAACAAAAAATTTAGAATACATAAAAGTACACTAAAAATCACTATTATCATATTAACCAATTTTGAAGAAACCATTGGCTTCAATAATTATAAATTTTGATTGACACGAAAACTCCGTAAGCGAAAACTTATTAAACTTATTAAAGTAAAGGTATCTGAAAAAAATTAGTGCATTAGCCAAATGAACAAGTCAGTTAAAAACAGCAAATGTTAAGTAGGATTGAAAACATTGTAGTAGATTAGAAAACCCCGCGTGAACTGTTATATAGTTTATGGGCATTATTCATCAACTCAAGCCAATTAAAAAATACATAATAGTGATTCAAACTGAAACTGAAATTAATATTATTCACTAGGTAATATTACCCCTCACTCTTCTATAAATTTCCAACAAAAATAATTAATGTAAATACACAGAATGGAAGTTTACATATTAAAAAATTTATTTTAATTTTTTTTTTCATTTTATTTTCTAATTACCAAATATCATTTTTTTTTATTTATTACTATGTCATTATGGGTCGATATGGGTGACACTATAAGTCTCTATGTCAGAGTCTTTTGCATATTTGACATGTATATAAAATCGTCGGCTGCATGTCCTATGTATACAACAGATCATTTTTTGGATCTATGCTCAATTCGAATTTGCAGTCAAAATAAACGTATGTCTTATAGCTTTCGAAATAATTTTTCTGATTTACCCTAAAAATCTATATTTTACTGCTTTTTAACCCATCAATTTGTGCCTATATTAATTTAAACTACAGTTTTTGTATACTGTTAAGTCATAAACGTTTTAAAAGAACTGTATATGATTTGGTATTCCAAGCTAGCTAACGGACAATTTTAATTGTTAAATGTCCCAACTCATATGAAGCTTTACACTATCAACAGTATTGTAAAAAGAGGGATTAGAAAGGGGGAAAGGATGTTGTATCGACGTAGGACCTATTGATCATATCCGAAGGATAGCTAGAGTTGCTAGCTTTCCAAAAATATATATCTTTAGTGGGGCATCTTATCCTTTAAGGACAAAAAGGACATTTGATAGTATACTTGTTGTTTTGATGTTTTTGCATAAAACCGTTATATCTGAATTGATTCATTAAATATATAACGAGTGTTTTTTTAGAATGATAGAACTTTTGATAGGGATAACTGTGATTTGACAAAAGATAGAAGCCATGTAGTTTTGAAATTATCGAAGAAAATATCGGTGCTGTAAGAGCTAGTGTTGATAAAGATCCAAATTTGTCTATTCGTCGACGTTCACAACAAGTTGGATTGTTCACACTGTTCACAACTAGTTCAAGAACTAAAGCCACTTGACCATAATAAGCGTCGTTTGTTTGCTGATTGGGCTCTAGAACAGCTTCAAGTTGATCCAGTTTTTTATCGAACAATTGTGTTTAGTGGTGAAGCTCATTTTTGGTTGAACGGCTACATAAACAAACAAAATTGCCGTATATGAAGCGAAAACAATCCTCAAGAAATTCTGCCGGTTTCATTGCATCCCGAAAAATGCACCGTATGGTGTGGTTTACACGCTGGAGGTATCATCGGTCCATTTTTCTTTAAAAACTATGCTGGAGCAAATTTTACAGTGAATGGTGCTCGTTACAGATCAATGATCAATGATTTTCTGTTTCGAAATTTGAATGGTATCGACCCGGAAGTGTTTTGGTTTCAACAAGATGGTGCTACACCTCATACTGCTACGGCAACAATTGATTTATTGAAAGAAAGATTTGGTGATAACATTATTTCGAGAAATGATCCAATTAATTGGCCTCCAAGATCATGCGACATAACACCACTGGATTATTTGCTTTGTGGTTATGTGAAGTCATTGGTTTATGCTGATCAACCAGAAACAATAGATGCTTTGTTATTGATGAAATAAGGCCTGAATTACTCGAAAAAGTGGTCCAAAATTGGACTGATCGAATGCGGTTTCTCAGAGCTAGTCGTGGTTGACATATTGCGGAAACTATTTTTAAAACCTAAATGTCATAAAATTATCTTCCAAATAAAAAAAAAAATGTGTCTTCAATCTTAATTTAAATGTGTTTTATTTCAATTTAAAGTTCTATCACTCTAAAAAAACACCCTTTATATTCAGTTATATATTCTAGAAAGATAACGGTCTAAAGCATATTTTAACATCTATTTGACGATGATTGGTGCTGCCGTTGTGGAGATATTTATAGATTAGTTTAAAGTAGCAAATTTTGCAAAAAAAGACAATCTTTATTTTCTTTCTTGAAAAACCAAATACCTCAAGATTTTACCATTAAAACTTCCCAATATTTATATACTGTTGGAAAGGTACCTTTTTTTACTATAACTCATGCATACACACTTTATGTCTACGTCTAATAGTTTAGCATTTATTAAAAAAAATGTTTTTGTTTACCCTTTTTCTATATAAAACTAGGAATGAGCGTAAATTTTTTTATAAAATTCAAATTTTGAATATTTTTAAAAATTTTCAGTCAAATTTTCCGTCAAACTTAAAAAATCGATTTTTTCAACATTTTGCTTTTGGTAAATTAGATACATAGAAATTCAGCCGACAATATGTAGTTCTATATCATTATAGTTGCTAGCGAACTCACACACACACAGCTTCGAAAAATATTAACGAAGAAAAAATATTATGTTATAGTAATATTATACTAATAATATTCTAAACAGTAGGTATACAGTGCGGGACAATTATTTAGATTCACCTTTTCATATTTTTGAAATCTGTGGTTACATTGTACATCAAATATAATTTCAATTTGACCTATTTTAAAATAAATTTGACTACAAAAATAACCGAAGGCAAGGCAATGTTCATTTGATTTGATAAAATGATAAATACTACTTAAATAAGTAAAAACTGTCGCGGACTGTATTTCTTCACCGAAAATATTACGTTAGTAATATTCTGCTACGTTCGAATAAATTTTAAATTTTTTTTTTTCAAAATTAGGATAAAATTAAGATTAGACTTCAAAAATAGCTAACATGAAAAAATTCTGAACTTGTTTTTGGAAATTAACAGCCTTCTTTTGCATAATTAAACAAATAAAAACATCTTATCAATTAGTTTTTTCACTTTTTAACCATAAAAATTTGAATAAATTACAAAAATGTCAATAATTGTGGATTTTATTACCACTCAAAAATTAATGTCACAATCAATCAATTTTTTAACCAATAGAAAAATTTCAATAATCTACTAAAATTTATCTTTATTGAAAACCATGCCATCAAAGACAAATCGTCTTCAAAAAAAAATTTCAAATTTCAATGAAAATGATCCTTAATACTGCCTCCTTTATGAGTATCCACATTCAATTTCATCTAATATCACTTTATTAATAATCTGCAAATATTTTTATATATATTGTGTACTAAATAAAGGCGTGAATAGATGTCCATACATACATATAAATGAATATAATAAAGATAATTCGCCCTCTTTGTTCTATTTTGCCAATACTACTTGAATATTTTTAAGAAAGGAAGAAACCAATTGAAGGATATAAACGATTTTCATATCAAAAAAATTTATTCCCATAATAAAACAATAATAAAACAATAATCAAAAAAAAAAAAAAAAAACTCATCGATCCTTTTTTCCACAAAGAAAATTCTATTCTGTATGCATATATAGAATTGAGTCCTTCCAGACTTAAATACATACTATATAATATAATAGGAATACTATAATTATTTGTATATAATATGTTTGTGTATATATGTATACAATAATAATAATATAATAATAATAATATATTAAGTGTGTGGAATGTGCAATCAAATCAATTTATTGCCCAATGATTTTCTCTCCAATTAATTTAACGCATCATTTCAACTATATCTTATTTTTTTTATTTTGAAATTTTCCGCGTCGCTAATAAACGTCGTCGTCAGTTTTCGCATTAATATTTTTGTACAGTGAAGGAAATTTGTTTAAGTGATTTTATATTGTAAAATTTAGGATTTACATGGAATGATCAATGGACCTTATTAGACGATGTCAATAGTCATCGTAAATACTACAACAGCTTACTATTACACAGTTGGATATCAACAGTTAACACTTATCTATGAATTAGTAAATAGTTCGATTTTAATTTCCGCTTGTTTTGCTTTTGCAATTGTTATTGAAATACATTCTGTGCGGCACATAATTTTGGGTCTGCAAATTCTCTCTGGGTGTCAATACAAAAGGTTGAAAGACAAAAAAAAAGAAAACATAATAAGAATGATTTTTGTTCAACAATGCACCTTATTAGACGATATCAACAATCATATTGTAAAGTACTTACTTACTTAAGTACGTTCTAATACCGTTATCACGATGACATCCTCTACTAAGTGGCAATGTATCAAATACAGTCAGCGATAGTTTTATTTATATTTTAGTAGAATTTATAAAATAAATTAAATAAAACTGATGGTATATTATATTTCCTTCGGTTATTTTGTAGTAAAATTAATTTTAAAATTCGTCAAATTGAAATTATATTTGATATAAAATATGAAAAGCTGGATTTTAATAATTTCTCGCATCTCTATACTGTCATATCATAACCATAATATAAATGGGTGACTTCCAAAATGCGGTATAAATAGTTTTAATATAGTTTAAGTAAAGTTCTAATACCGTTTCAAGTTTTAATAACAACTTCATTGTAAAATGGCTATATAATAAAATTTTTGCTACATTTTAAAATACCATTTTGACAATACAAATACACACACACATTTTGACGTTTTAATTATATTTTTTTTTATTTTTTTTTTTGTAATATAAGTCGGTAATAATCCTTTTGTTTATCTTTCGATTTTTTTTTTTTCGTTTTATCGTTCGTTACATATAAAATAGGATGATTATCGCGCAAGCTTACGAGGTTAAATATTTGTGAGTACACCTAGACAAAAAGCTAATTTGAAAGAAGCACATTAACGTGAAAAAAGAGCAACTAAAATTCAGGACGAACAGCATTTATTGCCTTCTTGGACAAAATTGTACACTGAATTCTACACTTAAATTCTCTGGAGCACAAAGTGTTGCTATATAAAACCATTCTGAAATCAATCTGGTCCTATAGATGTCAATTATGGAGAACTGGTTCTATTAGTAACATCGAAATAGTTCAAAGGATGCAACAAGAAAATGTATGCACCATAATTCAGGCCCCCTGGTACCTTAAAATATTAATCTACATAAAGATTTGTTATATAATTATTAGGCAGTTAGTCGAATCTAAAATCAACAAAAAAATTAATACCAAAAAAGCTGCAGGCTACGATAGGATTTCAGCTAGAATGCTGCAAGAGCTTCCAGGTATAGCTTTTAAGCATATCACACAAATTTTCAATGCCATCTTCAGAAAAAGTTACTTTCCCTCATTGTGGAAACAGTCTACTATCATAATGATCTTAAAACCAAGTAAAGATCGAACAAAGGACAACTCATATAGACCCAGTAATAGTCTATTACCTATACTGTCAAAAGTTTTTGAAAAAATTATAGTTTATAAAATGATGCCGTAAATCAAAAACGATGAGGTAATGCCTTCTTGGTTTTCCAGTTAGCATAAATGGGATAACTACTCCGCAAGCCAACTAGTTTAAATACCTGAGAGTTCATCTAGACAAAAGGCTGACTTGGAAGAAGCCCATCACCGCAAAAAAAGAGCAGCTAAAACTACAAACGAACAGCTTTTATTGGCTTATTGGGAAAAATTCCACATTTGATCTGGAATATAAAGTGTTGCTATACAAAGCCATTCTGAAGCCAATCTGATCCTATATGGGTGTCAGTTATTGAGAACTGCTTCTAATAGTAACATCGAAACAATTCAAAGGATGCAATCAAAAATTTTACGTACCATAACTCAGGCCACTTGGTACATTAGAAATATCAATCTACATAATAATTTGAATATACCCTTAGTTAATGAAGAACTTGAAAAATGCAAAAACAGATAACCCTTTGGCGAGAGATCTACAAAAACATTCCAATAACCAGTAGGTTAAAAAAAACGTCGTTAGCAGTAATATGAGGCACAACATTGGAAAGAAAGAGCAAATATGAAGGGTCAAATCAATAGACTAGATCTTCCAACATTTTTAGATTTTTAAGATTTGAATAAACCATAAAGGTCACATTTGTTAGAAATTATTGTCATTTTCTTTAAGAAAGATTTAATAAATGCAGTTAAGAGAAGAAAAAAAACATAAAAATTTTAATATACCCATGGTTACAGATAAAAACTGTAAAAATGTAAAAATAGATATGCAAACTGACTGATCCAACACCCTGACCTTTCGGCGAGAGATTTACAAAGCTTTTGATCAGCTGATTTAAAAAAAACACCAGCAATCATGTAAGGTAAAAATTGGAATGAACGAGCATATATGAAGTGTCAAATTAATGAACTAGGCTTTTCATCTTTTGAGCTTTTATGATTTGAATAAACCATAGGGGTTACTATTGTTCTAAATTATATTGTCATTTTCGTTTAGAAAGATTCAATTAAGATGGAAATTAAAAAATCTTTCGTTACATCAAAATTAATATTTTGTCATAGGTCAGCAAATATTTTCGACGGAAAAATATATTTTATTAACATATCTAGCTACAATTTGGTAATAAAATTATTTTTCCGGCGAAATTAATACTAACCTACAATTTAATTAATTCTGGTAACTTTATCTATGACATGTAGACAAAATGTAGTCTAAATTTTTTCGCTACACACTCTGCTGCTCTTATTTTACTTCTCCACTACGTATTGTAAATATTTTGGAATAGTGTACAAGATCAATATAACTTTTGATGTACATTTTGGAAGATGCTACATTGTAAACTTTACGGTTTCACTGTATTGTGGAAGTCATACGGAATGTAATATAAAAATTCAAAACCAATACCTAGAAGATAAGCAACCATGTAGTTTTATTTTGTGCTGGTTCTTTGATTGTCATTTTAATTCAGACATAAATTAAAATTAAGTCTATATTGAAAAATGAAGTTGTTAGAAAGGCTGTAATTAGCAGGTAAGTTTGGAATTGCATTTGTATTGATATATAAGATTGACTAATTTTATTGTAAACAAAATATCGAACGCTAGTGTTGAAGTCGGCAATTTGTTCAATATCTGTAAAGTATATTCAGATGACTAGAAATATATAATTTCAGATTGACTTACCGAAATAGAAAGATAGGAAAATTTATAAAATCGTAGAATATAAATGAACAAATAATTTTAAGAAAGCACTATTTTAACAACCGAGAAAAAAACAATTGTGGTTTAAAAAAATACTACAATGAGTTATTTGCTTACTTGCGGATTCCCTAGTGGCTAGAAAAACAGAATAGAATCCACAGAAAAGTAAAAATACTGCTACAAAAGATTTTGCAAGACGTCTAACTTAAGTAAGTGTATATATAGAATATTTTTCGTTACTACAAACATAATAAAAAATCAATCAAATATGAAAATTGGAATCATTTTCATCCAAATTTAAATTATATTTTCTTCAGTGTACTTTCACCAATATTTAAATTTATGTTTATTTTGTTTTTTTTTTAATAAAATAAATATTTTAAAAGGATTTATAGCTTTACTCAGATATTTTTGAATTAGAAAATTAGAATAGTTAAAATTCCGAATTTTTTTATTGGAATTTTCTGAGAACATTTTTTTCTAATTGATTTTTTCTGTTATTTGAATTTTTATTTTTCTTTTCTTATTATTGTTGTTTTTAATTTTTAATTTAATGAAATTTTAAGCTCCAAAAATTCAAATTAAATTTCTTTTAAATCAAATAATAATATTTTGCTGTTTTCTTTTTTTTTTTTTCATAAATGAATATAATTTAAAATAATTTCTACCGGGATTCCATTCTTTCCGGGATAACCTTGTTGACCCTATATTGATGCAAAAATCAAATTAAAATAGAAAAAAAATAAAATAAGCAAAAAATAAAAATATTTTTAAATAAAAATGAAAATTTTAAAATATAAAGTGTTAATTGTTGGTGTTGTAAAAAATATATTAATGCAAATTATTATCTTACAGTTAAGTACGATAACAATAATTATGATAATGTTGATGATGATGATAAATTGTACAATTTAAGTAAATGAATTTAAATAATTGAAGGAATATATTCTGAATGATTTATGTTTTTCTTATACGTTTTGAATATGAGTTTCTTTCTTATAATGAGTGATTTATAACTGATTTCTCTTTAAAAAAACAAAAATGTAAATAGAAAAAAAATATAAATCAAAGAGAAAACATTTAAGAGAGTTTTAACCACATTTCACGCTATTTTATCTATAAAAATCGTTCTTAGACTTAACTAATTTTTTCTGATATTATTTTTAACAGAACTGCACAAACACTTTTTCCAATTTGAATAACACCTATTATGTTTTTATTCCTATTAGACGAATTTAATGTGACATAATTTTGTTTAAAACTGTGTTGTGCCGCGTAAAGTACATTACATGTAGATTATGTTATTTTCTACAAGTCGACAATACTTTGTAGACAATATAATTATGTCTACTTTATTGCGTAGACAATGTTTACAATTATATATATATTATTCTGCATTTATCTGGATGTTTGTAAGTTCGACGGAACGCTCCTACACATATACAAATTGCATATGTGTACAAATGCATATATATACAAATTGCTTTGGTGCTTTTTTTTAACCCCTGTCTACCATGCTGAACCTTTGAAGGAAAAATTGATTGCATGAACTGTATTTTTTTAATTTAATGTTAGTCTTCTTCGCAAATAATAAGGAAAAATAATAAATAATAATAATAATATAAATAAAACAAACAATTTTTTTGATTTATAATAATAAGGACTAATAGAAATTTAATCAATAGTTTAATATGGTATAATAACCAAAAGGCAAACAGCATTTAACACAAAAAAAAAACATAATTCACTCAAAGGTTATTCTTATTACTTAAAATTATACACAATAATACCCATGTGTATCAGCATATTTGTATTGTATAATATTATACATTATACTACTTTATTGCTTCTACCTTTTATTTTTGTCATTATTGTGTGCGTAACTCACTTCCCTCAAAAAAAATTATTTTTGCTTTTTTTTTTGTTTTTTTTATTATTTGCTGTATCTGTATTCTGTATGTTCTGCATGCTCCATTCCAAAAATATTATTTTATTTCCAGTGTTAAGTGTTCACTGTTCAATCAATAGAACTTGATAGAAGTAGAGTAGGATAATTAATTCTACTTCTACGCCGGATAATAAAACATTGTTTTTTTTTAAATTGAAAATTATTGATGAAAATGTTTTTGTATTTTTTGTAAATTTTACCAATTTAGATACAAAATTTTGAATATTTTTTAAAAAATAACACAATACCTTAATAACAGTTTATTCATATAGCAAAATAAGATCCCTATACAGTACTATAAAAGACAAAATTTATATGAAAATAAGATCCCATTTTTAAATTTGCTCTCCAAGAGGCCACAATAACGCTAATACGGTATAATTTATACTAAATGGAACCCAACTAACGAATTATAACTAAATGGAAGTGAGTACGAGTATACCATACAAAAATACAAACATTTTATACAAATTTGTTGGTATGGTACTTCTTTTTCTGTTATATAAAAAAACAAAAGATTAGTGTTAGGCCAATTTAAATGTAAATAAAAATAAATAAAAAGTGATATAAACATAAGTACTGTAATTTCGGAATAAAGAATCTAATGAAAGAAAAAAATAAACTAGGATTTATTTTGCTTCCGTCATTTATGACGGGTTACAAAGCTAGTTAAATAATAATGAATTACAATTAAGTTAAATGTAAATACTGATTTTTTTTTTTTAAAAAATAAGCAAAATTATATTATTAGTTTCGTGCATATATCTATCGATTCGACGGAGCGCTCCAATACAATATGTAAACTTGCTTTGTTCCGTTTTTTTTTTAACATAAAATAAAATAAATTTCGCTACCAAAAGTGCATTAAATATTAAAAATAAATAAAAGTAAACAAAGAAGATCAAATAAATATTGTGGGACCAGTACGACGAACAATCACATAAATTTTAAATGAAAACTCTAATGAAGGAAAGAAAGGACTAGAATTTATTTTGCTTCAGTCATTTATGACGGGTTACAAGTCTAGTTTTATATATTTAATATAAAATGTGTAACATAAATTTAATCTGAGTCATGCAGATTCTTTGTATCTTGAAACGCTCCCAATTGATTTGACCGTTCCAGGATCACATGATTTAATCTCAATTCTACCTTAATCAACCAAAAAATTTCAAAATCAACTTGCTTAAATTCTTTTAAAATATTTGTCATGTGATCCATTAATGTGTTATTTAAATCTTTTGTAAATACACTGAAAAAATGTTTCCTGGTAAGATTGACAAAATAATTTTGTAAACTGTTGACAAAAATTTTTTATTCATACAACAATTTTTTTTCTATTTTATCAAAAATGTTTGTTTGCTGAACAATTTTTTGTTCATTTGTAAATATTTTTTTATAATTTTTCAAAAATTTACAATTTGTAAAATGGAAAATTAAGTTTGTAAAATTGACAAAAAAAAATAATCCAAGTGAATAAAATTTTGTTATTCTGACAAAAAACCGTTGTAAATCAATATTTGTATATTTGACAAAGTTTACCTTAATTTGACAAAAATTTTTACTATGCAGTTCATTGCAATTGATAAATGTTTTTTAATCCTACAAAATCTATTTTGTCTGTCATAGTCAGATTAACAAAAGAATTTTGTAAACAGTTGACAAACAATATTTATTCATATAACAATTTTTTTTTCTATTTTAGTTGAAAATATAAAAGTAAAGGTGCTGTTTTATGTGAAGTTGCGTTTTTGAATTTGCTTATTCAAGAGTTCAATAAAGAAAAAGTGAAGAGTTAAATAAAAAACAACATTTCAAAAATTAATTGAAAAAAAGATAATTATCAATTAAAAAAGAAAATTAAAAAAAGATATTTTGAAGAATTAAATTAAAAAAAGATATTAGAATTAAGTTAAAAACTAAATAATATGAAATATTTAAAGCTAAAATTTATTTACTTATGTATTTTGATAGAACTAGTGAATTATTTAATTTGCGATGTTAATAAATTTGGTTAGCTTTAGTTGAATCTTGCAACTAAAACATTTATTAAAAATAGTAAACAATTTGAAGAAGGAAAACAAAAAACTTTACTATTTTATTAAATAAATAATTTGAAGAAACAGTATGAATCAAAGAGCAGGAACAATCAGAAGCTGAAGTCTGAACAATTTTTAAATATTTTGAACTTTATTTGTATAATTTTGAAAAATGTAATGTAATAAAAAAAGTTTATTTTAAATTTTTTAAATGTAATAATAAATTTAATTTTGTTTTATTTTCAATGCTATAAAATAAATTAATTGTTGATTATCCAGACTATTGTTGTTTTATTTCTAACTGTAATAATATCATGCATTTATTTTTCAGACGTACATATATTATATAGTGTTTATAAGGACTGCCTTGTTTTGTTAATATAAGATATGGTTCCACATTATTTAACTTGTAGGTTACTGTATGCATACAAATAAATAACTTACAGATTAGTTTATCATCAAAAAATGTTAAAACAAAAATAGGAGTTAGTCCGTATAACGCTTTTTTGAAAATGTAGTTTTAAATTACAACTGCATTTTTTCAATTAGCTATAATTTGTTAGCAGTAACATATATTATAATTAAATAACAAACAAGTTATTTTTAAGTTAGAAATGCTTTATGGAGTAGCTCCTATTTTGGTTTTAACATTTTTTGATGATATATTAATATGTAAGTTATTTATTTGTATATGCACACAATACCCTATTAACAAAATAATTCTGTTAATTTGACAACTGAATAGAGGTTATTTTGAAACAAAATTGTTGATTTAATAAAAACTTCATTTAAATTGATATATTTTTTTCTCCAATCAACAAAATATTATTTTCATTTCAACATATTATTTTATTACATTGACAAAAAATTTTAGCATATTGAAAATTCATTTCGTCATATTAAGAAATTTAGTTTTGTCATTTCTACAGATTTAAATTGTTATAAGGACAACTGTTTGTCATATTTACAGAATGAAAAAAAATTTGTATTCTTCTGTCATATTGACTCATCATTTTTGTTGACGCTATATTTACCTAGTTTTTGTCATTTTAACCCAGATTTTTGTCAATATTACTTAGTTTTTTTTTTCAGTGTAGATTACCGGCGTACCTGTTATAGTTACAATACCAGTACTATGAAGTGCTGAGACAATTTTCCCATCTGTTTATGCTATTGTCGAATAGAATAGCACAACAAACAACAGTATGAATTCAGATCGTTTGCAATATCAACAGACTCCACAATTATCAGTTATTTAAAACAACTATCAGTGTATATGCAACATTGAAACAATCGTTGTATCATTGATGGAACAATTTTTCCAACCATCAATAAATAAAACTAATTTTAAACTCATAATTACCTTAGCTGACATAATACATTTTTATATGCTTTATCAAGCCATGTTGATGACAGTGTTTTCCTACTTTAGAAACTTTATGTAAATACGCTGGGCGATTTTTTTTTTAATAAAATTCTTAAAATTAAGCGAATCTACTGAACAAATAATTATTGTTTACATCATAATTGAAATTGTTTTTATTCTATACATTATAGTTTACATTATCTACTGTAAATTGCTTGTTTTACACTAAAGTCTACTTCAAAGTTAATGTTTTAACTAAATATGCTTGTTTTTTCTTTAATTATACCATCTGCATATAGGTATTTAGAATAATGAGCCCAAAAATTTAAAAAAAAAAACATTATTAAAAGATAAATTCTATATGCCTAGTTTAATTATTACCATAGAGTAATCATATAAGTAGAGTATTCACGTAGAACAAAATTTGCTAGTCACTTTTTCAAATATCAAAATTCTGTGTTCACTCAAAATAATATTACTCAATTTTTAACTGCTTACAAGTTGAGCGCAATGTATTTTGTACTCATAAATAAAAAAATTTTGTACATATAAATTATGAACATATTATTTGTAATTATGCTGCCAACAGTGTCAACGATATAAAAGTTGTATGTATAGGTACTCAAAAATGTATATATGCGAATGTGCATGCTATAGTATATACATACTTCTTTATTTCGCTGCTCGCATTTATCCTACTTTACTTATGTGATAAAATTAAAAATTACACAATGCGTGTATAAAAAACTATACATGCATTTAAAGTCCTTTCAATAGACCACAAATAATATTACAAATCAAAGTATTGAATTTTTTTTTAAAAATTGAAAGAATTCAAGATTTCTGTGTTTGTATTGGATTTGTTGTTATTTTTCTCTAATTTTTAAAATTTTAAGAATTAATATTTTTATTTGGATATCTTTATTTGGTCAATGTGATTTATGAAATTTGTGATTTCAAACTTTATAGAAGAAAGGGACAAAAAATTAATGTTGGTTTTGTAAAATTAAAAATAATTCAAATTAATTTCTATTTCTAAAGTATACTGAAAAGTAGGTACCTACATGTATTTTTAAATTTTCAGCAATTTTGGTTTTGTTAATTTTGTCTGTTTCTTACCATAGATAATAATATGAATAGTATATATATATCAATACATAATATAATTATGAATACAAACAAACAAACAAGCTATCAAAATTTAAAAAAGTAAGTAAAAAAAATAAAACTGGACATTTTATTCTTTATATGGATTGTTGGCTGTTTTTATTTCTTCAAAAATTATTTCATCTAAAATAGAAATACGATTTTTAACCAACTTCTGAGAAAAGAAGGCAAAACCGTATTCCGTACAAAGTTAACGATTTCTGATGCATTACTAATAAATTTTATTCTTTTATTACCATTATTTTAAAAAAAAAACATTCTGGATTATGTGATGCTATCATTGACCTATTATTTTATGGATACAATTTCATTCATTATCTTTGCGATTAATTGTGTTTTTTTGTTTACATTTTGCTATATACATATATTTTTTGTATTGAATTAGACATGTAAATGTATGGTGAACTCATATACGATATTACGATATACACTCTTCATATAAATCAAAAGTACATACGTATGTAAATACTTTTCAAATTATCAAACAATGCCTCTATACTGTAGCCTAGTCACCACTGGGAGACCAAAACTTTATACACAAAAATAAAACGAAACTTAAAACGAAATCGTAATTCGATAAAACTCCGAAAAAATCATTCTGTGAATAGGCTAGAAGTATAGGGCATTGTATGAAATATTCTCCTCAATAAATAAAAATAATTGAGTTTCTATAATTATATTTTAGTGTTTTGGGGTATTGAGTGAAAATGGGACGGCATTTTCGTGTTTTGAGTACAAATGGGACGGCATTTTTAGAAGAAAATGATTAACAAATATTGTTCTACGTGAATACTCTACTTATATGATTACTCTATGTCATTACCTAAAAAATAAATAAACGAAATATATATAGTGGTGACAAAACTGTAGTAAGTCAAAAAAGTATTATCAAATTTTTAGTTTTATTAAGTCATTTGCTGGAAATGTTTAAATAATACTATTGGTCGAGTAAAAACTAGAGCTAAATCCACCTTAATCAATGCTGTACGTCCCCACAGACATATACAAATTTTTTGTTCTGTTTCTATTTTGCTATTTTTATTAACTATGTATTTGAAGTTTTCAGTACCTTCAAGTTAGTGCATAAATTATTATTGAGAAGTGTGCATGTACAATTAAATGGTTTTTTTTTCTGGCTGTTATTAGGTAAAGAAATTTTGGTCTACTTAAGGGATATTATAATATTCAAGATTAAAATATCAGAGCTCTCAAAAAACTAAAATTCACTAAATTTGTATTATACTCAACACAATACTATGTTAACGACGATTACTTTCTACGTTAATAAATTTAACAAAAATCTAATTTACGTTCTTGATTGCGTGTTTATTGAATATTTTGACATGTTCAATTTTCTTAATAACTAAAATATAATTTATGAGTAACGACGTAATTTATAGTAAATTGAAAATTTCACAATATACACCTGACTAATAATTATTCACTACTGCCCACCCACCATTATTTTCATTTCTTCTATTTTTTTTTTTTTGCAATTTAATCGAAACCCAAGTTCAATGATAGGCGGTATATTAAAAAAATTTACCCATTACAAAGGAATAAAAGGAAATTAATTTTTTTTTTTCAGTTGATTTATGACTCACAACCACCATTCTTCTTGTCCTTTTTTTTCTTGCGTTTTTAGATTTTTTTTTTTTTGCCCTGGAATTCCCCATTATACAAAACAAATTCAATTAATCACTCAACGTTTGTGCTTCCAACTCTAATTGTTTCCTATTTCGATTTCATATGATACGGTCACCGATTCTCTTTCGCATTTTTAATAGAAAAAAAAAAATATTTTCTATAGCATAAATCACTCATCATAAAATATAAAACAAAACAAAAAAAAAAAAAAACATACAAAACAAAATTCAAAACAAAAAACAAATAAGAAAATATTTATATGTATATCCTTTTTCATGTAAATTCTGGATATTCAATGGATATTAAGGATAATAAAATATTGCAGAAAAAAAAAATCATGATAACTTACCGCTGGTCCTTGTTCTCCAGTATCACCTTTTTTACCACGTTTTCCACGTTTTCCCGGTGGTCCTGGTGGTCCTGCAATAACAACAAAAAAAAAAATACATATAAATATTAATATTATAAGGGTTTTTTAGTAGAAAAATTTTACAGTTATAACGGTGATATGTAGAGAAAAGATTTGTGGTTGAATAGAAACGAAATTTTTAAATTAATATTAATAGATTTTTTATAAACAAATACCGTTACATACTGTTGAAATTGTATATCTTATATCGTAATTATAATTTTATTTGAAAATTATTTTTTAACTTTTGGTTTTAAAGTTTAGAGATCGCTTTTTAAATATATTTTTTTGCTATGTTGAATTTGTTTTAATTTAATTTGATTTAAAATATTCAAGAAAAATTTGTATTGACTCCGAGATCGATATTAGGTTCCAAAAAAAATAATATCGGAGTACTTGCAAGAGAAAGATATGCAGAACAATGGTCTTTTGTCTTGAAAACGGAACTAAAACGGTTATCATCAGATGGGAAACGTTGAAGGAATTTTATTTCCGATCTTGATGAGGTTAGAGGCAGTGATGATGATGATGATTTGTAAGAAATCGTAATGTGGTTCTCGTAGCCAATTTTCAGAATATTTCATAAATAAATGAAAATTATTGGAATTAGCTGAGGGGAGTTAATGAGACAATGTTGTTTCAATTATTTGAGTAAATTCAAATTATTTTAACCCTTAAAAGACCAACCTGGTATTTTTGAACCAAAAAATTTTTTTTGTGTGAAGGTTCATCAAAAAAGTATTTTTTATTCCGGGACTTTCTAATTTTACGATTTGGGGCTAGAGAATTAATGATTTCAAGGATGGTATCAAATTTGATACAATGGGTTTCAGAGAAGAAAAGAAAAAAAATTTACATAATATTAAAAATTTGATATCTTTAATTTTATTTTTTTAATTTTTAATTTATTTATTTTTTAACAAAAAGTATTTTAACAATTCAATTAAAAATTTAATAAAAAAAAAATTCACTTATTTTGAGAAAAACAAAACTTATATTAAGATAACACTTTTTTTTTTTTTTTTTTTTTTATGATCTTGACAGTAACTTATGTAGAATCACCTTTTCGTGCTTAATTAAGTACGGTACTGCAATTTTACACTACAATATCTACAATAATTTGAGTATTTTATTTTAACAAATTACTGGCTTATCACTCATTAAATGTGGAAAACTACTACTATTCTCAGAAAGTAAGCCTTCTTAAATAGAATAGTTTCATTTTATTGAATTTGTTACCAGATTAACTCTCAATTATTTTTTTTCATTTATTATATCCCAATGACAAAGGGTACTAGACGAGCTCGAAAAACCAATGAAGCATCTTTTTTTTTTTTGTTGCTTCATCGAGAATTGAACCCCAGTTGAAAGGCAGGCGCTCTACCTACTTCGTCACCCTTATTTTAAATAAATGTATGATAAAAAGGAAATAACATCAGTTCGTTCAGAAAAGAAATTTATTTATTTATTTATTTATTTATTTCAATCTACTGGGTAGTCCCTTACAGATTTTGCTTATAAAATATTTAAAACTAAAATAAAATAAAGCTAGAAATAGAAAACAAAAATTGTAAATATAAAAATAATTTCAGATATAAAATAACATTAATAATAAGATGCATTAACAATTTCAAGTTAAAAATAACATTAATTCAAGAAAAGAAGTTAAAAAAAAAGAAAAATTCAGACTTAAGTAATAAATAAATATTAATAGTAATAGCAATAGTAATTATAAAGGTATGAAGTACATTCAAATGATAATAGAGAATAATTTTAATAAATTTGTAGAATAAAATTATAATTAATTAAAATTAGAAGAATTATTGTAATGTTTCAAAAAATGTGATGATTTTTCTCCTAAAAACGAATCTACTGTAGTTGAAGTCAATTACTGAAAAACTGTTATTAAATAAGCGCTGAGAGTTTGCAATAGGTTCGGAAAAACCATAGTTCGTTCTATGATTTTGAAGATATAAAAATCTTTGGCTTCTGAAATCCCGCACTGGAGCGTAGATATTATAAAAGCGAAGAATAGATGGACATTTTATTCTGCCAGATAAAATATCATAGGAAAACATCACGGATGCAGCATTTCGCCTAGCCTCAAGAGTAGAAAGCTTAATAAGTTGACATTTAGCTAAATATCCAGTAATATACGGTTGCCAGTTGAATTTACGAAGGCAAAACCTAATCATATTCTTTTGAACAGACTCTATTCTCTTAATATGTTTATCATAATAAGGCATCCAGATCGGACAAGCATATTCGAGGTGAGGACGAACAAGTGCAGTATATAAATTTTTGAATGTATAAGGATCAGAAAATTGCTGTGAATTACGCTTAATGAAACCTAACATGGAAAAAGCTTTAGAAATAATTCGATCTATGTGAGCATTAAAAGTTAATTTATTATCGAGAATGATACCCAAGTCTTTTGTTTCACGGACATGTTCAATAATAGAACCGTTGATATTATAATAAGATTCAATTAAAGTTTGCTTCCTGGAAAATGACATGTAACTGCACTTATTAATATTAATGGTAAGACCATTAATGTTACACCAAGAGTAGAATTTGTCAAGATCCTGCTGCAGGAGATGGCAATCTTCGTCCGACTTAATAACCGCAAAAAGTTTGGTATCGTCAGCAAATGATAAGATCAAAGACTTAATATCGTAGTCGATATCGTTCATAAACAATAAAAATAATAGTGGCCCCATATGAGTTCCTTGTGGAAAACCAGACGTAGCCTCGAAGTTATATGACGTGCAATTTTGTATTTTAACGCAGAGTTTACGACCAATCAAATAAGATTGAACCCATAGAAGGAAGGTACCATAAGTACCAAGAGCCTGAAGTTTAGGGAGTAGTAAAGAGTGGTCTACTTTATCAAAAGCTTTAGAAATATCCGTGAATATCGTATCTACTTGATAGCCTTTTTCAATTGCATTGAAAACTGTGCCATGCTGATTTGGAGATATGTGTTTTTTAACCAAGAAATACATTTTATCTGTGACAATAGCTTCGAAAAGTTTAGGAATAGAAGATAATTTAGCGATAGGTCTATAATTTTCAACGACAGTTTTAGACCCTGATTTGAAAATAGGAATAATGTTTAAGAATTTCCAGTCATCTAAGAAAATTCCTTCATTTAGTGATCTGTTAAAAATTAAGTAAAGAGGATAAGTCAAACTGTAAATGCAGTTCTTTAAAACTAAATTAGGGATAGCATCTGGACCAGAACTCAGATTTATATCTAAGGTATTAATTTTATTGAAAATAATTTTATTGAAAATAAATTAACATAACAATATCACATAATT
The DNA here is from genome assembly GCA_963942445.1 of Argyra leucocephala. NCBI lineage: Eukaryota > Metazoa > Arthropoda > Insecta > Diptera > Dolichopodidae > Argyra > Argyra leucocephala. Next base: position 72,008,434 of record OZ012677.1, read on the forward strand.
CAATAGTTTATTTACACTTCTTTAAAACAAGTAATTTTTAAAGTCAAAATCAGTGGGTAGTTTACAACCAGGTAAACGATTTCGTTTAACTGTACCTAAACTAAATGTACCTTTGGAAGCCACATAAATGATGAGATCCTACTGATGTATAATAATTATCAAAATAAATTCAATGATTTGTATTACACGTTACATTCCTTAATAGGCGAACAACAACGTTTGCCGAAGCTCCTAGATCAGGCTCATGAAGTTTACGAAATCTAGCATGGTTTTCTTGTCCGGAGTACAACTCAAATTGGTGTACAAAACTATTACTGTTACTTAAAACAAACAGTCTGTAACTCCACTTGTGAGGCTTGTTAGGCTGCTTTAAAAAGCTTTTGTCTTTACTTGAACACATTTGTTCGTCCACATATAAATCTCTGTCATATGCAACTGTTTTAAATTTCGTATTCAAGTGATCAAGTATGGGGCGTAATTTATGCATTCGATCATGATTTTCATCTGTTCTAGCCAACATTTTGTTATTGTCGTTGAAATGTAAAAATATTTTTATTTTTTCGAAGCGATTTATATTCATAGCTTTGTAAATGGCTTCGTAACCTAAACGATTACTCCAATATGAAAAAATTTTTGGCAAACTGAATTATTGAATTATATGAAGTATATACCTATATAACTTTCAACTTCATTTATTTTAATATTTGGTAAGTTTGTAACGACCTATCTAAAAAATCTAAAGGCCTATTTTCTCTTTCACAGTTGTTAAACTCATCATTAGAATCATCCAAATCATCTTCGCTTTCTCAACCGTCAAGAATTCCTTCAATGTCTTTATCCAACAAAAAATAATTTTTTCCATGGTTAAAGGACCAATGTAGCAAAAAAAATACAAACAGTTTTTTTTTACCCTAAATGAACCAAATCATAATATATTTTAAAGCTTTCTACTTATTTGTAATAAAAATATTATTTTTGAATACTTACAAATTTTGTTACGCCCCAAAAATATTTAAAAATATGTTAATTTACACTTATTCTATAATTGCAACTTAGTTATTCTGCAGTCAGCGATAAACTGCATATTTTTTTTAATTTTCTACTCAAACACACACAAAAACCATATAATGAGCGTAATTTTGAGTTAAAACAGTTTATTTTTTTTTTTTTTTTTTTTTTTTTCCAGATAGTAGTAAATCATCGAAAGAGGCTTCAGGGACTACCTATTACCGGGTAAGGCAGTTTGAAGGACTGTGGGACTTTAACCCACTAAAAACTCCTATCATTATTGCAACATTAAAACTAGTCTTATAGACTAACCATTAATTTACATTTAACTCAAAGAAACATAGATACCTTTGATCTACCAAAATCCAATAAGGTTTTAATAGATAAAAGGTTTTAACCTAACTCAAGTGGTCTTGTTCGTTTTAGTCGCTTCACAAAGTTTTGATTGTCAATTAAGCTAGAAGCTTCGGCCATTGACATGTTGGATCAGACGAGTTTTATGCCGTGCAGAGCATTTCATTATTTCGTCTTTTATAGATGAGATTTTCACATCTCGATGAATATCGGCATTGCGAACATACCATGGAACATTGACTATGTTGCGCAGTACCTTATTTTGGAACGTTTGGATAGTTTGAATATGGATTTGTTTAGCACATCCCCATATTTGAATACCGTATGCCCAGACTGGCTTCAATATTTGATTATACATCAAAACTTTGTTATAGGTCGAGACCGTAGAATTCCGCCCAATCAGCCAGTATATTTCTCTATATTTGAACTGGAGTTCTTGTTTTTTGATTTTCACATGCTCTTTCCATTTCAGTTTTGCATCCAAGGTCATGCCAAGATATTTAGCTTTATTCTCGTATGGAATCACGACATCATTAATTTTAACTGAGAGAGGAGTTACTATGTTTTTATAGGTGAAGTTTACATGACTAGATTTGGCTTCATTTAATTTAATTTTCCATTTTTTGCACCAGTTGGAAATTTCGTCATTAGCTTTTTGCAGTTTGTTTGTAGCTTCTTCTATAGTAGAACCAACTGCCATCAACGCTGTGTTATCTGCAAAGGTTGCTATTTTTATATTTTCTACATCGGGTATATCACAGGTGTATAACAAATATAAAATTGGACCCAGTATACTACCTTGCGGTACTCCAGCTTTTATATCTCTTAGAGAGGAGTATTCATTCTCATTTTTAACTCGAAAAACTCTATTTGAGAGATATGATGAAAATAATTGAACATAATTTTTAGGGAGCAAACAACTTAGCTTTTTGATGAGTCCTTCATGCCAAACTTTATCAAAAGCTTGGGCTACATCTAGAAATACTGAAGAACAAATTTGTTTATTTTCCAGTGCCCTTTCTATAATGTCTGTTATTCGATGTACTTGATCTATTGTTGAGTGTTTTTGCCTAAACCCAAATTGGTGATTAGGTATTATATTCCTGTTTTCTATGAGGGGTTGAATCCTTCTCAATAGTAACTTTTCAAACAACTTCGATATTGTAGGGAGCAAAGATATCGGCCTGTAGGACTTGGTGTCGTTAGCAGCCTTTCCTGGTTTTTGGATCATTATTATCTCGGCAACTTTCCATATACTAGGTACGTGTTTAAGCTTAATACAGGCATTCATTATATATACCAAGAGTGTGAGAACTTTGTTGGGTATATTTTTTAGCACATTTGAAGTTATTAAATCAAAACCTGGGGCTTTATTTAATTTTAGGTTTTTTATTAAAACCTTTTTTATTATTTACAGTTCGTATTAAAAAAAATACAATAGACTTTGTGGACATAGATTAAATATATTAAAAAATGTGAAAGTTTCAATGGTTTGTATCAAATTTGATACACGAGACGTTTAAGGGTTTTAAGGCAAACGTTTTGAGTAAAAGAAAAGATTTGAACATTTGGAAAATTCATTTTTCGTGAAGTAAAGTGAATAAAATGTAGTTGGAATAGTTAACTGACAGTTTGGTACCCAAATTGAGAAGAATATTAAAACTTTTAAAATCGTTTATACTTAAGGAGTAAGTAATCCAATATCGATTTTTATTCCAGTAAGCAGCAGTTATCTTCTACAATAATTGTTTTTTGGCTTAACTTAAAGTGACGAAAATTTCAATACTTACTTATTATTACAGCAAATACAGAAATATCCATAAGAAATCTATCTGTAGATTATTTTATCGAACTTAATAAGAAGTATCAATACTTAGGTATATAGAAATATAATATTTAATGAAAAATTTGAATTGAAACTAACTAAAACTGCTATAACTTATTTAAGAAGGCATTAGAGATACATTAATTTTTGAGTTGGATTCAAAATCAGGATTACCGTCTTTTCTTAAATCTTTATATATATCCCGGTCCAGAATTAAAAGCGATCTTAGAGTAGGATACAAAATATAGTCAAATGGCCATAATTTTTTTTTTTTATAAAGAGCCAAAGCGTTAGGTATGAAAATACCTTTATCACTTACGTGACGCTTGATTGGGATAGGATAGGATATAGGATAAATTAGGAAGAAAAAAAAGAAGATAGATTAGTAATAGGAAGTTGAAGAATAAAGGTATTAATATTTTCTTTAAACTTTTGCAAATTGTAAGTTGAACGTGGAAACATATTGGCAGGAATATGATTCCACATTCTTGAAGTGCGAACTATGAGCAAACCTCCATAACCTACTTTATGCCATCTTCAGTGTAGGTAGTGTAGTGTAGGGGTGAGCATTTACGACTCCTCTTGTTTCGACTTGGAATTCTTTAATAGGAAGAAGCAGCGCTTTGATTTCTGCTGAGCATGTGTTCACACCTACGAAGTATCCATAAAGCACAAAAATTACTCCGATTACACGTCGATGTCCAAGAGAAGTTAGGGATGAAATTATATTTGGGTCGGCAATTAGACGAATGGCGCGATTTTGAACGCGATCAAGGTAGCCTAAAGCTGTAATGGAAGCGCCAGACCAAATGTGTGAGTTATATTCCATCTTGGGACGTATAAATGATTTATAGATATTAAGGAGTTCCAAAGGTGAAAGAATAGCTTTACATCTGCTTAGATAGCCTAAACACTTGGCAGCTCCTTTCGCGATATCAAAAATATGATCGTTCCAAATAATTTTTTGATTCACGCGCATGACTAAAATATTTAGTCTATCAGTGTTTTGTAAAGTAACACTTTGGAATGAGAGATTAGGTTGAAATGCTGAAAGTTTACGTGAAATAAGACAGTTTTGAGTTTTAGACGAGTTAAAGTCAGCTCTCTTTTTTTTGGCCCAAGTCAGCAATTTTAGTCAGATCTTGGCTAATCATGTTAACCATTATCTGTCTTCTATTGCCAACTTCGGTAGTTGTAGCATTAGATTTACGGAGAAAGTCAAAGGTTGCCACCACAGTTCTATCATTAGCAAAACTGTGGATTGGATTGAAGGTTGTTTGGAGTAAATCGTTGATGAAAATCAAAAAGAGAATCAATAAGATCATGAGAAAATCAATAAGATCTTTCAAAATAATAAAGTCAGATATGAGAAGTCAAGCCATACCCGAATAATGTGCGATATGCCTTTATTTTTCATTTAAAAGCGAAATAATACCATTATGGCTTTATTACGTATGGCGTTATTTCACGATGTCAATACTAAGATTTGATTTACTTACTGACTTTCTGAGGGCAAAAAATTTAATATCCGTCTTATATTAATTTTTTTAACGTAATTTAAGGAATTTAAATTGACTTTGGAAATGGGTTACGCATAAAAGAAATACTAGAAGATTTGCCAGAAATGGAAATGTGGGGTTTGTAACTAAATTTAGAATATCTCGTTGGTTTGGGGCCTTCTGAAATGATTCTAGTCAAAGAAGTATCTCCACTTACGTTAACATTTTAGTTTAGTTTACAAGAAAAATATATTTTCGCGACACGATCCCAATGGTTTGGACTAAAAGACCCTCAGAGCTATAGCATTTTTTTTATTCGTTCTACGTCTAAATTTTTTATTAAACATGGTCAGAGAAAAAATTAATTTATGAAACACTAACCAAAACCTTGTACTTTTCAAAATGAAAGAAATTAAAGTAGGTACCTAGTTATGACTAAAAACTAAAACACATTCAAAGGTTGGATTAAGAATAAAAGCATTATAGAAAATGTATAATATGTGAAATATTACTAAATACAGTTATCATTAAATACAGTTATCATTAAATATAGTTATTATTAAATTCTCAGTATTTCACATAAATAGGATTGGATAAATATCAGTCTGAACAACAAAAATCAGGACTTAATAATTTCTAACAAAATCCTAACTACGAATGGGATATGAAATTCAAAGTAGTTATCATATAAATACTAAACTGTAATACAGAATCCTGTATACCTAACCAGAAGTACAAAAGAAGAAAATACATTTTTAAAATTCCTAGAAATGCCTTTTGGAAAAATTTGGCAGATTTATATCAACACGATTATAATTTAGGCCGCTCTGTCTTAAAGTAAATAATTTTCATCAAATATAATTGAAATTTGTTAAAACCAAAAACAAACAGAAAAAAAAAAAAATTAATATACAAGGAAATGGATTGCCCCTAGCGAGGTCATAATAATATCTATACATAAATATTTTCCTTCTATTGTTTTCCGTTATATTGGTAAAATTTTATTTATGGGTTATTCAGAGATTGTTTTTCTGTTTTAGTTTTTTTTTTTTTTTGTTCTTCCGACATTTCAATCCCTTTATTATTGTGGTAGTTTTGTATATTTTCGTCTATTATAGTTTTATATAAATGAATACAAAAAGTGAATAACGGCTTTTTCTTATAATTTTTTTTTTGTTTTTTGATTGTATTTTGTTAAAAAATTAAAGTTAAACCAAAAATTTGAAACGAACAAATAGATTTTTTGTTTAATTTTCCAGGAAACTTTTGAAAATCATTGTTTTGTTTTGTTTGTTCCTTTTTTGCATATTATAAACATAGCTATACCTACCCATATATTTGTGCATGTTGTTATGGATCTATGAATCTACATCATAGAGGGATATTAAAAAAAGTACTAAAAAAATATTCCCATAACTAAGCTGATGATAGCTTCATTATTTTAGAAATATGTATTATCTCGTCCAAGAGTATGAATATGTATGTATATGTATTGTAGCAGGGATATGTCATCGTTGTGTAGTGTATATGTATTTACAAATATATTTGTTTTATATAGTAAACCTAAATATTTTACATATGGCTGCTAAATAAATGACCTCAGGGAATTGAATGAAATTTGTGCGGTTTTAAAAGCGTTTGTTTACCGTTATTTTTTATGGTTATTTGATTTTTTGTTATTTTTTTTTTGTTATTATTTTTTTTTTGTTTTGATTATTTTAGCGTTTTATTATCATGATATTCTATTTGTTATACTACTGCTACTAGCAGCAGCTACGGCTACAGTTGTTGCAGACCATTTTTTTTATTTTTTTTTTTATTTTAAAAATCTAATGAAGGATTTATGAGATTCGAGTATTTTGTATACACATTTTTTTTTTTCTATTTTATTTTATGTGTGCTTGGTGATCTGATATCTATTGATAACCACTGTGTAAAAGGTTTATTGTTTTGGTGAATTTTGATTGTTTTTGTTAGTAAAAGAGATGGAAAGAATAACAGAAAAGATGAAAATGAAAAAAAAAAACAAAATGGAGAACAAAAAAAGTAGATTTATGTATTCAACAAATTTTTCATAGATCTGAAATGTCATGAGACCATTATATCGATTTTCATATTCAAAGAAAAAAAAAATTAACAAAAAAAACAAAATAAAATTAAATTTGTACACGTTGCTATACCTTTGTTTTATTTTTATTTTTTTTTGTATATTTTAATTTTTGTTCATTATTTTTGTTTGTTTTTTTTTGGTGCAGGTGTTGCGCAATTTTATTTAATTTTTTTTTTTTATTTTTTAAATTACTTTTTATTATTATCGCCCATACAAAATATTACTTACGTATATATTGTAACTAGTATTATAAATTAGATGGTCGATTTAGATGGGGAATAGTGTGTTAATGTAATAAATAAATAACAGTAATGAATAAATTTAAATTAAATGACAGTACCTAATGCAAGCAATAAAATGGAACTTCAATAAGGTAACATATCTAAATTGAGTCTAAGCGATTTTTAATCAAAATTGATATTTCAAAATTGGTCTCACATCTTCAAGCATTTGAAGAATATGAAAACCTTAAACTCAAATTTTTAATAAACCGAAATGTGAATAGGAGACTACGAGCAATTAATACAAGACCAGATATCAAACTCGTCTAAAAAACCTTACATTTCTTGTTACAGTAAATATTTAGTAATACATTCATAACTTTAATGAAAATAAATAAGTATAATCAACATCTTTTGAATCAAAATGAAAACCATTAGATTCGAAAAGATCATACAAATCTAATAATACAAAGTAATTTTGATATTATAATTATAAATGTATATAATACATGCATGGCAAGAATGGCCACCAAATAAATTCATCAGAACAAAAATTGTAACCTAACTCATCACCATGTTAATTCAAATCGTGACATGCTTTAAAAATCATATAGACATTTAAACATTATTCAATTGGAAGTACTTTCTTTGACCTATATATCTATAACCTAGCAAATAAATCAAGAATAATACAAAATATGTAATATAATACGTTAAAATTAAGTATCATACTACGTAGTGATGCAATGAATGTAAATGACAGAAAAGAAATAATGTAAACATTTTGCTTTCAGAAATAACCAAACAATAGGATACAACCACCAGTATTGGTTGAAAAAAAATAAATTAAAGAAGTATAGAATTGAAAAAAATGGTTGAAAAAATCTAAAATGAAATTGGATAGCCTTGACAATTTATTAAAAAAGTTTTTTGAAGAATCTATGACCACAGAGTAAAATATTAATAAATAAATAATGACCAGTAAATTTTATTAATATATTTTGTTAACACTTACATAAGTTTTCCTAAGGAAAAGTACACAAATATATATAAATTGAGTCTAAGCGATTTTTAATCAAAATTGGTATTTCGAAATTCCTACGTCACAATTTTATTGCTATAAGACTCTTGTGCACTCTAATAACACTATTATAAACACTCTTATAGCAGTATTATAGTTAACTTGAGTGCTCCGCAATTGTTGCAAAACGTTATAAATACGTTATAGCACTAAAATGAAGAATCCTGCAAGGCAATTGCTGTAATATTGTTATAGGATTAGTATACCTATGTATGTATTAGTGTATAAATGTTTATATTTTGAAATGAAATTCATTTGAAATAATTTATGTTATGCGAGACTGAGATAGGTATTATTTTTTACTTTAAAATAATAATTTTATGGAGTCTATATTTATTTCATGAGAAAGGAAGATATTAATTACATATTTTTGTATTTGTATATGTAAATGTTTTATAATACAAAAAATGTTTTACGAATAATTAATATTTTGCGGTTAAGAATAACTTATTGTAATATTTATAATTATTGTGACCAAAATGCAAAATTTGGCTGGGAAAGAAATTTCATTATTACAGGAATACATTAAAATAATAACCCAACTGCTGCTATTCTAGCAATTCTATTCTTATAACAACACTTTAACTCTAGTTATAGGATTACGCACTTTTAGACTTATAACAAAATTGCTGTAGCACTTGGTGAAAATCTCATTATAGCAACTCCTAAGAACATTGTTATAGCAATATTAATCACACTATTCCCATAAAAAGATCATTATAACATCTTTAGTGCTTATCAGGAGTCATATAGGAGCCCAATAGCTCTAATTTTGTTTTTATAGCAATAAAATGTTACGCGGGGACATCTTCAATTATTTGAAGAATATAAAAACCTTAAACACAAATTTTTAATTTTCTAACAAAGAAATAAACAGAGAAAACTGTCTGAGATTACAAATTTTATGATAAATTTTTAACTATAGTAAGCAATAGCCTTGATTACAATTTTGAATACTAATCTTGTAGGCTAGTTCGATTTATCTATGTTTACAGTTTATTCCAAAATAAGTCGGAATTAATTAAAATAATTAATAATGTTAATAACAACATTAAAACATCGATGTACAATCAAAACACATTATTAAATTTATAAATTTAATTTGAGAGTTATATCTATATATCGGAACCAGATTAAAAACTATTGTATAACTGTACACCATAATTAAGTGGTTTAATTTTAATAGAACTGCTTTAATTTACTTATTTGCATTAGCCAAACTCTACAAATCTGAATAACTACTATAATATTATCTTCGAAACGTGAATCCTATAGAATAATTGTATATATGTACAATCCTAGAATTAGTTTGAGACCAATTCGTCTTTTTTTCATTGTTTCAATTTTTTTCATTCACTATTTTGATTATACTGTTTTTTTTTTTATGTTGGTGTGTTAAATTATTAGTTTTATTTATTCAATGCACATATTGAAAGCTAATTTATTGTATTCATTAGGATGATACAATTTTTTTTTTTTAATTTATTTAATTTTTTTTTCTTTATTTTTAATTTATTTATTTATTTATTTTTTTTTTTTTGTATAAAATTTACAACGCAAAATTAAATTTATTATTCATTCAGGTGATGAAACGGAAAAATAAAAAAAAAAAAGCAAAGGTAAAAAATTTTGCAATTTAAATTTATGTTGGAGGTTAAATAGGATGCAGGATAATACCTGTGAAATATTAATGTAATCTACAGGATGACATTTTAGAGGTTTTTTTGACATGTTATAAATAAAAAAAGAGTTGAAATTTAAATAAGATAGGTTTGTACCAGAAAAAAAAATGTCATTGTATTTCTAATTTTCTTTTATTATCTCAGCGACCAATCACCGACTTTTTTGTTTTTAAAGTTTGATTTGATGAAATAAGTAAAAAAGATTGATGTAGGTACATGTAAGTTGTTTAGTTTGTTTTGCTTTATTTATTAGAGTGTGATTTTGTGAATTACCGAAAAAAGAGAAACCACAGCCGACAAACTTAGAAATCGTGGAAATTTTAAAAATGCACACACACACAAAAATCTTGGTATGGCAAGCAATTTGTTCTTGCTGATAAAAGAGCTCTATATTCATTACACAAAGTCAATCAATATGGTAATTTATGTTAAAGAGTGCTTAGGAAAAACCTTACCTTTGATTTTGAAACAAACGTTTTATTTTCTTCTGAGATGTCTTTTGAATGTAAAGAGTTGAGTTCACCGAAATGCCGAGAACTTAGTTAGTCTTCGCAGTAGCTTGGTAACAACGGTTATTGGTAATGTAATGTAATTAAAATTGAATAATAAAAACGAGGTTGAAAGACACTCGTAAAACTTCCAAAACAGTCACTGATTTTACGGTCGAATGGACACCAGCTTTGATAAAAGCTTCATAAAATTCTAATGAAAAAATTTCTGAACAAAATGTTTTGTTGTTTAAAAAAAATTTTTTTTTGGGTGTGTCATTGATTTCCACTCGTATGAGCTTGTAGTATTTGCAAACTTTTGAACTTTTTGTGCCTATATTAAATCATTAGCAGTTTTTAATGTGTTGTTCATAACTAACACACACTCTAAAAAATGGTGTGGATTTAACTACAATCAATGTAGTTTTTTGCAATGTTTTTTGTAGAGAATTCCGATCAAGCGAGTGAAAAAACGCTTTCGAAGTGTATTATTTAAAATAACTCAAAAAAACGCGTGAAATCACTTTACTATAATTAATTTAGACAATAATGTTTAATTTTCAACATAAAATGTGTTATTTCACTACAAAAATGTGTAATTTCTCATTATTCTTTTGATCACACATTCTATGTGTGAATTAGCACTACACGATTGAAATATACCACATTTTGCTGTTGGTATTCACGCATTTAATGTTGTATTCCAAGCCATCTATTGAAAATGTACACGTTTCGTTTTGTTTGTGCGGAAATACACAAAAGTTATATAGTTCATAATGTATTAGTATTTAGTCGTTTTTACAGAAACTTGAAACATCGAAATCAAAAATATATAAATGGATATGATTCAAATATATTATAATATAACTAGGGGCCCCTGTTGAGTAATTATATTTCAAGTAGAAGTCAAATTTAAAGTTTAAAAAAAAACAGTAATTTAAATTAAAAATTTAATAGATTTCGCACGATATAGCAGAAACCACTCGTGTTTAATAAAAAGAACTTACTACACTCGTGGTTAGTAAGTTTTATTTAGGACACATAAATACACGTCCCTCATATACGGCTTTGTTTCCGATATATTCCCTATAGTAAGTAGAATTTAGTGATAAAATTACTAAAAATAAAAATTTTTTTCATTAAAAAGATATGTATATATATACCTACATAATACATAATTTTAATAAAAACTATATTATTACTACAAATAACCAACATTTAGAAACAGTTACTTAAAAAGATAAAAATGAAGAATTCAAGTGATTTGTTTTTTTGTTGTTTTTATATTTTTTATTTTAGATGAAATTGTTTTTTTCTTTTTTTTCGGCATATGTACATAGATTCATTTGCAAGTACATAATGTAAATTATAATAACTGGTTTGTTTGCTTTTGTTTATTATTTTAATAAGTTCTCACATATGCATAATGTATTTGCAAAATTTTCAACTGTGTGCGCATTTTTGTTTTATATACAATCTTATATATTATATATATTAGAAGTTCATTAAGGAGTGGGAAAATCGAAATAAAATGAAAAGGTGTCTACTGCGCAGGAACTTAAATGCTTGTCAATTATTTATAATATAATTTTTATAATAAATTCAGAAAAGTTTGTAAAATCTGTAAAAATATTAAAGGACGTGGCATTTTTGGGAAGAAAACTGAAACTTTGATTATTGTCCAAAAATATGGTAATCAAATAAATCTGAAAATATGGCAAGGTTGTCCGCTATACCATACTTGATACTTTACGTTGAATAGCCGTCAGCATTCATATTTCATAAGTCAGTCAAATTTCAAACGTGGTGTTAATTATATGTAATATAGTTGTTTGTGTGATACAAAAAAATATATTTATATTGAATAAAGTATAATTTTTCAGTAAAATATTAAATTTAAAATCATTCTTTATAATTTAGAATTTAATAAAATTAGTAATATCTAACTAAGTTTAAGAAATATGTAATTGAAATCACTAACAATTGTACAAAGTTTATGAAATAGTTAATTGAAATCATTTTTGAAATTATATTGAACTAAGCAATTAATTAGTGTTCATTTATAAAAAAAATTATTATTTAATATTTAAATTATAAAATAAATTATACATAAATGTAATATTTGTGAATTAGTTTTAAGTAATTGTGTAAATTATTATTGCTAAGTTGAAAAATATATATTTTATAATTAAAAAATTAATTTGTTTTCGAATTACACTTTTTTTGCAGGAAAATACAGCATCGTTGAAATAGTTGAAAATGGGGTTGTAAATCACATTTCTTTTGTAGAGAAGTCACACTTTTTTTGTTGAAAATCACACATTTTTGTTGAAAATGACTCAAAATGTGATAGTAAATTACACTTTTTTGTAGCGAAATTACCCCTTTTTTTGTTGAAAATCACTAAAAATATGATAGTAAATTACACTTTTTTGCAGGGAAATTTACAAGTTTAAGATAGTAAAATTTTTACACATTTTTAGTGTGAAAGTTAACAACATTATGGTCTGTTGAATTTCACTACAACTAATGTAGGCTAATGTAGGCCTAACCACCAGTTGTAGTGAAATTCAACAATATTTTTTAGACGGCATGCTTGTACTGGTTTGTTAGAAATTGTACCTTCATATGGTGAATAGAAATCATTTGCTGTTTGTAAATTTTATTTGTCAGTTTATAATTGAAATTCAAAAGATATAATTGATTTTTGGGTTTGTTTTGTTTTAATTAGAAATGGATAATAAAATATTTATTAGCGAAGTATTTCACAGACAAGAAAATTGTGGGATATTTCGTCTAAAGAATGTAGGAGGGATATTCATATTCATTCATTATAATTAAATATTAATATTTAACAAAACTAAGGGATATTCAATATAATATAATAAAAGCTATAATATACGAAATAACTACTATTAGAGAAACATCACTACACAAAGTATAAACTTCTGTATAAACTGAACAAAATGTTGCCATCTGAGTATTACGAAATTTTTAAAATCTATTTGGAAAATAGAACGTATTATATAGAACAAAAAGACAAATATAGTCAACTACATGATATTAAATCCAAAGTTCCTCAAGGTAATGTCTTTGGACCTATTTTATACTTATTGTACACAGCACACCTCCCACTAACAGCAGGAGTTCAACTTGCAACTTTTGCCGATGATACTGCCATATTAGCTACACGTAATGACGCAAGCGTGCCATCATTCACTACCCAAGTGTGCCTGAATAAAATCCAAATATGGCTAGATAAATGGAAAATTAAAGCAATATATCAAAAATCAGTGCACGTTACATTTACAGAAAGGAAAGGATACTTGCCCACGAGTCTCCTTGAACAATATTCCTATACCTCAAAAAGAAGAAGTACATACATTAATCTAGGAATACATTTAGATAGAAGATTGAACTGGAGAAAGCATATTGAAAGCAAACGAAAGCAGCTTGGAATAAAATTAAGAAATATGTATTTTGTCTACTAGGAAATAAATCACAATTATATCTAAAAAAAACAAGATATTTGTATGTAACTCGTTACTTAAACCTGTATGGACATACGGAATACACATGTGGGCAAAAACAAATATTCAAGTGCCTCAGAGATTCCAGAACATATTTTTGCGGAATATCGTAAACGTACGTTTCAAATAATTTGATTACAAAAGACTTGGGAATTTCCTCAGTGCAAGACGAAATAAAAAAATTCATAAATAACTACAAAAAGAAAGTGGAAGACCATCCAAACAACCTAGTTCTTCTGCTATTTTTTACACGAAACACAAGGAGACTAAAAAGAAGAATGCCAAGCGACTTAATATAAAATAAATAATTAACTAAATTAACTGTAGAATGAACTAGAGATTAGATTTTGTAAATTAGTATCGCTTATCACTGGATAGGCTACTTCAAGACAACATATTTTCATCACAAATATTTGCTTATTGTATAGAAATGAAAATACAGATTGTAAATAATAAAGTAGCAAAAAAAGAAAAACAAAAAAAAAAACTACACAAAGTATAATTACAGAAAGGCTTTAATTATGAACAAATTACAAACTATACAATCTACAAGCACGAAAACGTTCAAAAACTTGCACTCGCTACAAGCGCATACAAGCGTAAATAAATAACACACCCACCAATATTTTAAAAATTTTCGATGTAATCTATAAAAAAAATTCAACAACTCTGTGTGTCTTGCCTTAGGAAATATATTAAGACAAAGTATATAATAATTAGTTCTTTTGTTATTAGTTAATTATTGACTTGTGTTCTTGCACTTTTCAATTTTATTAATGGCGTATTCTTTCGGGTTTCTAATTCATTGATTTTTTTTCATTTAAAGTATCATGGTGGGGGGGATTTCATTTATCCAATGAAATAATTTATACTGTAGTAAATAGAAAAAATCCCGATTTTCTTGTTATTTTTAGATCTGCTGATAGAGGATCCTTTATCTGGATATAATAAAAAAAACAACAATTATTAAAATGAAAATAATAAAAACCGAATTTATTCAGTTTTGGCTACTTATACTTGAGTTGGATACGAAATATCTATCCCAAAGTATTCACCAAAATATCTGCAAAAACAAAATTACCAATGATAAAATTGACAAAGACAAACTACCCAAAAACAATATCCGCAATATTATTTACAAATTTATTATGCAACGGTGGCTAGCCAATTTGTTTCCCAACTCTTTAAAAAAAAAAATTTTTCCGTTTTTGTGTTTAGCACTACGCAAATCAAATATTGGGATCAAAATAAGATCCCGGAATTACCCAGAAACCGGTTTGGTATGTTTAGTATGTTGGTTTGATCGTCATTACTGAATTATAAATTTTTTTTAACAGTATGTGTCATTGTTCCAGTTGCCGCATATAAAATCACCTCCTTTTGTATAGATGCCATTTTGCCAGGTTTTACTACCTCCTTCGTTTTCTGTGATTTACTTATTGCACTTGTCAAAGATTTCTTGAACAAATAGTTTGTAGTTGATGGCGCTGGTAAAGTAGTATCGCTTGTTATTGGTATACATTAATTATCTCGCATAAATCTGAATCATTCGCTTCAATCGCTTCAACCAAATCGTTTGCTAATTTAGATACTGTGGACATTGATTATACAGTAAAAATCTGTATAATCAATGTCCACAGCTATTGGACATAACTATTCAAGTCACTCCATAACTATTCAAGTCACTGTTATTTGTATCAGATTTTAAATTTTCTGGCTTTTGCAGAAACATTGCAAGCGAAATCAAATCTTTTAAACGCCTTTCAGATAGGCTATTTTGCAGAGCTTCTAACAAGTTTGTGGCTAATGTGCCAAGTAAATATATCGAACAGAATTGAAGAGAAAGTTTATAATTCCTTCTGAATTAACAATATTACAATCTCTTGTACCACATGCCTCAACCGTCAATTGTACTGGTTTTAATACACCTCCAACTTTTTAATCTCATTTTCATATAATTTAACCGGGGAATTTAGATTTATCAACGATTTAATATAGGATTTCAACAATAGATATCGTTCCAACATTGGAGCAATACTGTTCCACCTGGTCTGAGAATCCAACATCAGATTGAGTTCTTTTCCATATTTTTGAAGCACACAGTTTGTTACGGCTGATTTCTTAAACAACTTCATAATTTTGCGGACATTGTTCAAAGCTATCTTAACATCTCCCTGCTCTTCCAAAATAATTTCAGTATGTTTTCAGATAATTCAGCATCAGTATCCCCTTCTACTTGAATAGATTAGTTATCATCATTGTTTTCTAAGTCTAAATCTTCATCAGATTCTTCTGCAGCGGTAAACTTTGAAATGCTTGTTTTGGATTTTGCTATTTTCTTTAAAAATAATGCCACAAATTGCAAGTTAAATGCCTTTTTTTTAATTCCCGGGTTCATTTATGGTGAAATTTTGGGAATCGGGATTATAAAAATCCAGAAATCAGGAAGGATTTTCTTTCAGGACTTCGCCTTTGAGGATTTTTTTTGCGGATGTTAAATTTTATTTTAAATTTGAATTTAAATAAATTTATTTATTTATTTATTACTATGTTTAAATCAAACAAGTTGCAATAATGAATTTAATCTTTACAATTAAAAAAAAAAAATACAAAAGTAAATAACAAAAAAAAGTAAAAAGAATCCAAAAAAAAAAAAAACAAAATAATTAGAATAATGAAAATAAAAACGAAAGAAAATCATATCATATAAATTTACATTGATATAACAAATAACAGAGTGTAATACAAAATTAGAACCGGTTTTGCATGTTTACAAAATAAATTAAAATTTATAAAAATAGTTTGAATGAAATTAGATTATAATGCAAAATATCAGGGCTCTACAACAGCTGGTATGCTAAACTTAAGTCCAATCGTGATATCTGTGTAATAATAGGAAAAAGAATAGAGATTCAAAAGAAAATACATTAACGGCATGAATAAGTCAATTACCTGGTGGGTTAAATCGAATGTTAGAGAATATTTTAGTACTACAATTTTAAATTGGTGAATAAAAAAGATGGAAAGCAGAAAAAAAAAACAATAAGTGACTAGAAGATGGGTCATATTAAGTTACGAAGAATACTTAAGCGTTTTTTTAGGGTATCTGTGAAGAGACATTAATCAATAACATCCTGGTATTTATTCCCCAGGATCATCATTCTATCGATTGGTTCGATGAAATGAAAGTACAAAGAAGGGGGAAGAGCGAAAACGCCTGACACT
Source organism: Argyra leucocephala (assembly GCA_963942445.1). Classification (NCBI taxonomy): domain Eukaryota; kingdom Metazoa; phylum Arthropoda; class Insecta; order Diptera; family Dolichopodidae; genus Argyra; species Argyra leucocephala. The sequence continues at coordinate 72,025,457 of OZ012677.1, forward strand.
GTTTATTAGAACTAAGTTGGAAATAAAAGTAGAGATAATATTTCCTTTTATTATACCAGTGATGAAAATAACGTCAGTAACGTCTCACGCCTTTCTTTTAGAGTGGCGAGATGAATTGAGTTTAATCTATGTTCGTATGGTGGAAAAATTAGGGAGTCGGACCAAGGAAGATGACGTAAGGCAAATATTAAAAAGTTTTTTTGAATTGCCTCTATTCGTAGCATATGAACTTCGTAATAACGAGACTAAACTTGGCTATCATATTCTAATTGTGGCCTTACAAGACATATGTAAGGGGGTTTTAGGATGTATGGATCATTAAATTGTCTTGACCATCGCTTTACAAAACCTAACATTGAATTAGCCTTATATATGATATTGCTTACACTCCTATCATTAATTGTATAACGACTATATTGTTGACCAAAGTGGTTCAATGTAACTGGATATATCTTAAGAACAAAAAATTAATGTGGAATAAAATGCATATCAATACAAATTTTGAATATAGCTCCTGTACATTCAATAAAATAAAAATAAATAAATATAGATACACTCTAAAAAATTTTGTTAAATTTCACTACAATTAATGTAGGCAACCTAACCACCTACATTAATTGTAGTGAAATTCACCTGACCATAATTTTGTTAACTTTCACACTAAAAATTTGTAAAAATTTTACTATCTTAAACGTGTAAATTTCCCTGCAAAAAAGTGTAGTTTACTATCACATTTTGAGTGATTTTAAACAAAAATGTGTGATTTTCAACAAAAAAAGTGTGACTGTGAAATTTACAATCCCATTTTCAACTATTTCAACGATGCTGTATTTTTCTGCAAAAAAGTGTAATTCGAAAACAAATTAATATATATAATATATATTTTTCAACTTAGCAATAATAATTTACACAATTACTTAAAACTAATTCACAAATATTACATTTATACATAATTTATTTTATAATTTAAATATTAAATAATAAATTTTTTATAAATGAATACTAAAAAATTACTTAATTCAATATAATTTCAAAAATGATTTCAATTACATACTTCTTAATTTTAGTATCTTATTTAATAATAATTATAATAATAATTACATACAACTTCAATTAAGCTTTTTATTATATTTAGATATTACTAATTTTATTAAATTCTAAATTATAAAGAATGATTTTAAATTTAATATTTTACTGAAAAATTAGACTTTATTCAATATAATTATATTTTTTTGTATCACACAAACAATTATATTACATATAATATAATTAACACCACGTTTGAAATTTGACTGACTTATGAAATATGAATGCTGACGGTTATTCAACGTAAAGTATCAAGTATGGTATAGCGGACAACCTTGCCATATTTTCCGATTTATTTTATTACGTATTTTTGGACAATAATCAAAGTTTAAGTTTTCTTCCCAAAAACGTCCTTTAATATTTTTACAGATTTTACAAACTTTTCTGAATTTATTAAAAAAATTATATTATAATATATTTGAATCATATCCATTTATATGTTTTTGATTTCGATGTTTCAAGTTTTTGTAAACACGATATGGTAATACTAATAAATTATAAACTACATTACTTTTGTGCATTTCCACGCATAATTTGACGTAATTCCAGTAAACAAAACGAAACGTGTACATTTTCAATAGATGGCGTGGAATACAACATTAAATGCGTAAATACCAACGGTAAAATGTGGTATATTTCAATCGTGTAGTGCTAATTCACACATAGAATGTGTGATCAAAAGAATAATGAGAAATTACACATTTTTGTAGTGAAATAACACATTATATGTTGAAAATTAAACATTATCGTCTAAATTAATTATAGTAAAGTGATTTTACGCGTTTTTTAAGTTATTTTAAAAAATACACTTCGAAAGCGTGTTTTCACTCGCTTGATCGGAATTCTCTACAAAAAACGTTGTAAAAAACTACATTGATTGTAGTTAAATCCACACCATTTTTTAGAGTGTAATTAAAACTATTACAATTGAAAGAAAGAAAAAACTGAAAAATATAATTACTGATTTGTAACACAAGCAAAATTTTTCAATAGAAATTTTTTTGGACAAAACATAAGCAGCTATTTCCATCAAAAAGAATAAAAATTCCACGTTATTTACTAACATACTAATGTGACGCTTATAAATTATCCATTGTGTAATTTATAACAACCAAAAATAACTAAAATAGCTTGGTTGCGAAAATCAATTCAAACTACAGAAAATTATTCCTCAAAACATTCCACATTAATTAACGTATTCCATAGTTTTCTGCCAATAAATCTGGAATTTTTTGATCCTAAATGATTTTCATTGGTTAATATGTGGTCACAAAATATAACAATTAAAAAATTTTTTATTTCAAACTAAATTTCTAACACATTCTAGTTAGTATAGGAATACATAATAATAATTTTCAATTTCAATCGTTTGACAACTCAATGTAGCTACACATTTGTAGGTTTTTTTTTTTTTTTTTTTTTCAAATCAAAACACATACATTTGTACATAAAAATAATATGAATATAATTTTCACTTGTAGATTTGTTTTTTTTTTTTTTTTGTTGCATGTAAAGTTCAAATCACCCTCCTCCACCTCTACAATATATTCACTATTTCCTTCATATTCATTCATTCAATAATATAGTTTTTCATGTTCTAGCTGAAAATTTGAAATATTTGTTGCCATTTGAAATTGATTTGAATGTCAGAAAAACCACAAACAAAAGTTTTGTAGTTCATTATTTCCATTGAATTTTGTCGGTTTTGTTCAATTCACACAAAGAAAGCTAATTTCAATTTTTATTTAGAATTTTTTTTTATTTATTATTGTCACTGTTATTTTCTATGGAATTTAAATATAATATGGTATTAATTTTTTACAATTTCATTTAAGTGATCTATACTAAAATCTTCTGTCTCTTTTATAATCATGATATTATAGAGTATAAAGTTTCAAATTTAATTGAATGATTTAATCAAAAACAATCGAAAATAAAAACCGCTTATTAAAGAATTTTATAACATTTAACTAAACTATATTTCCGTTAAATAGACACCAAAATTACATTTTATTTGGTTCGTGTTTTACCGCTATTTTAGTAAAAACAAAAGCATAAAGAACAAAAACAAAAACAAAAAAAAACACGCGATGAATAGATTTTATACTATTTTTCCTTTACAAAAACAATCTATCGAAGAGTACGTAAAGCGAGTAGAAAGTTGTTGTCGTAACTGTAGTTGTTAATAATGATAATAAAATTTTAGAGTATAGAGTAGGTAAGGTGTATGTAGGTTTACAAAGGGATGTAAGACCGTAGTGCGTAGGATAAAATTAATTTTTTTTAAGCCTTTTAGATCAACTGAGCCATAGAGTATTATTTTGGAATGTAGTATTGTAGTAACAATATCATAGGAGAAAGAAGAGAGCGTATTTTGTTTTTACGAAACAGATTCAAAGTTGGTTAAAGTTATATTGTTGGTTTAGTTATAAGTTGATTGGGATAAATTAGTGTAAAATGGTATTATGTTCACCATAGTGGTGTAATAGAAGTCGTTATAACTGGCATTACTATAGTTGATGTCTTTCTGTTATACGCGAGCTTGGTAATGTATATCATATAACGGACATAAAATCACCAATTTTTTTTGTTATATTCGATATAATTAGTGATACCGTTAGAAACGATTTCTACTCTAAATGCGAACTGTGTATAATATCAAATGTTTTTTATGCATCTTCATCCGCGTAAACAAGTTGTAGAAATCTACGAAAATTTGTTGGTAAGATGTTATTTTGGTACGGGATACGGAAATTTACCAATATTTAAAATTTTTGGTAGATTTTTGACGTTTGAATTTTTTTTCTGGGAATCTTTGTTTTCATAAATGCAAACCTGCAGTCAATCTGCATATTCTAAATTTATGAAAACACTTGTCAGATTTTCTGAATGCTGTTCATAAATGCAGACTCAAAGTCTAGTGGGCGTCAACTTGGCAGAATAAATTTTTAGTAGTTTTCTTTGTTGTTTTGAGTATGTTTTCTTTGAGTTTTTGTTTTGTTATTTAAAAAAAAAGTGTTATTTTCAAAATGTCAGTATTAATGAACAGAAACTTTGCAGAATTGTCAAGTAAAGGTAAAATATAGATAGAATTTGTATTCATTATTGCAAAGTACGTCAACTGATGGCAAACTTGTTGTCAGTTTGCAGCATTTATGAATACACTCAAGATTATGTCAGTGTGAAAATATTTTTAATAGTTTTTATACACAAAGTGTAAGGTAATAATTATTGTTGTTGACAACGTCATTTTCGGATAGAAAAATATACTAATAAAAGAATATAAATTATACAAATAATACTGTATTGAATTGAACCCCTAATAAGGTAGCGCCACGTTGTTTCTAGGCAGCGTTAGATGGTTATTCCATCTCCTAGGACCGGTTACTGTAGGCCAAGCACCTTTATAATCGGCAAATCAATGGATTCGAAATAATAGAAGAAGAAGCCTCGGATTGACAGTAGAGTAATAATAATTTTTTTTTTATTTATTTCTTTACAAATAATTTCATTTTTGGTCTTAATTTTTCAAAAATTTGACTATTTTTTTTTTTACGTATGAACGGGTAGATCTGTCGTGGATGGTAAGAGATTAGATAGGGAACCATGTTTAAATATTTTTCTTCCTAAGTTGTTAAGCTGATTTAAGCGTAAGGTGTAATATGATTTCAAAGTGTGAACTGTGAAGGTTTAATCAAATACAAGTGAATTGTCTGTACTATGTCAAGTAAAATATAGCAAAAAAAAGTATTTTTTTACGGTTAGCTCAAAAATAAAAATTTTGTAATCATTTGTACTTGAAATTCTGTGAAATTCTATGTTAAACAGATTAAAAATGATATACAAAAAAGATATTACACTGTCACATACTAGCAATATGCAATATATTAACTAAATATTTTGAAATTCAATTTGGAAATTAACGTGGTAGCACAACAAAATACGTGTGAATTATACAATCAAACTGTATAAAAAAAACTTGTATGAAATGTGACTTTAAAATACTTCTGAAATAGTCAATCGCTTGGTCTAATAGTTTGAAAATGAAGTAGAACACAAGTATTATTGAAATGAAGCTCCAATTACTATAGATGTATAAATCCGAAGCGTATAAAAACATTTATAGAATGCCGTATAACAGAATATTAATACAGTGAAAACCCTCTAAGACGGAATCTCACAGGACCAATATAAATTTCCGTTTTACAGGATTTTCCGTTTTACAGAATTTTGTATTGTAGAAAATTTATAGGGAAGTAAAATAAGAGGAAAAAATTTGTTAAAGTTATTTTTAATAGATAAACAAAAAATTATTGCATTTTATTTCATTTTTATAAAAAATTCATCACATACATATATAACAAAACTAATAACATAACAAAATTATAAAACATTGTACTATTCCAAGCGTGTAAAAAACAACAAAAATTATATGACCATAAAAAAAAATTTAAAAAAATCAATTGCAAGTAACTCAGTCTTTCTTCATAAAATCCGTAATACATTTCTGTTTCATCTTTCTTTCAACTGCTTTTGTTGTAATAAATGTGATTTTCGATTTCGCAACCAAAGTATATAAAGCATCATTACCGCATTGTCTACTATAAATATCTAAACATTTTATTGCCTTTAGAGCCTCTGCAATGCTAATTTCGGGCTCAATATCTTCTTCGTCATCCTCTTCGTAACTATCTAAAATTTCTGAGATCGGCAAAACAGTTGCTTCAATAATATCACTTAAATTTGTTGAATTACATTCTGTAAAAACATTGTCATCTACACTAGCGTGATTTCTTGCTGAACAAATGGCTTCACCAAATGCTGAATCTATTAAGTTCTGTATTTCTAATATTGATTGTCCATTTTGATTATTCATTTCTAGCTCAGTAATTGTAGTATCAAATTTAAATCCACACTTTAGAAAACTTTTTACAATTGTTGAGGGTAATATTTGATCACAAGCAGTTTTAAGAAATTGAATTGCATCTAGGATTGAATTGTTTTTGTCAATGTCGAGATTGTGTTACAGTTTTCCATTTCAATTAACAAATTTTTCATCATAAATTTTCGATAATTGCATTTAAATGCTGCAATTATTCCTGCATCTAACGGTTGTAATTTGGAAGTTGTGTTTGGAGGCAAGTAAACTAAATATATATGCGATAAATTTAAATTCGGATGAGAAGAAGCGTTATCAAGGAAAAGAAGAATTCCGTTCCGTGTCAAAGATTTCCGTCTTAAATGCACTAATTTCAGACTAAGCTAGTTTCGCTGGTAAATTTTTTCCGTCTTAGAGGATTTTCCGTCTTAAGGATTTCCGTCTTAGAGGATTTTCACTGTAGCAATAAAATCAAATCAATTCGTTATATATATATATATATATATATATATTATATATACATATATATTATATATACATATATATATATATATATTGCTAAATATTAGATCTTAAAACTTTGATACAAAAATGCGTTGTTTGAGCTATTGGAGGATTGGACGAAATAAAATACCCCTACCATCAGTAGGGTTGATATTTTGCACAGAGCTGCTTACATTTTTCTTGATTATTTGTAGATACATCTTGACATGTGGGTTGATTAACTGATTTTGGGATGTTGGCATATGGTTCCTCAGCAAATTTTTAATAATTTAAGAGGAAATTAAGTACGTCGTTATTATGCCTAATGCGAATCTGTGTTGGCAATGTGATATCTAAGGCACATTTATGTGAAGAACTGAATAACAACATAAATACACAAAATATATCGAAATATCAGTAGTAAAGGAAATCTCTGGACTAGATATAATAAGTTGGGAAGACATAATAGAAGAATATAAACAAAAATAATTCAAATTTCGGTGAGACAAAAAAGATTTAATGTTAAACTGACAAATACCAATATTAAAACTGAAATAATGCAAACTAAGAAAGGTTGGATCTGTCTTGGTGGTATGGGTAAAAAACAAAACGGATTTTATATTAAATAACTTCACTTAGGACAACATATTTTGTTTCAATAATTTGTTTGTAAAGTTTATTGAAATGAAAATACACACTTTTAATATGCAATACCTTACCGTTGTTAAAATTTGCTCAAAAATTAACAGGATTTCTAAATATAATTATTTTTGTTTAAATGCGTTTCAAAATGCTTCAATCACCGTGAATAATTTGATCATTGAAAATATTTTGTGAATTAATATTTCATTTAACTAACATCAAAAAAATATTTTGAATTAAGAATAGTAAAGTAAATAACAACAAAAAACATTTTTTTTTTTATATATATAAATTTACTGAGCTGAATATTATTATTTTATAAAGTTCAAAATTATTGGTAAAATATTTAAACTCATACTTAAACAAAGACTTGTGATTCACACTAGCAAAAGTTATTTTCTTTTTAATTTCATCAACTAATTTAAATTGGAAAAACTATTTCTATATTAGAGCTACTTCGCCATCATATTAGCATAGTTTCATTTTTATTTTAAATGAATTAAATTTAAATATGAATTTGTGTTCAGAATTATTTTCAAGGAATAAATTAAATGTTTTTTTTCAACAAACATGCTCTGAGGTGTAATTGAACACAATAAGTCAAAAGATATAACTATAGAATACATATAGAGTATATCACTGGCCATTTTAATTTAAAAAAGACATATATTAATTCTATATAATTGAAGAGTAGAAATAAAGATGCCACAATAACCACTAGCGGTTGACTTTGGATGTGGTCGATGTCTAAAACAAAAATCTCCCAAAATATAAATTTTCGATATCGATTTATTTGATATTTCATTGATTTTTTAGAGAAAATTGTTACAGAAAACTATGACGACTTCTGAATGAAGTAATCAGGACAATAAAATATGAAATTCTTTTGCTCAGACCCCTGTGCTCTTTTGCATTTCAAAATTATTCTTCTCAATATTTTAAACTTTTAAATTAATTTTTGTTGAGTAGGGTGCAGTACCATTTTATTTATCATTTCAGTCGGCAACTGTCACTTAAAATGACAATGTATTATATCTTAAATAATAAGCTGTCATTTCAAATGATGGAATGTCAAATTATTGACAGCTTTTGCTATAAAAGACAATTTAAATGGCAGTGTGTATGTAAAATTTCGTCATTTATCAATTTTATATGCCACTGCGGCAGTGAACTGAAGAACATGTTGGTTATCTTATATAATGTTTGACAACCTAAACAAAATCTCAAGGATTCATTTCATATACTGTTACACTAATGATTATAGCAATCGTCATTACATCACACGTCTATTTATTATTTATTATGCATTTATTACATTTATTACACTAATGATTATAGCAATCGTCATTACATCACACGTCCATTTATTATTAGATAAAAGCTTGCTACATTTGATTGTGCTTATATATCATTATCCGGTAGGGTTAGTAAAACACCACTACCTATAGATTAGAAAAATCTTAAAATAAACTAAACAAGACACATGCTGTTAGTATAGAAAAGTAAAAGTTAATACCATAAGTTAATACCTATGACAATAACCTACATAAATTAAAAAAACTTCAAAAAGTTAGTTCTAACTAGTATAAGTATCCAAGCTTGAAACGATAACACTTAATTGTAAGAATTAGAATTAGAAGTTGTATTATAAAAAATGAATAAACTCATATCTAAATTTGTAAATTTATTCATTTAGAGTTCTCCAATGAGGGACATTGAATGTAACATTAATCCACATTATGTGTATCACTTAGTTTATAAATTTTTTATTATGTGAAAATATTTCTAATTTGTAACTGTTATGAAAATAAAAAAAAATAAAAAACCTAGAATTAGAATTTGAATTTGCTTCACGGAACATTCGAGTGATTGGTTCGAATCTACCATATTTAGTAGGGTGGAAGGGAATTTGAAACAACTCAATGGTTCTGAAATTATTGCAATTTGTCCTTTCAATCAAATAATTTAAAATTTCAAGGGCTAACGTCTTACCTAAAATGATCTGGTTAATAAAAAAGATATCTGTAATATTACCCGACGATTAGACAATGAGTTTAAGATGTTGGGAATAATGTGAAAGTTGCAATGGATCATTCCACGAAAAACTTTCGCTGAATCGACTCAATTCGATTAATGTCAGTCAAGTACAATGGGGACGATCCTTGAGTGGCATATTTAAGGGTAGCGCTTTTACATATGTAACATAAAAATGTTTCGTGAAGTAGGAGTCAGAAAATTGCTTAGACCATCGTTTAAGAAAGTCTGAAACAGAATTTTCTTTGTTCACTCTCTTATCATAATGTAGCTTGAAGCTCAGTTTAGGGTAAATTGTTAAGCAGAAGTCTATAGTAGAATTTACTCTTGAAAGCTAACAGCAATTTAGTTCGTAGTTGAACCAAACTGTTCGAGCAGAATATGCCGCTTAGGTATAGTGAACTGAAGAACCTAATTTATGAATGTATGTATTTTTTATTTTTTTAGTATTTAAAATGTATTATACTCGTGTTGTAACAAGTATGTGTCTTTTAAAGACAGTGTTATTGATATTACTACGAATTAGAAAATATTTTTAAAAAAAGCAAAAAGACACACCCGACCCCCCCAAAGAATCTGAGTCGTCAGAACCACTGATAGTATATAATATACGTCCTCGCTATAGTGGTTTGCTTCCATGTACTTTTTAAGTGCTCAGGAGAATCCCACCAAAAGTATGTCAACAGTAGTTCGTTTTAAGATCCATGTAATTTCTTTAAGCTCAAATGTGTTCACTGCATTTACTTTTAAATGTAAATTTCAAAGAAAAATATTAAAAAATAGTTTTAATGATGACAGTTTCTATTTATAGTGTGTGTGTTCTCATCATTTGAAATGACAGTCGTGCAAATCGTGCAATAGTTTGAACCCTTTTTTAATTTTTCTTTCCACCTTTACCCATACAATTTTTCCTTCCACAATATATATAAATTTTATATTCGAATTTCACTCTTTGATGAAAAAGCTTTCATCTTCATATGGCTGTTCAGATTGAATATCGATTTATTTGAATCTTTGAAAGACGATTTCATTACACTACAAAATTATGTTTGCCACTATTTATTCAATATGGTGGCTTGTAAAATATTTCCCTATTTTAAATATTAGTCTCTATTTCGGAAGATAATTGTACAGTTATAAAGCAGATTATAGTTGTACATTAAAACTTTTCAACCTTCACTGAACTTTCATTTTATATTTGTCAGTTACAACATTTCTGTAGAATCTTCTCATGTATAATAGTTATCTAGATCTCATTACATTTGATTCTACACAGATTGTAGTCTAAAGTTAATTTAAAATAAACCTCTATGCTAATTACTTCCATTATTTCAAAAACGATGGAAATCTTAATTAATCATAAGCTGAAGAAATATCTTGACAGTAGAGGTATAATTCATGATAGCCAATACGGCTTTCGAGCCCAACGTTCCACCGGTGATCTGATGACATGCCTCTGCGAGAAGCTCAACACCAGCCTGCATCAATCTGGTGAAGCTACTATTGCAGCTCTGGATATATCTAAGGCTTTTGATCGAGTTTGTCATTCTGCTCTTATAGCAAAATGCAACGCTATAGGCCTTGGTTCAACCTTTTCTAAATGGATTGAAAGTTTTCTTTTAAATTGATCTATTATAGTTTCAGTGACGGTTCTTTTTCCGACCAACTTCAAATCAATGCTGGTATTTCACAAGGGTCTGTCCTTTCACCCACCCTATTTCTCATTTTCATTAATGACATTCTCAAATTAACTTTCAATCCAATCCATAGTTTTGCTGATGACAGCACTCTAGTAGCATCATATGATTTTCTTAAACAAACTAATGCTACAGCTTCCGCAGTCACCTCCAAAAGAACAATGATGGCCGGCGCGCTCAATCATGACCTTGCCAAAGTTGTCGACTGGGGTAAAGCAAACAGACTCGAGTTTAACACTTCAAAAACTCAAAGCTGTCTTGTTAGTAACAAGCTAACAACATTCGAACCAATTCTCCGGCTTCAAAATGAAGTTATTCAGCGACTCAAAGACTTGAACATTCTCGGGATGCGAGTGAATCAAAATATGCACTGGAATGAGCATATTTTCGATATTGCGAAAAGCGCCGCCAAATGTTTGGGCTTTTTAAGTCGTTGCATAGTTTATTTTTCATCTCGAGACCTCTTAAAAATCTATAAAGCATATATACAACCCAAGCTCGAGTATAACTCACATTTATGGCCAGGTGCACCAAAAACTGCTTTAAATTTTTTGGACAAAGTTCAAAATTGTCGTATAAGCGACATAAATATGACCTCATCCCTTATACCACTTGGTCATCGTCGTATTGTTGGAGCACTTACTCTATTTTATAGATATCTGCTTGGTGTTGGCACTTGTTCCGAGGAATTAAAATAACTTCTTCCTCCTCTTAAGCAATTCAATCGCACAACACGAGAGGCATCAAGTGCCCACCCTTTCACAGTAGAAATTCCGAGATGGTTTAAGTCCGGCTATGGAAATTCTTTTATAGTAAGAACATCCCGATTTTGGAACCGCGTCCCAATCGAAGCATTCCCAATGAGAGAAGGATTTTTTATTTATGACTTACAGAGGTTTAAGACGAATATTAACAACATTGTTCGCTCTTTCCCACAAAACTTTTCTTCTTACATTTTCTTTCCTTTCCTCTAACTATCCTTTCCTTCTTCAAATAGTCAACGGTACGCAAGTACTTAAAGGTTCAAAACCTAAGTTTTGGATATAATATAAAAAAAAAAAAAAAAAAAAATGCACAAATTTTTATTTCTAAATTTTTAACATAATTATCCGAAAGTCAAACCAACCTTCAAATCTCTAATAGCATGTAAAATTTTCATAAAACTTTCCTTTTCAAAAAATATCATAATTTTCAATATGAGATGATAACATGAGCTCTGATCTAATAATAAATATGTTGTAAAAATGAAAACAAATTATGTTACGTGATGTTATCAAATTGCTATTCTCATTTTGTTTCAATTTACTTGTATTATAATAAAATAATGTATATATATATATTATATAGCTATATACATATACCTACAACACATCCTAAAAATTATTTTCAACCTGTAAGTAAACCATTGAAAATTACAACTCACCCTCTCACTCTGTACATAGACTGCAATATATTATAATATATACATTTATAATATATTATATTATGTACAATAGAATAAACTGATTGTAAATCACGTGAAAAATAGAAGCAACAATTACAAAATCATAGCAAAAAAATAGAACTTAGGGTGACGACATTGAATATTTTGTCTCCGGAAATTTCATATTTCCTATAATAATAATAATAATAATAATAATGTGGGTAGGTACAAAGTCTTATCACGAGAATTCGCGAGAATTCTAATCAAATAATTACAACAAAATTTAATAATAATAATAACGGTATTTCCTTTTTTCGATAAAAAGAGAAGAGAAAAAAAATTAGGTATTTTCCACCATTTTTTTTTTTTTTTTTTTGTTAATAAATTATACCGAGAACTCTAATTAGTATTATAGCTACCTACCTACCTATTTACTTATACTCTAAATAATGCTACCATTTAAAAAAAAGTGTTGTAATAAATTTTCAAGGAACTGTCAAATAAAATAAAATAAAATGTTAATGTTATGTTAAATTATTATCACAGGTAAAACTGTAGCAAAGTAGTGTATTGTAGTTAGTTGTGTTTGCATGTTTACAGTTTATAAATCAAATTATTTTTTTTTTGTTCTTGGAATCTTTCTCTTACAAATTTACGTACAGTTAAAGGCACTTGAATAAAGACATAAAAAAGTGATTTTTAAATGTAATTTAAAAAATAGTGCTTACATATTAATAGAAATTTGGTTAATTTTTTATTTAATTAATTTTGAAGTAAACTGGAAGATAGGAATAAAATTATTACATTAAGATAAATTCAGCACCTTATCTAAATCGTAAATATTGTTGAGTCAACATCAATATCCTAAAAATTACATTTTATGAAATCAAGTGATTTGCTTTAAAGTCATGAAGAAAAAAAAATAATTTTGTTTTCATTACGAATATTGAAAAATTGAATAATGTAACTTATTTTATTCTCTTTCTGATTAATGGAATTAGGGAATACAATTTGTGAGTGGCAACAAAAATTATTTGCAAAGTATTAAAAAATAATCGTGGCGTCGGTAGCCGAGTGGTAAAACACTCGAATATAGTAATGTAACGACCGATGAAACACGGGTTCAAACCCCGTGAGAACCGAAATTTCAAATAAAAAAAAAATCACTGAAAAAGTGATTTTTCAATACACCACATCGGTTCTAATAATGATATAATAATAATATAATTATAATATAATATAAAATATAGTACAATATATATAATCATATGAAATAATATTAATACCAATATAACTAAGAAATAACAAGTATACCAATCGTTGTGATTGAAAGAGTCTCGCTTTCAGTCATAATGGCAGCTTGCAACTAAAAAAAACTTGACACGGTTCTCTCTACTTGACCGATAGATGGCTTGGAAAAAACACTAAAAATAGACATCACAAGCAGATAGCTACGGTAGACTAATCATTTGCCTAGTGAAAAACTTACGATTCTCGAAACAGAAACAATGCCTCGGATATATAATGGAAACACAGAAATGATTCTCGGCACACGAAAAAGGACACGGCTAGCACAATGGAATATCCGTACTCTTCGTGAAGCATCAAGGTTAGCACAACTTGAAGACCAGATGACAATGTACAAAATAGACATTATAGGGCTCAGCGAGGTTAGATGGAATGGAAATGGAGAACGCAACACGGCTAATGGAAGTAGAATGATATACAGTGGGAAAACAGCAAAAGCAGAAGGAGGTGTAGCAATTGTAATCTCGAAAAGAATGAAAAACTCCCTAGAAACATGGAAGCCAATCTCAGATAGAGTTATAATGGCAAGATTCAAGTGCAAATTCCGACACACCACTATAATTCAATGCTACGCTCCAACAGAAGATGCAGAGGAGAATACCAAAGATGAATTCTATGCACAAGTCACCACAGCCCTGAATAGTACTAGAAGATCAGACATAATTATACTAATGGGTGACTTTACTGCAAAAGTGGGATCAAACAACAATGGACTTAAGAGTGTAATGGGCACACATGGATGCGGTACAAGAAACAATAATGGTGAAAGGTTGATAGAAATATGCCAAACATTCAACCTCACTATCGGTGGAACCATCTTCCCGCATAAGGACGTACATAAGTATACATGGACGACACCAAGTGGCAACGCCAGAAACCAGATAGACCACATATGTGTAAGCAGAAGATGGAGAAGCTCAATGATAGATGTGAGAAACAGAAGAGGAGCTGACATGGATAGTGATCACGAACTGGTAACAGGCGACTTCAAGCTGAAACTAAAAACCAACAGAAGCTACAACACTAGAATAGAAGAAAACAGCTAAATCTTCACTTGTTACAAAATACTGAAATCAAGTCCAACATGACCACGACCATCAGAGAAACAATTCGTCCGAATACACAGCAATGGGAAGAACTGGTTGTGAACATAAATCAGATCGCAGAGCAATCACTTGGCACTATCCAGCACGAGAGAAAAAACTGGATTAGTGATGCAACTTGGGAACTGATAAAGAAAAGAAGTGATCTTAAGCAGCGTACTTGTAACAGAACTACAAGAGCTATAACAGCAAAATACAAAAACATAGCGAAACAAGTAAAGAAAGCTGCCAGAAGAGATAAACGCAGACACTTCGAGAAACTCGCAACAAACGTGGAAAGAGCTGCAAACCAAAACAATCCTAGAGAATTATACCTACAAATAGGTAAAATCACTAACCGCAGACACACGAAAATCCAATCAATCAGAGACCGGAACGGTATCCCACTCTCTAATACGGATGACCAACGCCAGAGATGGAAAGAATACTTTCAGGAAACAAGCAACATCAACAACATCCCAATAAATAGTTTCCGAAGTAGTCCGAGTAGTCCAGAACTGAATATCCACACTGAACCACCAAGCTTACAAGAGATTAAAGAGGGCATAATAACGCTAAAACGGAACAGGGCTGCAGGTATAGATGAACTTCCATCAAATTGCTACAAGCAGACCCGGAATTAGCCGCTGAATTATTAGAACCTCACATCACGAAAGCCTGGGAGGAAGAAAGACTACCTAAATCCTGGAAAAAGGGCCTGATTGTAAAACTTCCCAAAAAAGGAGGCCTAAAAAGCTGTAATAATTGGAGAGGTATAACACTGCTGAACATCATATACAAAGTTTTCGCAACCATACTGAATCGGAGAATACAGCCTAAAATTGAACAAAATAGAAGGGACGAACAGGCAGGATTTCGTCCAGAAAGGAGTTGCACAGATCACACCAACACTAGAATGGCGCTCTCCGCTATATCTCTTGTTCATCGATTTCAAGAAGGCTTTCGACACGGTTCAACGTATTGCGATATGGAATGCATTAAGAAGAAAAAGAATTTCCGAAAAATTAATAAGATTGTCAGAAGCTTTGTATGAAGATGCAGAATTAGCAGTTCTCCACTGCGGACAAATAAGCGACACATTCACCACAAGTTCTGGAGTAAGGCAAGGATGTCCACTGTCACCACTTCTATTCACGCTGGTAATAGATGAAATAATGAAAGAAACGGGTTCTTCCGGAAGAGGTATAAGGTGGGATCTCTCAAGGACACTTGAGGACCTTGACTATGCGGATGATATATGTCTGCTAGCACATAGATTCTGCGACATTCAACATAAAGCAGACCTACTTCAGCAAGCAGCGCGCAGAGTCGGGCTAGAAATTAACATAGATAAAACCAAGGCCATGAGGATAAATAACACCAACACAAATACCATAACCATAGAAGATCAAACAGTCAAATATGTGGAAAGCTTCTCTTACCTAGGTAACATTCTAACAACAAACGGAGGTACAGAAGCAGATGTCAACAACAGACTACGTAAGGTCAGAGCTGCGTTCGGTGAACTAAGTCCAATACGGAAGAATGGCCAAATAACTAGAAAAACAAAGATTAGAATATTCAAAGCATGTGTAATGTCAACACTTATGTATGGCAGTGAAACTTGGATGACGACAAATAACATCAGTCAAAAACTTCAAGTATTTGCAAAAAAATGCCAAAGAAGAATATGCAGAATATTCTGGCCCAACACCATCAGCAATAAGGACTTATGGCAGATAACAGGTGAAGAACCGATAATTCATCAAATTAAGCGCAGAAAATGGAGATGGATAGGGCATACTCTAAGAAAACCATCAAATAATATAACAAGAATGGCCCTAGAATGGAATCCCCAAGTGAGCAGAAGGCGACGAAGACCCAACAACACCTGGCGTCGGACTGCGACTTCTGAGGTAATAAGATATGGACGAACTTGGGAGGAGATAAAGACCATTTCTCCGAAAATCTTATTTTTTCCTGTAAAATTTTTTTCTCGTCCATATTAATCTTTTTTTGTTGTGAAATTTAATTTATACACAAAATGGATTTGGTACAACAGCCCTTAAATGTGATGAAGACAATAGGTCCGGGGTCCCAGGATTTGGGGTCGAAACTTAATATCACATGCTTTCATGCGTTTCATATGCGTTTACTTGCCGCCGGTAGAAACAGGGTTCCAATGAATGAGTAGCGGGAGTTTAGGGGTAGCAGCCCCCGACTTTAAAAATAAAATAATTTTTTAAAAACATTTTTTTACTAAGACTGTGCCTATGCGTTAATATGTGCTCCTATTTAGAAAAAAAATAAAAAATACAAAATAAGAATTTGATCAAATAAGATTTTCAAAAATAAAATTTCGACCCCAACCCGAAAAATGTACTTTAATATAGCAAAATTAACCTTCTGCAAATAAGCTCAAGCCTTGTAAAATGAGGGTATTCAAATGGAATAAACCGTAAGACCTTCGTCATACTGACTAGACTGCACATACGTCACAGCAGACTAACACAGAGTCACCTCTTTGATGGCTTATAAACAAACAAGCCTACATATAGTTGTTCCCATCATCACAATAAACCACATTCTTGAGACTTGTCCTTTATACAACAATGTAAGAATCGAGGTTTGTATCACAGAGTAGGATAATATGAAATTAGAAATAACTGAGGCTGTTGGAAAAATCATTGAATTCATGCGCAAAATTAAAATCCGCGATCAAATTATAACACCAAGGAGCTTTTCCCTCAAATCCCTCTTTTTCTTTTTAGGTTGTAGTTATTAACATAGAATATAAGGCAATATTGTAATAGTTAGAAAATGAATTATTAAATCTTGTTGACTAGTTTTAAGTAAAATTAATCTGAATTAATTAGTTTTGATTAAAAAAAAAACAAATGAAAAAACATAGTTTGCATCCGACAAAACCTAGGAGGTTGATAATTTATAAATTAAATTAATTAAACATTTTATGAAAACATGAGTGGTTACTGCTTTATCGTGAGAGTTCTATGTCAGCACATAAATTACTGTTCTTTTAAAAACTTTAAATTTGGCTTTAACTTATATATTAGAATTTTTATTAAAAAAATCAGATTATCTGAATGATTTGATTCAAGTTAAATTTAATCAGGAAGCTACAGTTTACACGATCAAAAAAAAATAAAAATTAAATTATATTTTTCAATAGATATCGCAGGAGGAAAATGCCGGTCTAAAATTTATCTGAAAAAAAATATATATATATATTCTATGATATTCCTTAATGCTGACTTTCGTTATGTAGTCTTGGCTGTAAACAAAACCACCATACTACGAAAACAATAACCTAAGAAGATTTCTTTTTTCTTTTTTACGTGATTATATTTTTTTCTATGTCATGCGAGAAAATTACGATATGAGATTTTAAAAATGCGGATAATTATTATCGAAGCTTATGTAATTTCAGGAAACAAAAAATGAAACAGTAAAACCACATAATTTGCTTAATTTTATTATAATTAATTAAAATTATTATTATTATAGGAACTTTGAAAAAAAAAATTATATATTTTAGTTATAAATTGCTTGATAGCGTATAGCGTGCCATTTAACCATAAAATTTATACTGCTAAACGTAATTTTAATACATTGAATTTGTTTTCGGATTTGATAAAAAATTCTTTTCATATCTTTTTTCTATCTGTTCTCTTTTTCGTTTAAGAAAATTTAACATTTATTTTTATTATTTTCGTTTTTGGAATTATTTATTATTTAATAATTATTATTATTATTTTTTTTATGTATAAATTTTATCCTTTTAAAAATTTTATTCTAAATTATTTTCTATTTAACAAAGGTCAATAGAGTTCAATTAAAGGTCACAAGAGATTAGAAATAATAAAATATTTTACTCTTTAATCTCTTAAAAATGTATTTTAAATTGGTATCATCTGTTGCAATAAGTAGGTATTAATATTTTATTGTACTTTAAAACTTTGGAATACACTAAAGGATTCTTTGAAGGAGTCTGAATTAATTTTTCTTAATTAAAACAATACAATTTGGAAATGTTTCAAAATATTTAAGAAAAATTTTTTTTGAAATTAAGGGAAAATGTAGCTAATTTTTTTTGTTGATAAAGAGAAGGGAAATGTTAAAATATGGTAATTAAAAATGAAGCTGGAAATCTTATTGGTATAAGAATAAAAATCTGCAGGCCGACACAATGCCACATGTTATTTTCCCAGTCGAAATGTGGGCCTTTATTTAGTAATTATTTGGTATTTATTATCTTTATCTTGTATATAATATTATTATTTTTATTGCTTTTTAATTATTATATGTTTCTTAATTATTATTAGACTAGGGGCCCCTGTTGAGTAATTATATTTCAAGTTTAAGTCAAATTTAAAGTTTTAAAAAAAAAACAGTAATTTACGTACTGACACAGACTTCGCACGATATAGCAGAAACCACTCGTGTTTAATAAAAAGAACTTACTACATTCGTAGTTAGTAAGTTTTATTTAGGACACATAAATATACGTCCCTCATATACGGCTTTGTTTCCGATATATTCCCTATAGTAAGTGGCATTTAGTGGATAAAATTACTAAAAATAAAAAATTTTGTCATTAAAGAGGTATGTATATATATACCTACATAATACATAATTTTAATAAAAACTATATTATTACTACAAATAACCAAAATTTAGAAACAGTTACTTAAAAAGATAAAAAGGAAGAATTCAAGTGATTTTTTTTTTTTTTATTGTTTTTATATTTTTTATTTTAGATGAATTTCGTTTCTTTGTTGTTATTTGGCATATGTACATAGATTCATTTGCAAGTACATAATGTAAATTATAATAACTGATTTGTTTGCTTTTGTTTATTATTTTCATAAGATCTCACTTATGCATAATGTATTTGCTGAATAATAAAATCATATGAGTACAAAATTTTCAACTGTGTGAGCATTTTTGTTTTATATATGCATCTTATATATTATATCAGAAGTTCATTAAGGAGTAGGAGAATCGAAATAAAATGAAAAGGTGTCTACTGCGCAGGACCTTAAATGCTTGTCAATTATAATTATAGATTATATTACAGCCAATTTGGTTGCATTGAAAATTTCTTTTCAATACAGTTTGAACCCGTTGTCATAACATTACTATACTCGAGTGAAGAGGAAAAATATAAAATGTACCTCACAAGGGTCTTCATGTATTGTTCAAGAAAGTAATCATCGAATTCAAAAATATTAATATATTAATATATCAAACTGTATTGGGTTAGCTAAGTTAAAGTAAATTGAAAAAAGCAATCGGTTATTAGACCAAAATTTGTGTTATTTTAAAATTATTTTAAATAGTCTTTGACTATGAAGATCCACAAATATTATGAGCTATGAGCTCTACAATTACAGCACGAGCTTATTTTTATAATCTTATTTCAGGTGAATCATACATTATAATGTATAGTTAGTTGTCAACAATTCACTTCAAAATTATAGAATAAAAATTTTAATCACCAAATATAAGAACAAAAATAATAAATCACCACACCATCCGTTTTACATATATCAATAGAGTGCATATGCTTACAATGGTCTATATTCCACGAGGATGTATTCAACCGTCACATTAACCCACTTTTGTGTTTCCACTAACATCACCAACTAGTGTCATTAATCTATGCATTTACTACACTTTTTTTTATTCTTCAATCTACTTCTTTTATTTGTTATTATCTATGTTTTAGTGTGTGACGCCGGTTCAAGCGCTAAAATTTTGGTTGAACAATCCTCTTTTTGTGAGTACAAAAAATTCCGTCTACAAATTTGTTTTTTGTGGCAAAGGGATATGAAACGTATGCCGACCAATGGCGTTAGCATTCTTCATGGCATATTCGCCATAAAGTTTTAATTGAAATATATTTTGTCTGTTTTTGTTTTTTATATTACTTTTGTGTATCGTATTCGCACGTAAGTTGTAACAAAACAACATGTCTAAAGCAATGATCTGAAAAGCATACGAAATGAAAATAAAATTTCTAATATATAAGTTAAAGCCAAATTTAAAGTTTTTAAAAGAACAGTAATTTATGTGGTGACATAGACTTCTCACGAATCACGATAAAGCAGAAACCAATCAGGTTTTAATAAAAAGTTTGGAGGTTAGTAAGTTTTATTCAGGAATCATAAATACTCCTCGCTCATATACTGTAAGTGATATAATATACATATACATATTTTTAACCAAAACTATATATATGATTACTACAAATGAGCAGAGTATATAAAACAATAATTTGAGACAGTTACAAAAATATATAGGAATAGAAATAAAAATGTTGTTATTATAAAAAATAAAATCAATGAAATGGATAAATACATATTTTATTTTAAACTGCCTGTATCAGTATCAAAACTATTATTGTTATTTAGATTTATTTTAAAGAAGTTGTAAGATTGAAAAGTAATCGTTTAATTTTATTAAAATTCATTGGAATTAAAATTCTTAAAATTTTTTTGTATCGTTGAATTAAATTTATTCTGCTACTTGCTTCACCTAAAATAATTTTTGCTTTCTTTCCCAAAATTTTAACTTTACTTTGGTTTATTTAAAATAACTTACGAAAATTCAAATTTTGACTTATTTATTCATTCAATTTAACATGCGATTTTCTGATAAGAAAAAATCGGTACACAATTTTTACATAAAAACCAATATCTAAATTGAATTATCATTACTCAACAGGGGCCCCTAGTTTATTTAAAAAAAATATAAATTTGTTTTTGCACACGATGCGCAGTAACAAGCACGCAATGCGATTGAAACTTGTGAATAATAATGATAATTATTGAATCTGCCACAGTTCTAAGACTGAAAAAGTTTACTAAAAACTAGGTTATGGTGGTCGGTGGATATAATGTTTGACAACTTGATCAAGATCTCAAGGCTTAATTTTATATACTGTTACACTAATGATTATAGCAAGCACATCAGACGTTTATTATTAGATGAAAGCTTGTTGCATTTGACACCGCTACCTGTAGATTAGAAAAATCTTAAAATACAGATACATGCTGTTAGTAGAAAAGTAAAATTCGTTTAAGTTAATACCTATATGATGACAGTAACCAAACATAAATTAAAAATAGTTCCAAAAGTTAGGCCGTAAGTATCAAAGTTAGAAACAACAACACTTAGTTGTAAGAATTAAAAAATTTACTTCACGGAAGATTCGGGTGATTGTCTCAAATCTACCTTATTTAATAAGATAGCTAGAATAGAATCTACATATCTAATAGGGTAGGTAGGGTAAGTAGAACAACTCAAAGGTTCTGAAATTATTTTAATTGATCCTTTCAACCAAATAATTTAAATGTTCAAGGGCTAACGTCTTATCCGGAAGGATCCGACGATTAGACAATGACTGTAAGTCAATGAGTTTAAGACGGTGGGAATAATGTGAAAGTGCAATGGATCGAAAAATTCCTCAAAGCGAAACGAAAAAACTTTCGCTGAATCGATTCAATTCGATTAATGTCAGTCAAGTAAATGGGGGGCCATACTTGACTGACTTATTCAAGGGTAGGTCTTACATATGTAACATTAAGCTGTTTTGTGAGGTAGGGGTAAGAAAATTCATTAGACCATATTTTAAGAAAATTTGAAACAGAATTTTCTTTATTCACTATCTTATCATAATGTAGCTTGAAGCTGAGTTTAGGGTCAAGTGCTACCCAGAGAAGTCTATAGTAGAATTTTCTCTTGAAAGCGAATAGCCATTTAGTTTGTATTTGAACCAAAGTGTTCGAGCAGAACATCTGATGGAAAAGGTAATGTAAAACTGAGTACTCCCGAGAAGAAACGTAAAACTCAAGCCAATTAAGAGTATGAGGTGAAAATTCAAAAATTTTGTGCTTCAGTAGTATGATAATATGAAGATTTCTGTGAAAAGTCTTACTTATCTCAGTAAAAGTTTGCATCAATTTCAAAACCATTTTTGATTGCGGTCATTGTCATGGAGACAAAGTCAACCATGTTAGTAGTTGTTGACCACCTCTTTGGAAACCGATTATTGTTATCATATAAGAAGTCGATTTTGATTATTTTTATCATATAAGAAGTCATATATTATGTTCCAGCAGTTAAGGAAAACACGAGGCTTACCGATAGGTCTATTATTTATGCATTCATTTGTGGAGTCTTCTTAATGAAATGCAATAATCGAAGACCTTTTCGATAAACATGGGAAAATCCTCGATTGGACGGGTACATTAAACAGAAAGGAGATGGGATGCAATAAGTTCCGTCATTCGGTCTCGGAAGAAAGAAAAATCGTATTTTAATAAAGAAATATGTTCTAAAAATAGTTGTTCAATTATTATGCGAGTGTTTTTGTTGATGATTTGAGTTAACGACGTCTGATTTCTACAGTTACAAGTTTAAAGTAATTTACGAATTCACACTATTCCAAGTAGGGCTTGTATTCTCTGATAACACAATAAATATTATCAAAATGGCAATAAATTGATTTAATGCCAGTTCTCTTTAAACAATTTTACAGTTATTGAAATGGATGATTAATTTTCCAAATTTCTCATTACATTTATTAAAAAAAACTAGTTTTTAATAATTTACAAAAACAAAAAAAAATTTATTAAATAATTAATTAATACTTAAAAAATTCCTACGATTAAATTAGTAACATTAAATTATTTTCTTTTATCTTTATAAATCGTATCCACTTTTGTTGCCATTCTTGAATTTCAAAACAAAAAAAAAATATTTTACAATTTTCGGTAGTAGTTGTAAGATACTTGTACTATATATATAGCACTACTTGGGTTGGGTGTATTTTAAATGTACGGATTAACGAGATTAAAATTATTTAAAAAACGACAACAAAGAAAAAAAAAACAATGTTCGTCTCTTATTGCGTCGTAACTACTTAAATAATATTAAAATAAACTCTTGTGTATTTCAATGCTATTTTATTTCATTAGACTGCTGTTGCTGCTACTGTTACTGCTGCACAAATGGATTAAAGTCTTATCTAGGATTTGAATAAATTATTGCAACCCCATTAATATTATGTATATATATATATTATATATACATATATATACCATGTATTTTATAATAACGAGCTGTTGAAAATTAATATTTTTATTTTTAAAAAATATTATTTTATTTTTCCTTTTTGGTTCATGTTTTTTATTTTTTTTTTTTTTTATTATTAAGCTCTTTGGATTATTTTTGAGAAACAACTCATCTCATTTAACAATAATTTGGTAAGTATTATAATATTCTTACTTTGTTCTCTTTTCATTTTCATTTTATTTAGTTAATTTCATTTCTGTGCTTGTCTACAAATTAAATGGATGTAATAAAGTAATTCGAACCAGACAAGCTGGATTTTTGCTTTTATTTTAATTTTTTATTTTAATTTTTAGCTTTAGCTTCTAGTGGAAGTTATTATAATGAAAAGAAAACAATAATAAAATTAAGAGTACTTAAGTTACAAAATGAAAGAATTTCCAAATGAACTAAATTTATTTCTTCCGTATTTCCTAATTGGTGGATTGCTGCATGTGTTGTTCATTTCTAAACTATGAAAATTCCTAACTGATGTAATTTTCTGTCAATAAATTATTTTGTTATGGTTTTACTTTAGATGTGGTAATATGCATATATTTTATTCTTGTTGATTGAAGTTTAATTGTATTATAATTCTATTTTTAAATTATAGTCGAGTAATAATTTTAAATTTTTTAAATATTTAATTCAACTTTACATATAGGATGACGTGATGTCTATATTGACTGTTCTGATTTTTGGTTGAGAAAATCTAAAGTTTACGATAATTTTAAAGTTAGTCCTAAAAGAATGTCTAGAATCAAACGAACAATATGTCGAATTTCTGAGCATATATTTTGATTCATGGCACCAGTCGTCACATATGAAAACATGGAGTCACATAATATGATCGAATCATGTAAAGGTATGAAAAAACGAGTTAAATATTCAAAACAATTGACTGCATGTTGATTAATTATAATAATATCAACATTTTTATTAATCAACAAAAATAGATTATTGTATATGAAAGCACAATCAAAGCAATATGGTGTAATGGATTAGAAATATGAATTTCAGCTGACAATCATAACTTGAAAATTATGTAAAGATTCCAAAATCTTGTGTCACATACAATCACAAAATCAACCTTAAATACCCACAATAAAAGAAGAGACAACGAATTGTTATAATCTTATATATATATTACACAAGGAAGGCCAAGTGGGGAATATCTTATATTATAATACACAAGATGAACGACGTGGTGAGTAAAAAAGACAGATTAATTGAATAGTAAATTATTTACAACAAAAAAATATGAAAATTTTAGCAAGTTCTTGGTGCTGAATACTTAAAACATTTCAAATATTTACACCAAATAGTGACGGTTATTTCCAAATTGAGCGCCATCTATACTCTAAAAGAAATTTCAATTACGGGAAATTTTTAAAAATGCTTCATAAAAATTCTGTCATTTAAAATAAACATACAAACTTATAGAAAAAATTACAAATACAAAAACACAAACAAAAATTGAAAACATAACAGAAAACCAAAAATCAGATCAGATCATACTCTTAAAAAATTGTATAATAAAAGTTAGTTCATTTGCTTCTGCTATCATTAAAAAAATATATGCAGTAAAACACGATTCACTAAATATCTGTAATATTTCTGACTATAACCGTTTTGTGACTATAGGCGTAGTAAAAAAAAGTGCATCTTTATAAACAAAATCAAATTCAATAAAATATCTTTCGTATAACAATTTTAAACTTTATTTTATTCATAAATAGCAATTCTGTTATGTAATCACAAAATATACATATTTTTGTAATAAAGAACAGAAAAAAACTATAAATAGCTCAGTGTTTTAATAAAATAATTCACTGGTGATCTATTGCTATAACAGAATTTTGACTACAAACGTTTTTGACTATAAACGAATTAAAATATGTCGATCTACTACTTTGAGAGTAATGGGATTTTATTGTGTTAAGTTATATATTGACATTAGTTTTAGTTTCGTCATAAAGTATTAGGTATTACACTTTAATTACATTATATATATATATATATATATATATATATATATATATTCAATAATCAAACGATTCAGAAAACAACTACAATTATACCAAAACAAATATTCTTTTTACATCAAATTATCTTTGAAAGAACTACTTCTGTGCAATTGCACAGGGGATCCACTACTGTTATAATATTACCAAACTTTGCTACAAATAGATTTAAATCAAAATACGATTTTCTTTTACAAGCTTAAATTATTAACCCTCATGAATTAACACCCTTAGAACTAATTTACAATTGATTCTAAGAAAGTAAGAGCTCTTAAATTTTAATTTATATTTTTATTAAATTTAATAACAATTCAAGTAAACATTTAAATATATGTCGGCTTAGGTATATGGTATTAACTTAATTTACAAAATTTTGCATAATTATAATTAAAGTAATTACAATGTGGAAAGAGGTCAATGTCTGCCGCATAAAATTACAGTATAATAATATTGAAAGAAAATTAGCATAATATATTATAATAACTGCAAATCCGCTATTTTACATTATAAATATTTTAATATACAACAATTATTACAGTACGCATAACGAACTTTAATTACAGGTCAGTGTCAAATGAATAATCATATGCAAATGTTGGGAAAATAACTGATTACTATAAACTAACTATTTTGTGTGGCAGAAGAAATGACAAAGTATGGAAGATATTTTATGCAACAGATGAAAACTTGAAAACAAGTGACTAAAGCGTCTATTTACTCTATTACGTATAAATAAATTTAATATAATATTAAGTGGGCTTTAACGAGTTTTTTGTGGGATTTTTATTTCGATTGCAAATAATTTCTTGTACTCAAAAATTTTCATTACTGCATAGTTGTACATAAGACCATTGTTTAAGACTTAAATGAATTGGAATTTATTAAACTTTTAATATACATAAAATCAAAGAATATTTATATAGTAAGAAGTCGAATCTCATATAAATTTTTGAAAAAAAATTTTTTACTACGACATAAATTCTGAGATGAATTTTATATATAAAAAAAATGGATATATGACTCACGCGCCTGATATTGGCTCCCTATCTAGGGGAAGAGAAAAAGGGGTGAAGAAAACAACGAAAACAAAATTCACATTTTTATTTATATCTTATCTTTCAATAAAATAATTATATTTTATTGATATGAATATACATAATAATGTAGTTAGTAGTTACATACCTAAATAATAATAGTATGTATTGAAATAAGTATGAAGTTAAACATAGAATAATATACAATGATTGAATCACAGAATCTAGAAAGAATTCTAAAAATAATAGTAATATAAGAATATAAAATTGATTACTTATGTATTACAAATTATGAACTATCTACGGAACACCGTTTTCGGCTGAATATCATAATTCTATTTAAATTTTGGTAATTTTATTTTTTGAAATAATAAAACAGACAACAATCCATTTTTGTTCTGTTTTTTGTAAGGATGTATATGTACATATCTATATCTATATATTATGTATATATTTATATATGAGTGATAACAAGAAACAGATAAAATTAACAAAATCAAAAAACATTATTTGCTGAAAATTTAAAAATATGTGTATATGTGTATAAATAACATATGTGTTTACATTTTTTTTATATTTCTTATTTTGAACCTTTGATTTGACAAAATATTGAAATATAGTTACATGGATGGTTAATCGATGGAAAAGAAATTTTACATATGTACATAACTACATTACATACATCGGCTGACATACAGCCAAAAAAAAAATAAAAATAAAAACCAGAATAAAAATAAAATAAAATATGATTTTTATTTTCGTTTAAATTTCTTCCCCGCCCGTACTCTTCTAAGTCAAAAAAATTTAAAAATATCCAGATGAGACCTCTGATATATTTATATACTTTTTGATAAAATGTAGTAATTATAAACAAATTTATGATATCGATTATAGTTTTATAATTAAATTCCAATTCATATTTAAAAAACTAACAATATATGAGCTCAAAGAATTTATCATGGTATTATTTTCTGATATACACTTATTAAGAAGGTATTTTCTTAAAATATAGAATTAAAATGTATGAAATTAAACATATTGTACAATAATACATTAAGGCAATAAATTAAATAATTATAATAATAATATATAATAAAAAGGTATAACATAAAACTATTCTAACCCAACCAAAAACATAATAAGTATTCTTTTATTTTACTTAACAATAAAAATATTAATATATTTGATCAAAATTCCAAAACTATAATTTTTTGAATCCAAAATCTTCATTTAATATTATATTTCTCATCATCCAGGATTATGGTAAGATAAAGTGTGGATACTACAGTATCTACAAGTATCTGTATATAAAGTGTAGATAAATTTAATTTTCTTCATTAATATTGTGGCCAAATAACTGAACTGAACTGCTTCTAAGTGTAGATTTTGATTTCTTTTAATTTTAAAATTGTTTTAAATATTCTTCGAGCATCTCAAAATTTTATCGTGATAATATTACCTTAATTACAATAACAATTATCTAATTAAATTTCATTCTAGAATTGAATTTGATTTACTTAATTGGTTGTCTTATGCATATAATATCATAAAGTATAGAGATACTAGATATATTGAATTTAAAAATATTTTTTAATATACTGAAAAATAAAACAAAAATTGACTAAAACCCATTTTAAAGCTACTTCCGTACTCGTTCATTTTTTAATTAAAAAAATGTTTTAACTACTAGTATTCTACCATGTGAACACATTTTGTAGGCATTTTATTTAGTCTTAGTTAGTGATGCGATATTAACCTTAAGACTGGGGCATATTAGTTAGTATGGTGGTAGAATCTCTTTTCAACTTCGTCCAATTTTTCATCTCAATTTGGTTCAATTAATCAATAATTTACAATATTAGGAATGATGGTGTTCACATTTCACGGCGGAAAATCATTTTCTGCCGTTCTGTCGGGGGACAAGAAAATTTCTAATTGTTTTATTCTGATTTATTAAAGTACATAATATTTAATTTTAATAAATTAAATAAATTGAAAATTGCATACATGCCAGTTTTTAAAAATAACAGTTTATGTCATTTGAAATTATTTCTATTAGCTGCGAAATATAATAAAATTAAAAAATAAACTGTAAATTATATTTAAGAATTTTAATAAATAATTTTTTTAATATAATATATTTTCTGTTCATTATAGGTCCACATTTTTTTCCAAATTGGTATATTATGGACCTATTACTACAAGTTGTAATTTATAGTTAAGCATAAACCGAACGATATTGCAGAAAAAAGTTTCAATTATAATATTATGTCGGCAGAAATTCTGCCAAATATGTGTTTCCAACTTAATACAAATTATGGTAAATTAAAACAAGGAAAAAAATACAATAACGTTCATGATTATTACTACAATGTGTCAACATATTAATAACAACATACTAATAACAATGTTCGCATACAAGCTTGAAGATTAAGTACAACTTTTAAGAATTTCAAAATAATTTTATTATAAAAACAAAGCAAAATATTTTAGAATCCAATGACTGGCCCTTAGATATAATTATTTTTTCATTATAAAATTACAAATTGATCCATAAGATGAGTATTAATAAAATATAAGAAAAAAAATGAAAAAAAAAAAAAATTTCACAAATAAATAATCGTCTTTTTGATCGTTTGAACTGGCACCATATAAAAAGAAAATGCATGCCCTAAATATTTGAAATATTTCTTAATTTAGTTTTATTTGCTTTTCTCATTTTTGTCATACTATTTTTTCATTTTATTTTTGATTCTTTTTTTCTTATTTTGTTATAAATAGAATAAAGAATAAAATTAAATTAACTTTAATTGGCTTTTATAAAATATAATTTTGTATCTAGTATAGAATAATTTAATACTATATTAAATTTATTTGTATAGCTAATAAAATTGTAAAAAAAAAAAACAAAAACAAAAAAACCAAGATATCATCTAAATTGATTCATTCATAAATAAATATTTGAATGAATTTAAGTAATAAACAATTTATTTGAAAAAATGTTTTTTTTTTGTATTTACAATGTAAACTTACATTTTACAGTAACATTTTTATTCAATTTAAATATTTTATTACAGATTTTTGTCTGATAACGAAAATTTGGAAAAATATAATTCAAATCGGAAATAATTTGACCATGTCTATTAAAAATTAACATTTTTTTTTTAATTATATAAAATTGCTCTAATAATTAAATGCTTATTTGCAATTTTTTGTTCAACCTTTTAATTTATTTTATTCAAATTAAATAAAAAACAAATAAAAAATTATAGTCTAGAGGTATAATGCACTACCATTTATCTACATTATTTGGAAAATTCCCAAGAAATAATTAATTCTCTACTTATTATAAATGTCAAAAAAAAAACAAAGAGAAATAAATTGTATTGGGATGAACATTTTTGTATATAACAATGATTTATATATCGAATGTAATTAAAAAAAATTAATAAAAAAAACATGTAATAATATATTAAAAGCATATAAAAAATATTTTATTAATTCAAATTTTATTTTTTATTCATCACAGTAATTATTTTCCTTTAATAATATTTAGGACCAAAAATCTTTCATAAATTTCTTTATTGCATCTTGTCCAAGGCAATTTATTTTACTTTCGTGATTGTTTGCATATTTTTCGTTCAAAAAACGTTAAATCAACATCGTATATTTTGATAAAATAGTGATGGGCATAATAAAGAATTCTGCAAAACTCATTGTCTTAAAATTCATTTTACTACACTTCATAGTCGTGTTACATTCTAACTAACTAAATTGGGGTTGAGTCAACTAATTAATTTGGAATAGCGAAAAAAAACGCTAACGTATTGATTCAATAACTTTACAATGCTATCGCCTTGAAGTTACTTTAATTAAATTAAAATCATTAGAAATTATATCAAAATTATAAAGTCAAATGCAACAACATAGCTTGTTATTTAAAATCAAAATGTATAATTTTAATTGTATAGTTTCATCAATAGTAAATTACAATACTGAATTTCATCTGGTGAATGGTGCATGGTGCATGGTGCATGGTGCATGGTGCATAGTGCATGGTGCATGGTGAATGGTGCATGGTAATTGGTAAGTATGTAATATGCTTGAATTCTAAGTAATTTAAATATTTTCTAACCGGTAACTTAAAATTGATTAACAGAAATGGTTTTTGAAAAACTATTTAGATTCATTTTTACTTTAAAATTTATTAATTATAAAGGACAAAAGTTTATATAATATAAATAGTAAACCCTTCTAAAATATAGTAGACTAATATAAAATAAAAACAATATAAAGATTTAGAAGTACTATCAAAATTATTAGTCTTATATTTTAATAATTTTAACTAAGTTCGACTCCACCTACTAACAGTTTTGAAAATCATATCATATATTTATTATTTTTTGCGTCTAACCAATTTAAATTAGTAAATGTTTTGATAGTATAGTTATATTTTATCTATTTTTGATTTATTTATCAAATAAATGTTTGAAAATGTACCTCGCAGCTAGTTCTCACTTTTATTAAATAATAAATATTTTTAAATTATTAATAATAATAGTAATATAACTTATTATCTTAATACTCAAATTCACTTTAATATAACATTACAGATAACATTACATCCAAAATCATATTATTGCTGTTATTATCTATGAAATATATAAAACGTGAAAATTTACTAACAATCTATAAGTGGGAAATTCAATTTATAAAATTAATTTTCATGTTTCTTTCGGTTTTCATTTTAATTGTGACAATGGGAAAACACTAAAAAACTAAAAAACAAAAAAAAAAAAAAAATAACCACAAAAAACAAAATTATAAAAAAATCACAATAAAATAATAAGAAACTCAAACATGGTCTAAATCTGTCACTTCCTTTTAAACAAATTATGTATCATGCAATAAATATTTTTAATGTCCACTAAAATAGTTTTTTCACTGAAATGATAATCATGATGAATGTGATGATAATGATGATGTTGATGATGATCATGAATTAGATGAGAAAATAAATTTTATTAAAATAAAAAAAATAATAAAAAAAAAAAAAATAGAAAACGTATACTATATAATCAAAAAGGGGAGAATGAAATTAAATAGAGTAGAAAAGTAAAAACTAAAATATTCACCTCTTTTCCCTTACAATGAAAACCGTATCGCCACTACACGTTAAGAATCAAAATAAAGAAAATAGAAAAATTTCATTGACCTTTGATGCTTAAATTTAATTTATTAGCTTAAAGATAAAATCTCCCTTTCGATTACATATTTTTAATATTACTATGTATAGTAGAGTAGATATCTTTGCTCTTCTATTTTTTTTTTGCTATTCTCTATTCTATGATCTCTAAGTGGTATGTCAAAACCATCTAAATCCAAATGATATTTATTTGAGGTTATTTAGTGATCTTTTAGACAAAAATCACTTTCGTTGACAAATAATGATTTCCCTCTTGAGTTTTTTATTATGCTATTGTTGTCATTATTATTATTATTGTTTTTGTTATTATTGTTGTTTTGTGTTGTTAGTATAATTTAAATGTTATAACGTTGCTGTCATAGCGAATTGTGTATTATTTTTTTTAATTTTATTTTTTTATTATTATTATTTTTTGGTTTGATTTTGGTGTAATTTACGATCGTCTGTACGGTGTACGGTCATGGCGCGTATTTCAAAAGAAATAATTCTTATTTAAAAATAATGTTTTTATATTTTTATTGTTTTTTGTTTTGTATTTTTTTGTATTTGTATATTATGTGACTGGAATTAGGTGTGAGTTGTTATAAAATAAATTTTTCTATGTAATATTATTATTAGTATATAATATAATGTGTATTGTATACCTATATGTATATATTTAAGAGGTTTATTTATGGCCACTTAAAATATTATTATTCTATTTTTTTGTTCCTTTTTTTTTTTTTTTTTGTTTTTTGCTATTATATTATTTTATTTTTATAATGTTTTTCTTTTTTGTTAATATTTTTAAAATAGACTGTAGAAAATACGAAATTAACAAATTTTCTGGGAAACACTTCTGTAGGTGGCACAGAAGCAATATAATATAATATATGAAGTGATTCTGTGAAATGACTAGGCATTTAACAATTAGTTACATATTTAAAAAAAAAAAAAAAAAAAAAATCTGTGGTCCTTTTCTGCGGTTAAATAAATTTGAACCAAATATTTATTGTCTGGTATCTTAAATGTCAAAAATTGAAAATATAAATAAATTTGGTATTTTAAACTTCTTCATAGATTTTAAATTAAAAATTAAAAAAGAAATTTTTTTATTTTTATTTTATTAAAAAAATATTTTTCTGAAAAAATTTTGAACAGGATCGCGATCGAATTCGATAAGGCTCAGGAGTAAGTATGTACCCTTAGCATGAATATAAATAATTTATTCCCGTCTAAACATACAAATCTGCTTCTTTGTGCTTTGTCAAAGCGTACAATTATTACCCGTTTTTGGTTAAATCATTGATTTCACTAATGTTACTTCATATTATATTAGTCTTTATTTTGCTGTCCGCCATTTTAACAAACTCTACTTAGCATGTCCATTTACTCGTGTATAATATCGCAAAATATACTAAAAAAAATTAACATTTCATGAGAACAAATCTTTAACAAAATAAGCAAGACAACCTTTTGCAACTAAACATTTAACAAATCGACATTTGGCAACTCTATAATTTCAGTATAATCTATGTATTTATAATCGAATTACTCTATGAAGTGTAGACGGGAGTTTCGAAAGTACCATCTTTAGGAGAAATTTTGAATTTGAATTCAAAATCATGGTATTTCTTTTTTCCAGAATTTTAGGCTTACGTCCAGAGAAACAAGTATATTATACACTTCTTACAATATAATCAACGAGATATTCGAACCGGACATTTTTAAACAAAAATGTACTTTTTTAACGGGTTTTTGTATTTTATCGTATTTCTTTCTTTTCCAGTAGAAACACCTTTTCAATTTAATATGCGCAGCCTTGTCAAATAATATAACGAGAATGGCCCTAGAATGGTACCCCCAACGGAGCAGAAGGCGAGGAAGACCCAACAACACCTGGCGTCGAACTGCGACTTCTCAGATAACAAGATATGGACGAACTTGGAAGGAGATAAAGATCATTGCGTACAACAGAGAACAATGGAGGAGGCAAGTTGATGCCCTATGCTCCCACGAGGAGTAACAGGAAAAAAAAAAAAAAAAAATGCGCGGCCTTGAAAAAAAACCCTCATTTCTCATCCCTCATTGCCGTCTTGCGGAGGGTCTGGTTTGTCAGAACTCGGCACCGAAGTCTTCACTTCTTGTATAAATTTCATATATCTGAATCCAAGTTTATTAACTTGTTTGCCAAATAAGGCTTTTGCGAAATGTTCAAAGACTAAATGTCCATTTTCGAACAAATGTACTGTATCCCTTTATTTTATTAAGACCAAATAATCTTTGTAAAATTTTTCTGTTAAAAATTCGTAGTCAGGAACCTTCGTTGCGCTCGCTTACCATCTTCGTATACCTTACTGTATATTAAAGTTTAATTTTCCTTAACAAATTTCATATTTTTTTTGTGGTGAAAATCTTCTTCCGAATCATCAAATTTGTCAAATATTTTGTTTTGATCAGGGGCAACTAATATGTGATGAATATGAATCGTGGTAAATTTATCATCAATTAACCTCTTTAATAATACCTCATCATTAAAAATTATTAACCACAAAAATAAGCAAATTATTAGACATTATGAAAGATTACCCGAAACAATTTCGATGGTACACTTCAGCCATGATTTAGGAAATATATAGTCACATCTATTTAAATTAATACAAAATTAATTTATATTAGTATAGGTAATATTTATAATTGTTTGAGATAGATTAGGATATAAAAAGAAGGATAATAAAAAAAAAAAATTAGTTTGCCGCAAGCCTGTTACTTCCAAGATGTTGATAATTGCAACAAAATATATATTAAACTTCCCAAACTATCTACACTTTCTACACTTCAATCACCTGTGTAAAATCACTTGGTCATATCATTAAGATATATTTTTAAAATACCATTTTATTGTTGTTCACAAAATTTTTTTTTTTTTACGAAAATCAAAATTGTGTTCGTATATCGAATACAGTAGGCCCCATATCACTATTGTTTGTGTCATGAACGATGCTGGATTTAATTTTTTTGTTTTATTATTGTCTACCACAAAACAATTTTCATTATAGCACCTAAATATGTCAAAATGAAAAACAAAACAAAATAAAAATAAAAATACTAATCTGTTAGCTTAGTAATGAAATATTTAAATTATTTTCATAAAAAATTTTCACGAACAAAAATTTTCTTAACAACAAAAAACAAAAAAAACAAAAAAAGCGAAACAAAAAATAATTTTGATGGTTTTTCATAATTTTCTTTTTTTTTTTTGTTCCTCTCAATTCATTCACCTGTCGTAAAAAATAAAAACAATTTGTAAAGAAAATTTTCAAGTATTTGAGAACTTTTTTTTTTGTTGTTTTTTTTTTTGTTTTTCATTTTTCATTTGTAGTTTTTGATCTGACATACCTTATGTTAAAACTGTCATTTCTAAAATTTTTAATTTAACGCTGTGTTTGTTACAAATTTCATGTTTTTTTTTATTAGTTTTTGATTATTTTAAATTTTGAAATCACATGAACTGATGTCAAAAGTTATGATGTAGCTGTAAATTAGGATACAAGGTTTTCTTTTAATAATTTTGTTTTTTATTGTATTGGGAAATTATATTGTTCCACTAGCAGTAAGGCAATTCTTGTTAAATATATTACATTATCTGGCTATTTGTTGCGAAAAAATTTAAATTATGTTTTTTTTTTTAATTTGAAATGTTTTATTTGTAAAATTTTCAAAAAATAATTTTTTTTTGTAAGTGGAATTCATTTTTGTATAGCCTTCGAACCAATTTTAGAACCAATTAAAATTGAAATTGCTATTTTTTAAATTTTGAAAACAAATTTGAATTGTGAGATATGTTTTAATATAGAAGGTAGAAGATGGAAGATTAGGAGAGCTTTAGAAGATAACTTTGTTAAGGATTATTCGTAAGGCAATTTTATGCACATTAAAATTAAATATAATTTTTGAGACTGACCAACCCTCAAAAGACCAACCTGGTATTTTTGAACCAAAAAAATTTTTTTGTGTGAAGGTTCATCAAAAAAGTATTTTGTGTTCTACGACTTTGTAATTTTACGATTTTGGGCTAGAGAATTAATGATTTCAAGGATGGTATCAAATTTATTACAATGGGTTTCAGAGAAGAAAAAAAAAATTTGATTTCTTTAATTCTTTTAATCTTTAATTTTATTTTTTTAATTTTTAATTTATTTATTTTTTAACAAAAAGTATTTTAACAATTTAATTAAAAATAAAATACAAACATTTTGTAACCCCACTTGTTAGGCTTGTTAGGCATGTACTGCTTCGAATAGCTTTTGCCTTTACTTGAACACATTTGTTCTTCCACACATAAATCTCTATCATATTATGCAACTGTTTTAAATTTCGTATTCAAATGGTCAATTATGCCTCCGATCCTGCCTTGATTTTCATCTGTTCTAGCCAACATTTTGTTATTGTCGTTGAAATGTAAAATTTTTTTAATTTTTTCGAAGCTAAGATTTTTACTCACAGCTTTATAAATGCCTTCGTAAGCTAAACGATTAGTCCAATTTGAACGAATGTTTGGCCACTGGATTTTTGAAGTATATAGCATCATACCTACATAACATTGTACTTAATTTTTTTTTATATTTGGTAAGTTTGTAATGCATATTTGCGTACAAGTTTGTTTGTTTTACAATATGTTCTATTATTTCATCATCGAAGAAGTATTTATTGAATAGTAAATTCGGTAAATTGGAAAGTATTTGCAAATTATTAATTTAAGAAGCATATTCTTCAGGTGTGAAACATAAAATATCTTCTTCTATTAACATGTTACGTTTGCGCAACAAAATATTTTTAATTTTTTCAGCCTTACTTCAATTTTTCTCAGCACAGAAAATTTGTTATTGCTGCAACGTGAAGGCTCCTTATTTTAAATTTCTTCTTCCAAATCTTCAACAAAAATACCTAAAGGCATATTTTCAATGTCAGAGTCGTTAAAGTCATCATTAGAATCCCAACCCTTTCTTTCCCAATTTTTAATACTTAAAAATTTGTTTAAGCGCCAAAAATATTTAAAAAATGTTAATTTACACTTATTCTAATTACAACTTAACTGTTCTGCAGTCAGTGAAAAACTGAATATTATTTTTAAATTTCTACCCAAGCACACACAAAAACCATATAATGAGAGTAATTTTGAGTTAACACAGTTCGTATTAAATAAAATACAATGGACTTTGTGGACATAGATTAAATATATTAAAAAATGTGAAAGTTTCAATGGTTTGTATCAAATATGATAAGCGAGACGTTTAAGGGCGACATTTGGTTCTATAACTTACGAGTGTTTACAAAAAAAAAAAAAAATAAATTAGGTCTGTACAATAGAAACCCTTTTGAAAATATTAATAGTAGCTTAGAGGTAGTAGAGGTAGAGATATAGTGTTAAGTAATTTGATATAAAAGCAAAAATAAAGCATCTGACAATGACATGTGGAAAAGGACGAATATTTAAGCGATCAGTCTAGTTTTTTTTAAATTTTTCTGGATCCTAAAATAAAAATCAATTGAGCTGGAGTATATGTTATCATTTTATACATCCGCAGCATATCCAATTTCAATCGCATCCCTAAAGATACGACGAATGATTTGATAAATGAAAAGAAATGATAAATGACAAAATTAGAACGTTTATCGCATACACATTTTTACATCCATCATAGCCCCAAAATCTTTTTACGCCATGATAGCTTTACGATTCTTAATGAAATTATAATGCGAATTAAAGAATACAAAAAAAAATCAAAGTTGATTTCATTTTGCTTTTAAACCGCTAGTTTCAATTAAAATTTACTTTCTCTGCCAAACATTAATGTAAACAAATTAATTTTAAATCATTTAAAATTAAGCTCAATAAATGCAAATAGGCATCATTTTAGTTGAGGGGTTGGTACTCATAATAATAGAAATACAAAGAATGTGACTTATCTTATAGCCGGTCAAACATAATGTTAATTCTCTCGTGTTTTATACAATACGGTAAAATTTATTTACATAACTCTAAGAGTAGTTGTGCTCACTAGCATTTTGTATAAGATAACATAGATGATAATGATGCCGATTCTTCCACTTAAATACGACGGGCGATGATTGTAGAGGATTCTTGGTTTGACGCTCGCAAGAATAAGTTCACACTATTATTGATCCAGTATATGCACGCCCCTTTTTGAAGTTGGTATGCAATTATCTCCGAAAGGTTTCTTGAATGATCTGTTCAATTGTTTCCATTACAATGATCAATATGATTAGCCAAGAAATTGAATAGGTACGAGTATATTATCTGAATACTAATCAGGAGGTCCCGACTTGAAGTCCTACCCACGACATAGCCTACGACATTTCCATGTTGGAAAAAAAGTTTTTCAATTATTGTTCTTTAAAATTAATTTGGAATACATTTTTGCTATTATTGAAAATAGAATGGAAGTATACCGGGTGTTCAACAGCATGCGTATCAGTTTTTTAAGAGAGGAAGGAGCCGTTATTTTAAAATAAAAAAAAATATATTTACTAAATTGAGGGTCTATCGATTGGTGACATTTTCAACTTCTGAGAAGAACCGGAAAAGCCCAAAAATTGCCGAAATTGGTCAAAATCGAGATTTTCAAATAGGAAGGGGTATTTGTGTTTGCAAATTCAGATTTTGCGACAAAAAATATAAATGATTTTTTTTCGGTTTTCTCAGTATTTCTCCTTAAAATTAATAAAAATCATTTTTATAAATAAATTTGTTTTTCATGTTATCATATTTTTTATCTTAGTTTTGGGCTCCTACAAAGTTTAAATAAAAAAAATAACTTTACAAATTTTCTTATTTTTTGACGTAGAATCCGAATTCGCATAAAAAAGTACCCCTTCCCATTTGAAAATCTCGATTTTGGCCGAATTCGGCGATTTTTGGACTTAAAAACCCTTTTCCGGTCTTTTCCGGAAGTTGGAAATATCACCAATCGATAGAGCACCCTCGATTTAGATAATAATTTTAAATTCTAAAATAACGGCTCCTTCCCCTCTTAAAAAGCTGATACGCATGCTCTGGAACACCCGGTATATGCTACTATGAAACTGAAGTTACTCTACAATTAATTGATGAAGTTTATCACTATAAAATTGACTGATAAATACTATATATCTGATTGGTGTATGCCAAATTTCTGAATGAAAAGTAGTCAAAGGGTTTATTCCATAGTTGAAAAAGTACTTAACTTGAATTTTTCGGAACGTACTGTACAATTGTTTCTGTGTTATGATAAATGGAATTGCTGGAATACATTTAAAGCTTACGTAGTCCTTTGACATTGGCATGAACTCGTAAAAACATTTTATGTTTTAGTACTATTTACACTAGAATGACTTTCCATTTTGGAAGTTTTGATGTCTATGTCGTCCTTCTTATTGACTTTACGTATAATGTAAACAATTTCTTATTCAGTTTTCATAGAAACTTGTTGTGCAATAAAACCACCTCTAGATGTCGCTCTAATGTCGGAAATTATATTTCAAATGAACAATGAATGAATAATATGTAATAATATTATTACTCAACCCTCTACTTGTGCTATTTTATTTTGCAATAAGAATAAATAAAATGTTTTTAGATTTCTTTCCTCAGTCGAGTACAAAATACTGAAGAAGTCTGTAAGTATAAGACGAAATACGCTTATCTGTATGATATTCGACTATTTTCGACAATTATAATTTCTTATTTATCTATTCACTTTTCGCAATTATTATATTTTGGGGGTAAGCCTTTGTAATTTCAACTTTAATTGAATCTTTCTTCTCCATTTGCCAACCGATATGGTATAGTGTCATCTGACTATCAATCACCAATCAGCGTATGTATGTTATAAAAAGTTATTCCCATTATTCGTATTTATTCGAAATTAATATTTTGAATATAATTTTTGGTTATTATTAGAGAAGTGACACTACACTAAATATAGTTTGCCATAATTTGGAAGGAAAAACTATTGTATATCATTGCGTATGCAGAATCTCTATGCAAAAGCAATAATGGTGTTCATCCCATAAATTAAATATAATCCCATAGAATTATATAAAACCAACGAAAACATTCAAGTCGCTGAATTCCCTTTTAATTACATTCAAGTTTTTTTTTTTTAATTCGTATGACATAACATGAGTAACTGATGAATCCATTTTGCTGATTTTTAAAGTATTAAAAACTTTTTTTCTTATTATTATTCACACTCATAATATAAAATGTCAGATTCCAAAAATGAAATGAAATTTTTCTAGAATAGCCCCAAGTCTATACTAAATTGAAATTTTCGATTTCCTTAATTAACTATTTATATATTTATAATTTGACTTGCATCATCTATTCAACAACTTCTCTTTTCAACATCAATTAAATTAAGCCTTCCGTGAATTTTTGTTATACTTAATTTGATTTCTTGTTAATTTTCTGGTTTTTTTTCATTTTTTATTTTATTTTTATTTTTTTTGTTAACTCATTCTAAGATTAAATTATATATCATTTAATATTTCAATAGATAAAATGAAATTAGGTAGCTAGTTGGCGTAAAATTCAATTAGAAAATGTAAGAGAAATAAAGAGAATAAAATAAAATAATAAAAAATAAAGAACAATAATTATGAGAAAGTAAGCAGTATTATGTCAATTACATTCTAAGAGATTAAATAAAATTAAATTTCTCTGTTCATGAGTCCGTCATTAGTAATCAATTTAGTTAATCGGATTAAAAAAAAAAAATTATATTTAATTTTTAGAGATTCTTTCATTTTCAATTTTTAGTAGTAAGCGATTAGTTTACGCACCATTTACACGATCAAAACTATTTATTAGGTACGTGCATTACACTTG
The DNA here is from genome assembly GCA_963942445.1 of Argyra leucocephala. Lineage (NCBI taxonomy): Eukaryota > Metazoa > Arthropoda > Insecta > Diptera > Dolichopodidae > Argyra > Argyra leucocephala. Next base: position 72,066,362 of record OZ012677.1, read on the forward strand.
ATGCATAAAATAGTATTATTGTGCAGTGCAGTTGTTGATCATATTAATCCAAAATCGATTATATGTGCAGCTTTTCTAATTGAGTTAAATCTAAATTTGTTTGAAAATAAAATTGCGTGAACTTTAATCTAGGTAATATCAATGTCAAAATTGTGAAAGTGATATTTTTTTTCAGTTTAGTTTAGTTGAGCTTGCATTCATTTATTTTTTTAACTGTGATTGATGAAGTGGAAATATTTTCTTTTCACTTTATATAATTAGTACAAAGAAGTGATCGTTCCAGTTGCTTTTATATATTGTATATACTCGTATGTAGTTGATAGTTCGATAATATTTTATGATATGTTTCTGGAATAAATACATACCTACACTTGATAGGGGTTTCGAAAGAGATGTAGGTAATTTCACGTGTTCATAATTTTGGTAGACAGCCGGCAGGTGACAGATAGCGGAGAGAGAAAGATAATTTGATGTAAATTAGTGTACAAAAACCTAAATCAACAACATTTGGTACAGGACTAATTAATTATATTATTTATTAAAAAAATTTTAAATGCTAGCGCTAATCAAAAGCATTTCATTATTTCTGTAGGTATAAATAAATAATTTTTTTTTAATAGAAAATATTTACTTAGGTTTGTAGCTTATTTATTGTACAAAACCGAAATATTTTTATGTAAATAACCATTCGCTATTATTTTATTTAATCTGTAAATTGGAAAAAATATGGTAATAATATCTGAACCATTTCACAGTTAATTTTTATTATATACTATTCTTTTAATAATGATAAATATTTAAAAGGAGACGTGGCGAAAACATAATACAGTATTTTTTCAAAATTTTTTAATTCAATTTTTTAATCAATTTAAAATTTAACAATTTATGTATAGTTATGTAGTCATTGCATGGATTCAGTAGCATTAACTGGTAGATCTGGAATCCATTTTAGATCCATGTACCATATATATGTCCACTGAACGCAATTCATCGCGAAAATTTACCGCAATACTAGTGTCATCAGCGGAAACTATAATAAGCACTTTAACAAATCAATTAAAATTTAATGGAATAATATTTATTATCATACATAAAATTTATTTTTTATAACTCTTAATTTAAGTTTTATTTACATAAATCTGCCTCAAGAATTTCAATTTTCACACTAATTCAAAAAATAATGGCGATTGAAATTTAACAACTTTCATAAAAAAATATAAACATTTAACATTTTTCTTACAGTAGATAAACAGTAGTGTTTTGACACTCAACATAAAAATTATTGTTGTTGCTTTCACATATAAAAAGTCAGATCCATGAAATGTATTTATCCATTTTCATTAACTGCGATACATTAACCGGTACATTTACCACACTGTTCAGTGAACAGATCCATGGATCTGTGAATTTCAGATCAATTGGTTAATTTCACTGACCATTGATGCATCCACTTAACAAAAATAAAATAAGGTAAAATTCTATTTTCCAATAGATGGCAGTAATAGTATCGAAACCTTTGGAAGTTTAAATTTCTCCCAAAAAAAAAAAATGTAATGAATACTTATTTATTTCTTAAAGAAATTTTGACAGTTGGATTTATTTAAATATGAAAAATATATCAAACATCAACTTATATTTAATTTGTGTAATTATTTTTAATTAATATGTACTTTTATGTACTTTTTTATAAAAACAAGTTACATAGTCTTACTTTTAAAATTTTGTTAGCACTATCATATTATATGATATATGATTCATATATTTAATCTGTAAATTAATTAAATTCATATAGTTGAACCATACCACAACGTGTTTTCATTATTATTCTTTTAAATGATATTTAAAAGGAGACGTAGCGAAAATAAATGTTTTGTTAAATCTCAATTAGAAATTTAAATTTAAAATTTCATCCCATGTGTAAGTCATTTTGACAAACAAAAAATGTAATTTATTAAATTGCCGCAAATTACCAATCACCAGAATTACATTTAAATTAATTTTTTTTTAAAATAATTTATTGGGTACGTATACGGTTGTTGTCTAAGATAAATCAATAAAAAAATAAAATATAGTACAAGCTGTAAATTGATGGAAAATAATTCATAATGAAGTTGAATACGAATTTTTTTTTATCAAACTTCCACGAATTTCGAAGACTGGGTGAATGCTGGTATACTTTGAATTAGTAAATTATTTAAAACAAAAAAAAAATTGTTTCAAAGGACAGGATCGCCTCAAGTTGTTTCAATAAATTAACTTAATAGTATTGTTTGACAATTTTTTGTCATGTTGTTTGTAACCGCAATAAACTGAAGTTACTTAAGAACACCATTTTTCACTCAATTAAAAAATATGTAAAAAAAAATTGTCCTATGACTAGCCTGTGTATATTAATAGGTCTGCCAAAATAAATAAATAAATTAATAAAAATATTTATATTTCAAATTGAAATTCAGTTTTTCTTAAAACAACTACTATTTCATCATTCACAAATGGAACACTGAGCCAGTTAACCAGTCTTAAAACTATTAACCCCTGAAACTACATTTGAAAGCAAAAATGTGTTAATTAGAACTGAGTGTAATTAAAAGTGACCATGTTAGTAAAACATTAATAATTAACATAACTTATCGGATAAATTTATTTTATTTTAAAATATTTTAATGCAATCATCATGTATGATGCCAAAAGTGCATAAAGCATAAATTGTAGAGCAATAACATTTTTAACTTCCTCTTCATCACAATAATTCTTATTCCCAATTCACGTAATTTAAATAACATAAAAATTTATTATTAAATTAAAATTTTTATCAAAAATTATCATTATGAAGACAAAATTTTAATTATGACAGAAGAACAGAGTAAGGAAAGAAAAACCAAATTTGTTAATTGGCCACAATTAAAAGTCATTTTTAACAGTTCAGAAAATAAACAAAAACAAAAACTGATAAAAACTTTCTCTTTCTCTTTGCATCTTTCTCTATATGTCTATCCTTGAATGCGGTCATTTTAATAATTCAAATTACATAATAAAGTCAAGTCGACCTACATACAAAAAATAAAAAAAAAATTAACCATTGAAATTATTTTTCGTGTACTTTTCCATAATCTCTTCCTAAAAAGAGAATTTTTTTTTTTTTAAGTTTGATTGTGGCTTTTTATTCTTTTTTTTTTCAGAATAGTTCTGAAATCTGAAAGACTATAAAATGGAATTGAAAAATATATATTTAAATTATTCACAAAAACAAACTTTACGATATACCTATACCTAGCTATACGAGTACAACAAATTTTATATGTTAGTCGAATAGCAAGTTATGTATATGAGTCGAACATGCAAATGAGTGCAATAAACTAAATTTGTGAAATTTTTAATGAATGAAAAAATTTAAGAAAAAAAAAAAAAAACTAAAAACTAGTGATGGGATTTAATCGGATTCAAACATACATAAATGCACTATGAATCATTATTAAGTCAATAAAATGAATTTATCATGAATTTTGTTAATCTGAAGATAAAAAGTGCTCGTCATGATGTAAATATAATTATGAAAGGTGTAAAATAATCATTTTAATTCTTGTCATTTGTGAAAAGAGAAATTTAAAATAAAATTGAGTGACTTTTTGAAAAGAAAAAACAAAATTTTAAACAACTTTGAAAATAATCCGTTTTGCTTATCTTATTTAGTATATATACTGTATGTCCTTATGGTATAAATCTAATATTTAACCCATTTTCTAATATAGTGTGTCCATATGGCAACAAAATTTCTATGTATTTTTAAATGTCGAAATACGTAAATTATAAATTAAGTTATATTTTTTAATTATTGCATCATCTTTTATTACTCATTTATAATACATTTTGTGCATGTCCGTTCAGTTTAGTTTTGTGTTAGTATCTAGATCTATGTTCTTCTTTATGTGGTTCATAATTAAATTGTAAAAAAAAATTATATCAAATAAAAGGTAAATAGTCAATAGCATACAAAAAAAAAAAAAAAAAAATGTGTTATTATTGTTAAACTAGTTAAATACCCGTTACTACGTAACTTTTTGCTCTACCGTTATATATAGTGATAAATCAAAATTAGAGCATTCTAGGTTGTACTACATTATAAATTATCAAAATCAAAAATTCCCCTATCAACAATATTTTAGTAATATGTAATACTTTAGTTAAATTAGTAGATTAGCAGACAGACTATATAATTGGATTGATATAGATTGAAATATTTAACCAACTAATATTTCATTAAAAACTATATTTCTAACAGTTCTATTCTCTTCGGTGACAATTTTCCAATAATTTATATTCCCAGTAGTGCGCGAAATCCCGACATATAATTGTCCATGTGAAAACTCTGGTGCATCAAGTAAAATACCAACCTTATTGAGAGTTTGACCTTGCGTTTTGTTGATGGTCATTGCAAAAGCAGCTCGAACGGGAAACTGGCGTCTTACTCTTTATTTTTTTTTATAAATTAGGAAAACCAAAAAATTAGAAACTACTGTTTTTTATTTTAAAATACAACAGACTACAATATCAAAATATCAATAGATAGATATAGGATATATTCATATATTACATAAGTACATTTATTATTTATCTATACTGTTTATTTTTTTTTTTAAATAAAAAACACTAAAATATTAGAAATAAAGTAAACTTAATATAGCTATTGTTTTTTATTTACAAATAAAAAACCGCTAAAATTAGGTACTAACGATTAGGTAACGTTTAGACATCAAGATTAAGTTTGTACTATTGAAAGTTTGATTGTCCTGTAAACATTGTTCCACAAATTTTGACATCCGACTTTGTTTAATGAAAAAAATAGAATATTATGCTATTATCAACAAACATTTTTGAAACACAAAATGCTGGAAACTAATTTTTTCCTTTAAATCAAAATCGACTCTTGTCATTTGTTGAACTTTTCGTATAATGTTTGTTGTGCTTGCTTATTTTTGTTGTTATTGATTGTTATAAATAATAGTATATTGATAATAACAATTAGTAGATAATAAACTACCTACATTTATAAGATTTTTTCAACTTTTTCTTAATTGTATTTTTGCATTTTTTTTTTTTTTGAATTTGTTGTATTTTTTATTTATTATTTGATTTGTTTATAATTTTAAATTTCTATATTTAAAATCAATGTTTTTTATTTAAGCTAAATTAACCTTAAATAAATAAATAAATAAGTAACTTTTATCAAATAAAATCTGATAGGTATGTAAAAGTTGCCCTAAATACTATTGCGTCAACATTTATGTAGTTGATTATATAAATTGATTAAAGTTTTTTTGATTATTTTTGATAAAAAAATACATAATAACTTACGCTAATCAATGTATTCTAAAAATGATTTTAAAATATATTTCTCAAGTATATAAGAATGTATTCAATAGCTTTGAAATTATTATTCTAAATATTTTTAATCCATTTTGTTTTAGAAGGGGAGGAAACAGAAAGAATTAAGTGCTCAATTGACATTTATTTGTTTTTTTTGTTGTTATTTTTTCTTTTCTCTTTCGTTTGTGTTAAAGAAATGTATGAATGGATCCATAAAACAAAAACCATTTTTCTTTAAGAAAAACAATTCTCAGTCGATTGAGGGGAAAGATTATGTACATAAATTATTATATAATATAAAGCCGCACATGCATCTACTATCAAAGGATAGTAGGTAAAGGATCCATTAATAAGAAAATGCACTGGAATGAAATTTTATAATTTGTCAATTTTTGGTTACCATTTTTCTAGTCGATTTCCAAAATTGTAAGAAATAGATAGTAATAAGAATTTCATTTGTGAGAGAGAGATAAAAATTCAAAAGACAAAGTGGGAAAAAATTATCGAACGACTTTTTTTATCTCAAAGAAATATTGTTGTATTTATTCTTAGTTATCAATAATTAAGGATGTGTTACACTTAAAAATGCATAGCAATAAAAAACATTATTAATATTCAAATTTTCTTCCTATTTATAAATTATAATATTATATATATACTAGGGGCCCCTGTTAAGTAATTATATTTCAAGTTGAAGTCAAATTTAAAGTTTTTAAAAAAACAATAATTTACGTACTGACATAGACTTCGCACGATATAGCAGAAACCACTCGTGTTTAATAAAAAGTTTTGTGGTTAGTTAGTTTTATTTAGGACACATAAATACGCGTCTCTCATATACTGCTTCGTTTTCGATATATTCCCTATAGTAAGTGGGATTTAGTGGATAAAATTACTAAAAGTAAAAAATTTTGTCATTAAAGAGGTATGTATATATATACCTACATAATACATAATTTTAATAAAAACTATATTATTACTACAAATAACCAAAATTTAGAAACAGTTACTTAAAAAGATAAAAATGAAGAATTCAAGTGATTTGTTTTTTTGTTGTTTTTATATTTTTTATTTTAGATGAATTTGTCTTTTTTTTTTTTTTTGGAATATGTACATAGTGCATAATGTAAATTATAATAACTGATTTGTTTGCTTTTGTTTATTATTTTCATAATATCTCACTAATGCATAATGTATTTGCTGAATAATAAAATCATATGAGTACAAAATTTTCAACTGTGTGCGCATTTTTGTTTTATATATAATCTTATATATTATGTATATTAGAAGTTCATTAAGGAGTAAGAGAATCGAAATAAAATGAAAAGGTGTCTACTGCGCAAGACCTTAAATGCTTGTCAATTATAATTATAGATTATTCTGCATTTATCTGGATGTTTGTAAGTTCGACGGAACGCTCCAACACATATACAAATTGCATAAATATACAAATGCATATATATAAAATTGCTTTGGTGCTTTTTTTTAACCTCTGTCTACCATGCTGAACCTTTGCAGGAAAAATTGATTGCATGAACTATATTTTTTTAATTTAATGTTACTCTTCGTCGCAAATAATAAGGAAAAATAAAAAATAATAATAATAATATAAATAAAACAAACAATTTTTTTGATTTATAATAATAAGGACTAATAGAAATTTAATCAATAGTTTAATATGGTATAATAACCAAAAGGCAAACAGCATTTAACACAAAAAAAAACATAATTCACTCAAAGGTTATTCTTATTACTTAAAATTATACACAATAATATACATGTGTATCAGCATATTTGTATTGTATAATATTATACATTATACTACTTTATTGCTTATACCTTTTATTTTTGTCATTATTGTGTGCGTAACTAACTTCACTCAAAAAAAATTATTTTTGTTTTTTTTTGTTTTTTTTTATTATTTGCTGTATCTGTATTCTGTATGTTCTGTATGCTCCATTCCAAAAATATTATTTTATTTTCAGTGTTAAGTGTTCGCTGTTCACTTCACTGTTCAGGATCACTGTTCAATCAATAGAACTTGATAGAAGTAGAGTAGAATAATAAACTCTACTTCTACGTCGGATAATAAAACATTGTTTTTTTTTAAATTGAAAATTATTGATGAAAATGTTTTTGTATTTTTTGTAAATTTTACCAATTTAGATACAAAATTTTGAATATTTTTTTAAAAATAACACAATACCATAATAACAGTTTATTCATATAGCAAAATAAGATCCCTATACATTATACAAAAGACAAAATTTATATGAAAATAAGATCCCATTTTTAAATTTGCTCTCCCAGAGGCCACAAAAACGCTAGTACGGTATAATTTATACTAAATGGAACCCAACTAACGAATTATAACTAAATGGAAGTGAGTACGAGTATACCATACAAAAATACAAACATTTTATACAAATTTGTTGGTATGGTACTTCTTTTTCTGTTATATAAAAAAAAAAGATTAGTGTTAGGCCAATATAGTTTTTTTAAATAGAAAATTAGTAAAATCTTTGTGTATGAATAAAATAAAAGGAATCAAAATCAATGTTAATAAAAATAACAATGTTTTTTCAATTTAAACTTTCTTTTACTTTATTACCGTATTCTATTATTACACAGAAAAGTATTGTTCTTAAATTATTTGAAAAAAAAACAATAATTATTCATGTTTCTGAAATATTGAAAATGTAGCACTAGTTTGTAATATATGAATATATGAAATTTTCAAAAAGTACTAACACTAGCAATCAAAATAATTTCCATTAAAAAGAGAGAAAATATAATTGAACGAATATATTCATCTATACATGTGTATCAGCATATTTGAATTGTATATTATTATACATTATACTACTTTATTACTTCTACCTTTTATTTTTGTCATTATTGTGTGCGTAACTCACTTCACTCAAAAAAAATTATTTTTTTAAGGAACGGTGTGGCTTAGTAGGTAAGAATCCTACATACAGTGTCAAGCTACGGGGCTCATTGTATCTTTCTGAAGATCCTCACCAGCCTACGAAAAATACAAAAAAAAAATTGGCAAAGTTTTGACTACAAAAAAATTATTTCTTTTATGTGTTTTAGAAAATTAAAAAGTGATATAAACATAAGTACTGTAATTTCGGAATAAAGAATCTAATGAAAGAAAAACAAAAACTAGGATTTATTTTGCTTCCGTCATTTATGACGGGTTACAAAGCTAGTTATTAATAATTAATAAATTATCATTTATTATGAAATGGCAAAATTTAATTTTGAAGGAAATAAAAATGCATCGAGTCATTCATAAAAAAAATTATTGGTTCTTGGTATTCTTTTTAACTACCTGTTTCAATACCTGAAAAAATTTATATATTGAAAATACCAGAATTCTAATTTGTTTGAAATAAAAAAAAAATTTACTTCCCTTATAAGACAATAAAAGAAAATAATATGATGTTTAAGAAATAAGATATGTTTTTGAAACCAATATTATGTTATGTAGGTACCTATAAAAAATCAATAATTCAAAATTTCGTTACTCTCATAGCTACCCTAATAAATTTAATACGTTCATTTTTAAAAACTCGAACACAAAATTTCAGACGACCATACATATAAAAATCTGTTCTCCCGTGGCCTATTTAAAATTACATTGCAAAAATTAAATGGTTTGACAACTGATTACATAACAAAAATAATAGTTCTTTGCTTCTTTAACTAATGAGGTTTTTTTGTAAAAGGTGTAGTAACAATATCTTGACTTCCTGATATATATTATCGACATGGATATTAAGGCACATTCTGCAGAATGCGAGAGCTCTACTCTAAGTCTCCATTCATGTGGAATTAACATAAAGTGTTCAATAAATTGCTTTGTAGTAGAATCGGTAGAAACTTTTAAATATTTAGGTGTGTATATAGATAAAAATTTAAACTGGAAATCACATATTAATAATTTACACAAATATTTAATTATTACTATTAGAAACTTACTTAGAAACCATTGTTCAAGGAATTTGCTTATTAACATATATCACGCTTTAGTCAACTCAAAACTACAATATGGAATTACTTCGTGGGGAGGAACTTACTTAAATTCGCTTCAGTCTATAGTCACTGCCCAGAAATGTATTCTAAAAGTGATTCAATACAAAAATAGGACATTTAGTTGTTGGCCATTATTTCAAGATTTAAAAATTTTTCCGCCAAAGCACTTATACGTTTTTAGGTCTTTAAGAAAGTTCTTCCAAGATGTCAATGTTAATAATATTCGAAATAATAATATTTATAATCTTAGAATTAATAATAGAAATATGGTATAGATTCCTTTTACCTATAACACACATTATAAGAAATTTTTTGCCTTTTTGGCACCTTCCTTTTTTAACTTATTACCAATTACAATTAGAACAGAAAGAAACTTTAATAAATTCTTGAAACTTCTTAAAGTATGGCTTCTTCCATTAAATTATTATATTCTAGAAAGTTTGCCTTGATATTTATTAATTAATTTAAAATTCTCCATTACTGTGACAGATTTTAAAAAGTGCTCAAATGAAGTGACCGTCATATACAGATCAAATTATATAAAAGATATCTTTATACATGGTCAATCAGTTATAAATATTAGACCAGATATAAATGCTGAAGAAGTCCTTTACTTTTGTTCGTCCTTATTTAGAATCAAGTCGTGTTGTGAACTTTTTGGAATACTAATTAAAGCAGATAAACTTCAAATTTCACTTAAACGTTCTGTGGACATACCGTCTCTTTGTTCAGTCACAAAGAATTACAATTCTCTTTCTTTTAACTATAAATCAGAAATGTCAAATGAAGATATTAGTGATTTTAACTGGATATTAATTTCAGAAATTAGAAACAAAATAAATCATACAAAGCTAAATATTCCCGACTATTTGGTAAAAATGCATGTAAAAAGAATAAGTTTGAAGGAAAATCTACTAGACTTCAAGGAACGCATTGCGAAAACATATTTTAACTGCGACTACAAAGCTCTCCGTTCTAGTTTAATATCGAAGGAAATATTGCGACATCTAACCTGTTCCACTTTTCCCAACTGCAAATGTTTAAAGTAAAAATGAAAATCAGAACAATTAATTAAGCAAATTATACCCCACACAAAATTACACAAAATTATATATTTTTAATAAAACAAAATAGGTATACCCCACACAAATTGACATATTTTTTAGAATTTTATAAACACTATACGTCACTAGAGGTAAATTCCACTAAAGCATAGTACAATAATTGTCCTCACAATTAAATTAAGCAAATATATTATGTATAATACAAATAAACATTAATTGAAATATAAAACTTATCTTAATTATGTAAGTTAATATTGTATTGTATTCATATTCACTGAAAAAAAAATTGTTTGTAATATCAATGAACAGCAATTATTAACATATTTTTTGTTGGCTCAATTAATCATTCATTAATATTACGAAAATATAACATCTCTTATTTTTTTTCTTAATAAACTGTTTATTGATTCAACGAATTAGGATTTATTGACACAAATATGCAGTTTTTAATACAATAATTGAACAACTAATTCATTAATAGTACGAACACTTTCATTAAAATTAGATTAATAACAGTGTTCGTTGTTTTAACAAATTCGTTTGTTAAAATCAATAATGTTCTCTTTGATTAGCAATGCCTTCATTAATATGTATGTACACTTTTATATTTGTTACTTGCATAATATCAACCAAATATAAAATGTTTCGTTATGTCAACGAATTCATACTTTAAAATTCGGAATTTTTTCTTTATTTCAACAAACTAGTTTATTGAAACTAACAATTTTTTTGTTTACTTAATGACACGCGCGTGTTACTTGTAATTTATGTAGTCGTATTTTAACAGAATTTTTCAGTGTAAAAAAGAATTTATAATTGTAAGATCTTATAAATTAGCATAATTTTAAATTCTTTATTTTCTTTCCGGTCAATTCCAATATAGTCTTAAATATACATAACGAAGGAAAATTACAAAGAACTATATAAAAATTAATACAAAAAAACTTACAATAATTAGATGGTCCTATCATACCCAAAACTAAAATCAAATTCCAAAATCAAATATAACAAATTAAAATTAAAAATCAAATTTGAAAAAAAGAGAATAGTTAGTGAAATTTTTTATTTAATAAAAATAGTGTTAAACGGCATATCAAAAACAAATTATTTACAATAATTAAGAAGCAAATTTATTGTGAGAATATAAACGAAAAACCAAAATAAATATAACAAGTAAAGAAAATAATAATTAAATAAAATCTTATAAATTACTTAAGCATATAATTTAAAAAATGAAAAAACATATTTAATCATTTCATATTTAAAACTAATGAAAATTTAAAACTAAGACTAAGAGGTACAAAAGAAAATAAGTTATCAACAAAAATTTATTATAAAATAAAAATTGTTTAAAAAGATAAAATCCAAATAATTAAAATAAAAATACACAAAAAGTAAAAAACATTGTATTTTTATTTAAAGAAGTGATAAGTGGCGGAGAGTGGCAAGTAAGAGGAGAGCTCAGAAAACGGGGACAACGATCAAATAAATTATAGAAGTGGAAGACGTTGGAACCGACAAAATGCCGACAAAATGAAATTTTCAATGAAATATTTTATTATTTCAACAAACATGTTTATTGAAACAAAAATTTATGTTATTAAATTAATAAACAAATTTATTAAATCAATGAAATATTTTATTATTTCAACAAACATGTTTATTGAAACAAAAATTTATGTTATTAAATTAATAAACAAATTTATTAAATCAATGAAATATTTTATTATTTCACCAAACATGTTTATTAAAACAAAAATTTATTTTAATAAACACATTTAATAATTGTTCATTGTATTAACGACGAGGTTATTAAATTAATAAATAGCTATTCATTGGCTCAATGAACAAGTTCATCGGACAAATATTAATAAATTTTTAATTGTCTCAACGAATTTTTTTATTGTAGTTACGTACCTTTTTGGTTCAGTGTATTCTAAAGCACTTAAGTATATATATATATATGATAAGCTACTTACATGGAAATCATGATTCAAACTACCACAATCTAAAGTAAATTGTTCACAAAAAAATTTCATTACAAAACAAATTAAATTTGAATCAAATTTAAAAAGATAATCCAAATGAATGTCCTTGCTTCAAGGATAAATAGATACCTACATTATATATAAAAATAAATTAAACCTTTTTTAATCGAATTTTAAAACCAACACAAAAAGTTAGTTTTCGTTTTCTTTCTCTTTTCCACTTCTTAATATTATTATTACTTTTTTTCACAATTTGTACTTAATCAAAATCAAATTTTGAGAAGTACTCAGTTTCTAACGAGATTCACCTAATTTTTTTTTTTTTTAAAAGAAAAAATAATAAAAAAACAAAAAAAAACATTAAATTCCTATAATTTTAATCATTCCTTTTGTATTTCTATAATTTTTTTTTTCAAGAAATTTTGTCAAAGTCATTATCAAAAATGCCTTTTGGCATTTACAGAAAAATATAAAAAAAAAAAAAAAAAAACAAAATAGAATGAAAAGAATTAGAAAACAAATTTAATTTTCAAAAATATATATATGTATATTATATACAAATATGAATGTGGATAAGCATTTGGATAGTAGGTAATGATGAGTTGATTACAAGAATAAAAAACCAAAATTACAAAAAATTAAAAACGAGAGTATACTGAAAGTACACTAACTTTCATTTGAATTGAAACATTTATGTAAAAATTTCATATTTATTAACCTACATGTTTGTTTTTGTGTTACGTATTTTATTAAACAATTTTTGATTATAGTTTGAAATCAATTTTGTATGGGGAAACATTTTGATAACTCTGAATTTTCTTCAATTGTGGTCGTATACGAGTATGTTAATTAAAAATAGCAGCTATAACAAAGTATAACTAATTTTTAGTAACTAGATTAATAATATTAAATTTATATTTTTATTTTGTTGTTTATAATATATGTAATTTAATTGAGCGTAGGTAATGTAGAATAGAAACATTAAATAATTTCTCTAAACGCTACAGTTTTACTAAAGCTATAATTTTTTATTTGTAAATGTTAAGATCGTATCAATATTGTAAAGAGAAAAAATTTTCTTCAGTTTTAAAATCTTTTTGGGTACTGGGTAGACGACATATTACGAATAGTACGTAAACGAATAATGTTATGCAAGGCAATTTTCACAAGCCGCCTCGATGGTTCTTCCAAGGATCACTTAAATCCATTTAACCATACATTTTTTTGTTGTTCTTGTTGAACTAATCGGTTTCATGTTTTGACCTTCACTTATTTCACATTCTCTGTTTTCGATTTCAGAATCATATTCTTCTTCAGTTTGGTCATCACGATTAGATTCTATAATAAAATCTGCATCGTCCGAAAAATCTTATAATATGTCAACATTTTCTTTGTAATGTCACAAAATACTAAATGAGGACCACAAAAAAAACCATTCAAATAAAAATAAAGAAGCCGTATATTGAATAATCTGTACGTGAAACTGGTTCTAGTCAACAACCAATTGTGGTGTGGTAATTGCAGCAAAACAAGTCCTCAAAGACGAACCAATTGGATGTGCTCACGTGTGGAATTGTTTATTTTTCACTTTATTTTAACCCTTGCCCCTGAGAGAGTTAAAGATTTTTTTTGAATTTTCTAAAAGTCCGAACTCAATAAATTAACAAAAAAAACTGTAACTGGTATATGTAATTGCAAATTTGAAACAACTACAGGCATTTTGCCGTATGTTTTTTGACTTTACTGAAAATTTGGTTATGTTGGAAATGTCCCCATTTGAAAAGTCACTACTCCTAATTATACAATAAGCGTAGATTAATTTGGCAACAATTTAAAAAAAAAAATGTTTAGAAAAAATTCAAAATTGTGTTTTATATCAAATCGAGACTTTGGAAATGTACAGTTTGAAAAAACAGAATTCGATACAGAAGTCGTACAATGTTAATTTTAAACTGGCAGTTAGTGTAAGAAAAATAATATCTTCCTAGTTATTTATATTATGTTGAATGGTGAAGCTTTCATTAAAATAAAATTGAATTATCCTTAAAATGGATTAAATTACAATTACCTTTTTTCGCTTGTTTTTTATTATACGAAGTGCACGCACAGAAACAAAATGGAAATTTAATCCTAATGGAGGAAATATAACTAACCAGGATTATAAAATAAAAAACAATAACAAAACAAAAAAAAAAAACACAAAAAGCAGGCAATCAAGGAATCCGTATTATACGATGAATAGATATATATATATATATATATATATATATATATATATATGTATATATACATATTATTATTATTATTATGTAATATATTAATTTAAGAAAAATTTGGAAAATTATCTCAAAATTCCTTATTTTTAATTTTGAAATAAATAAAATAATTTTACAAGTACCTAGTTGAAATTTATAAGAGAGTATCAACATTTATTTGCAACATTGTTTGGTTGTAGGTGGTGGTTTACGAAATAATTTTCTAAAATTAAATTTAGATAAAGATAAAAAATAGAAAAATTTTATTTTTGAGATTTAGAAAAACAACATTTGTAATCCCTACAGAAGTAAAAATGATCAAACAAATGATAATACAAGTAATACAAACAAATGGTAATCAGAGTAAATTAAGTTTTAGACCTGAAGGTCAAATTTTGGTTTTTACTATATGGTTCACTTTTAGTTTGAAAATTACTTTTAAATTAAATTAAAATGAAAAATGTGAGTACTTTTTTTAAGGATTGAAAAATATTCATATATACCGGGTGTTTCAGAGCATGCTTAGTATCAGCTTCTTAAAAAGGAAATGAGCTTTTAATTAAAAATTAAAACCAAAATTTATTAACTAAATCGAGGGTGCTCCATCGATTGGCGATATTTTCAACTTCCAAGAAGGACCGCATATCGGTTTTTTAAGACCAAAAATCGCCGAAATTAAGAAAGAATACAAGCACGTGATAACCCTTAATGAAGAATGTGTTAGTAGGGAGAGAATTGGGTCAGGAAGTGCTTAACACAAGCATGCAAAACAAAAAAAAAAGGAGAATTAGTAAACACGATTAAGGAAATTAGAAATAAATAGATAGAATTCTAAAAACAGAAACAAAAATAAAATCCATAAGCGGAAAAAACTGTTAAAAATTTAGTAAATTTGATTTCCCTGCCAAGGCTAATCAAAGAACAAACATCAAAATGCTCACGAGTCAAAAGTTGAAGCAATTTAAAATCTTCAACAATTAAAAATTATATCAGAGATTTAGACAATTTTTCAGCATGTCAATTAAAATTTTGCACTTTTAAATTATGCCGAAGAAGCATTAGTCAATTTATTTAGGTATAAACTAACGAAATTAAAAATAAGATAATCTTATTCTTATTTATTTAACTTGGGAACTGCACGTTTTAACTATAAATTGGTACCAATGACGGGGGTAATGGATTTTCATACATATTTTCTTCTTACTTTTCACTATTAGAGCGTGATGTGTGTCACATTCCGTTTGTGTGTGCTCTGAAATCAAATCTCTATTATATTGCGTATTGTTGATTATTTTTAAGGAAAGCCAGAAACATAGCAGCTACGTAAGAGCTTCTGTTTTGGTTGGACAATAATCGCTGTAATATATGACGTTGTCTAAATTAGCTGACAAAATTTGATGTAATAATGTTCAAAAGCTTCATGCCAAATGAAACATGAAGGCTAATTGGTGTCCCTATCATGAACGTTGTGTGAAAAGCTTAGGTGTACGGTCTGATTTTTTAGTCAAAAACATAAATTTTTTGTGTGATTAAATTTTGATTTGTAGGTAAGTTTACTGTTGGTTCTATATCCAAACTCCATTTATTTGCTCTATTATTAGTTAATTTATTTTTTAAAAAGTTAATACTTACCCCATTTCATGTTTTTTAGAAAAATTAAGTTTTCATTATTGTAATTTTTTTTTGGAATGCGAAATTATAAAAGAAAAACAAACAGAGGGTCCAGAAATTTTCGAACTAGCACCTCAGGAAGTTCTGGAAAAAAAGATAGTTTACGTAAAGGGGCAAAAATTTCAATCTATGTCATGTCACTTTGTATATATTTATGAAGAAAAAAAAAGAGGACACTGCCATTTGTGTTGGTTTTAAACAACCAAAAAAGGTGTTTTTTGCACAACAAAAAGAAAAAATAACTAATTATTTATTAAAATGTTCCAGTATCTATTTCGGATTGCTCCCTAAAGAAGTAAGAAAACTAGCTTATCAATGTGCTACATTTTTAAAAATTAATAACATTTCACCTTCTTGGCATACAAACGAGATGTCTGGACCTGATTTGCTTATCAAATTTATTCAAAGAAATCCCAGATTATCAATTAGAACACCCGAAGCTACTTTGTTAAGCAGAGCTACGTGATTTAATAAAACTAATGTAGAAACGTTTTTTGAAAACTAAAACCTACTTTTAAATAAATATCAATTTTTGCTGCATCAAACATATGGAATGTAAACGAAACTAGTATAACTACAGTTCAAAAACCTAAGAAAATTGTAGCTCAACGTGAACAAAAACAAATTGGAGCCATAACATCAGCCGAAAGAGGAATACTTGTAACTTTAATTGTTGCGATTATCGCGGTTGGAAATTAGCAGTTCCTCCCATGTTTATTTTTCGCCGTGTCAGATATTTACAAATTTTCATTCGTAATGGTCCGCCATTGCATTGGCACAGGAAAAAAATTTAACCAAACTCAAACGAAAAGAAAAACAAGAACTGTGACTTTTGTGTTACTAGAAAAAAACAATGTATTATATTGCTAATCTATATTATTAATATAATATAATACAGACTAAAAAGACTGAAATATCATTTAATTTAATTTATTTTTATGTTATCTCAAGTATGAAATAACGTTAAGTTTTATTTTTATTTTAATATTGAATTGCTATTATTTTCGTTATTTTTTTATAATATCTATTTTTTACTTTACTTTTTCTTTCTTTTAAGCATTTTTATAACTCATTTTTAAAACAATGTTAATTGTAGCCCCTGTCTGCCCTACATCAAATGTATCTAATAGTTGTGTGTTTTTCAGTACCAATTTTTAGTTCTGTAAAACCTTGAGTCTTGAAATATTTTTGGCGGGTGCTAGGATCAACCTGTACCAGTCAAAATTTTGAAAAACGGTAATAAACAGATTTGTTTATTTTTGTGACAGTACACATTTTCAGCTCCAATATAATAACTTTGGTTCTTGAAATATTTGTGATAGGTGCTGGGGGTTTTATGACAGCTGCCAAACCAGTTAAAATTTAAAAAAACGGTTAACTGTAACCTTTCCTTATATTCCATGCACACACAAATACAAACACATTGAAATAATACACACTGCAAATTTCATCTAAATCGATTAAGTAGTTTTCGGTCTATACATAACAGACAGATAGACACAACAAATATTATTTCTAAATGTATAATATGTTTAATATTTTAAATATTATAAAAACCATTTATTAGAGCTGCTAAAACCAAAAATACAGAAATCACTATTTTAAGCAAAGTTAAAAGTTAGCAAAATTAAAAGCTGTTACCCAAAAGCGTGCTACGTAGCCGATACGTCAAATTAAAATCATATAATATATGACTTATATATTTTTATCGTAATAATTATACAATTTGAGAATATAATTCAAATTTAAGAGATAATTTAAATTTTAAATATTATTATAAGATACATCTTGATGTAAAACTTTTAATATCTTAAGAGGATTTCGTTATTAAATTGAAATTTTCAATATAACTTTATTAAATATAGGTACTTATGAATAAATACGAAATTAATTAACATAAATTAACATCCTTTGGAAAATTCAGAATTTTATATTGAATTATTATATAAAATAATAATCTTCAAGATTAATATTAGTATAATACAGAATGAAATTTGACAGAGGCGGTCCTTAACATCAATAATTGTCAGAGGTTTTTATTTTTTGTAATACAATTTAATTTTTTCAAGTATTCTAAAAGTGAAATGCAATAATTTTAGAATTTAATTTTGGCTTTGAATATTTTATTTAAATGTAAAAAAAATAAATATTTAATCAAATATTCTAACGCTACAATTTTCTCTTTCATTTCACTTTTTCTTACTTATATATTTCATTACAGACAATTTCAGCATAGATTAATTAAAATCAGTACATGAAAATGCGTAGTTTTTGGAAAATAGTATTTGGAACGATCACTTATTTGCGTTCATATTATGCTACAATCTAGTAATTTAAATTATTGTTACAAATAATTAAACTGCTATACAAATGCTATGTTATTTAAATTGAATACAAATGTAATGTTATGTGTTATGTTAAATGTATTGTTATTTTAATGCATACGAGGAAATTGTATTTGTATGAATAGTTAGTTTACAGTATTATACAGTTAGAATATTATTTTCAATTAATTTTCAATTTATATTAATAGTGTTGGTGTTATTAATGGTATGAAGAAGTTAGGTACACAATATGGTACAAAAAAAGGTTTATTTAATTTTTCAAATAAAATTTTTGCAATTTGTTTTAGTAAAGCATTGTTAGAGTAATGTTGGTCAAAGCCAGTAGATTTGTTTGAATTAAAATCATTAAAAATTTTAATTTTATTTTTAGATTGTATTGGAAGTTTTATATCACATCCTGAGAGGAGGCTTCAGGTAAAAAAAGTTTATACTACAGTACTACAATACTACAGTCTTTAGATGGCACGAATCAAATGGCCATTGACTTTTTGAACTCAGATAAAAAATCTCATTTGATAAGGTCTAAATGAATTCATTTCATTATTTCATAAACTATACTTTTATCAGTTTAAAATCAATTAATACCCAAATTTCGGAATTCAGTAACAAATAATAATTAAAAAAAAAAAAATTAAATATGCAAGAAAAGGAAAGCAACAATAAATAAAATCAAAAACTCGATCTAATTAACAATAAAAAAAAAATTAATGAAATTAAAATTAATATAGTTAAGAGTTAAAATTAAGATTTAATTATGAAAAAGCAAAACTGACCAATTAATTTTATCATTCTTAATTTGTAACTTGATATAATTTTTTAACTTATTAATTAATACGTTTTTTATATGACGGCTATGTCTAATACTATTAAATTGTTTTATATACTGTAGTACCATATTATGAACAAATTTAAAGAATTTTTAGTTTAACCTATATTCTATAGTGAACATACAATGTTCAGGAAGTCAATTGTAAGTAGCAATTAATCATATAAATTTGCTTCAACCCATGTTTAAAAAAAATAAAGAACGTTTTGTTGAAATTTTGAATTTATATTAAATCTTTCAGAAACCGAATCTTAAATAAATTTAAAAAAATTTTTAACACCAAAAAATATTACCGACTCTGATAAACTTTACTGAAAATAAAAAACCATAATAGGATTTCTATAATAATAATAATAATAAAAAAAAAGCAGAAAAAATTCAAATTTCGCCATTTTTGATAAAAACAAAAAAAATTAATATTCTATAAATTTACCGTGTAAATTCTGTAATAGGACCATGTTTAATTAATGTAATTACATTGAAGTTGTTCTTATCGGTTTATTTTTTATATTATTATCTACGTTTACAATTTTATATGTATGTATATATATTTTTTTTACCAATCAACAGTTTCTCAATCCACTTTATTAATTTATAATTAATATAATTTTTTTCCTTCTATTTTTTTATATTCACTTAATTCTTAGTTTATTGTTTTCGTTATTTTTTTTTTTGGTATTTATTTTGAGTTATTTCTTTCTTACTTAATTGTATTTCTACTATAAAGATATTTTATTAGTATATATAGATATTATATAATATTATTATCCTTTAAATCTTCAATCCTTGAAATAAAAGTTCATTGTAACTAATCGATATAACAAAAACAAAAAAAAATAATACTATACCTTTGCTATATATATAACTAACTACATGTATTGTGCAGTTATTTTACAATACTATTATATATGTATATAATAATATTATTTATATACCATTCTAATTTCAATATAATTACTTTTTTTTCTGTGTGAATGAAGAATAAATAAAAACACAAATTATAAATATAAAAACAAAAAAATAAATAAATAAATTTAGAAAAACGAAATGGAAAATAAAGAAGAGTATATAAGAAAGAAAAATAAAAACAATAAAAATTGTATATATTAGTACATAATATATATATATATATATATATATATTGAAATAGAAAGAAAATATACGAATTAAAATAAAGAAATAAAAAAACGTCAACGTTTACAGGACATTAGCGCCACTTAAGTCTTTTGTAAACATTCATTAATTTTAATAGAAGGATAAATGAAACGTTTTTATTTATTTTTATTTGATTATTTTTTGTTTTTATTTAGTTTCTTTCGTATAAATATAGAACACAAAAAAAAATTTTTAATTTTATTTCAACTTTAATGAAAAAAAAAAAATAGTGAGGGCGATGCATAACTTTTTGTTTTAATTTATTGGAAATTTGTAGTACATAATATCTATAATAAATATATAAAAATCTTTTATAAATGGTGGCAGCTATAAAAAGCATAACTACTGTAATAAGCATAAATATTTAACCAAGGGTATAATAATTCTACTATAGAACAATGTGTGCGTACTTATGATTCAACGTAATAAAAATTAAATGCAAAATTATGCTGGGAGTATTTTTGATGGCAGGGTTCTACAATCAAGATATTTCAATAGGACATCTTAATACCATTGTCAGTTGGTGTAGATAGAATTAACTTTTCGTATTTTATAATATGTCAGAATTGTAATATCGGTATTACAATAGACAATAACTTAAACTTTGTATTAAAGTAACAGTAAATAACAGTCTTTGTATTAAAGTAACAGTACATAACAGATAACATTACATTACATTTGTATACAATTATAAAATAACATTATTGTATAGCAGTTTAATTATTTATAACAATAGCTTAAGCTTTGTATTAAAGTAACAGTACATAACAGTCTTTGTATTAAACTAACAGTACATTTAACCTAACAGATAACATTACATTTGTATACAATTTATATGAAATAACATTTGTATAACTGTTTAGTTATTTATAACAATAACTTAAACTACCAGATTGGAGCACCATGTGAACGAAAATGATTGACGTTCCAAATACTAAAATTTATTTTAAAAAAATACAATTTAAAATTTAATAACAATGATGTTGTGAATTTGTTGTTAATGAAATAAAGAATTATTATTATTATTTTTGTTGTTATTTTATTTGCGAATTTAAAAATTAAAATAACTCGTTATGACCTCAAAAAACTGTAATAACGAATACTGTATGTTAATAAATATTACTTTTAATTTTAAATTTTAAAGTTTTAAATTTTTTGTTGAAATTTTTGTTAGGTATTTAGTTTCTCAAATGTCAATAATTAAGCGATGAAGCTCTATAACCTTTTTGTATGTATACAAACTGAATTAATAATAAACAAAAAAGAAAAAAATTGAAATTTAAATCGACAAAAATACTCAACCGTTTAAATCTAAGATCACCCTTACTACTAAATTTTATTTTTCTTTGATTTCTCTTTTGGGGATTACCCCAACTATTTTTATTCTTTTCGTTTTCTTTTTTGTTTTCGTTTTTTATGAAACCTTTGAGATACGAACAGGATCAAGGACAATTTTGATTAGCAGACAGAGACACCCAAAGGAACATGAAGAAATATTGAGAATAATAATAAAAAAAAAAAAAAAATTATAAATAAAGGAATAAGAGTGTACAGCAAAATACAGCAAATAAAAAAACAAATGAGAAAAAGAATAAAACAAAATGTCAAAATTATCCCGGAATAGTCTAAGAGCCCGGAAGGCAAATGTCAACGACACAAAACGGTATCATAATATTGTGTAGACAAAATTATTTTCATTTTTTGTCCTAAACTGATATTATTAAATGAGTAGAAATTTAAATGAATTAATGTAATGATAATGTCAAAGAGAAAAATACTATATTAACTATCTTTGATAATAATTGCAATCATTTCCAGAATTTTTCAGTAGTTTTTTTTTTTTTTTTTGGTTTTATTATTTTATTTTTAAACATGTTATTTTTAATTTAAATAAAAAAAGTTATAATAAAGTTTAGTTGTAAAATAATTAGTCGGAAATTATTCAAAAAATTTTATTATTTTTAGTATAAATTGTTAGGAACTGACCGATGTGGTATTTGGTTTGTATTTAGAGATCAAACTAATTATAATAGATTGTTGTAAGTTCGTTTACTGCTTAGAATGTAATACTTTTTGAAAATATTATAATACATATAGATAATACAAATCATCGAGATTCTAGTAGAAAATATTAGCTCGAATAAATGCTTTCATTTTTCGATTTTTTTCTGTTTTTGCTCTAATTTCATTGCCAGTACTTTGGATAATTGTACGTTTAGGGATAGTAAAACTTTTTTTAAACAGAAGTTTCAACCAAGAGTTGAATACAAATAAAATATATTAATTCTTAAGTATTTACAATACTGCATTTACACCATATCAAGTGAAAAATTGTTTTTGAATACCAACCATCAACATATTGAAAAATTATTTGTAAAGAACAGTTAAAACAGCAAAGGAACAAATATGACATCGTATAATTCAAACATTCATATTCACATTTTTACACATTGTTAAGTCAAAACTATTTTAAAATTATTAAAGTAACTAAAATATTACTGTGGTGTAAAAATTAAAATTGATATTTTTTTGTATAAAGATTATAGTTGTATAAATACAGCATTGTATATTTCAATATTAAAAACTTATGAAGTATTTGCCATCTCCTAGAAATTCGAAGAAGTGTAGTTTACTTTTATGAATATGTATGCCTTTATTAATTAAGTTATATTCATTTAATTTAGGGTTATTATTTGTATTAAGTTGTACTAGATTAGAGGTCTATACTGTTCTAGTAGCTGGTTGGTCTTCTAATCCAAATTATGGTCTTTTAGGGTAGCAGTAGCACAAACAATTCGTAAAAAATCGTACTCGATTATTATTTTCCATCATTTTTGGTATTATTTGTAATTTTTTTTTTTTGGTTTATCCTAGATAACAACCGCATACGTAATAATTTATTTAACAGAGAACGAAATTAAATTTAAATTTAATTGAGGACAAAAAGAAATTCTGTGTATTGATTAGTTACGGTAATTTGATAAATTAAAAGTTTTGTGTATTAAAATGTATTGTGTTTACTCAAACGTGAAATTTTAAATTGAAATTTCTAATTGAAAATTACAAAATATCGAAAAAAATATTTAGTTTCGCTACGTCTCATTTTAAATACCTATTACTTAAAATAATAATAATGAAAATCGGTTGCGAAGTAGTTTAGAAATTTGTATTGTCCTTTTTTCACTTTACAATGTTGTTGTACAATCATACAGTATAAAATAAATTTATGTAATTATAAGTTTAATTAAAAATTATTAAAATTTCCATAGCATTTTACTTTTAATAAAAAGAACAAGTTCGATTTATTAATATTCAATATTTGAACATTCATACATTGATATAAATTTATACCACAATTGTATCTATAAATTTTACTTACTTATTGTAAGAGTTTATAATAAACAAAGTATTTTTAAGAATTGTTTCGTTTGTTCTTCATTTTTCATTCTGTATCAAATTGAAAAAAATCTCTGAAAAAATCGGAATTCAAAAAAGTCAGAAATAATCTCAAGCCGTTTAACTAGATACATATCGAGAAAATTTATTGTGAATAAATTAGAAGTTAAACTGCAGGTCAAATAAGTTAAGCATTGAAGCAAAATGTGAGTATTAAAAGTTATATGTTTGTGAATCAGGTCCAACTACCGCAGTATCTGGAAAACTATGAGTGCTTTGGTTTGTCAAGAACTCCAGCGCTATTAACAAACCAAAATGATAATAATTATTGTTACTTTCCAGTTTTATTCTATGAATAACAACGGGTTTTGATTACTAAACGTAAGACTAATTTGGCTTTTCAAGTCTAGAAAAGTTACATTAGACCATAAAAAATTTAATTAAATAATGTAATAAATTTAGCTTGATAAATATAAATAGGAATTAAGAAATAAATCAACACAATTCAATTTTATAGAATAAAGGTGGATTTTCATTGAGCAATATTTAAAATCTTAAAAATTTTATTGGCTCTAAAAAGGGAGATGGCTTATGAATTTTTATTTAAGAAAAAAATAGACCGTTGCAAACAATTCCCTAAATTTCTATTTGGGAAATTTATTTTATACAGAAAAAAACAACAATTCAACCATCAAAACCATCTGTTGAAAAAAATTATTTTTTTTATATCGAAAAATTGTTAAAAAGGTGTTGCCGGTATAAAGAAACTATCCCCGATATTTTAAAAATATACTTTATCAAAGTATAATATCCCAAATTTTTGAAAATATCCCCAATTTTTGTGAAAATCTCCCCGATAAATGATATTTTCTGTTCTTGTCGTACGCATTGAGCTCTCATATAAAATAATGTCATTTCATGTTATCTCCCTTTTTAGAGCCGATAAAATTTTTAAGATTTTTAATATTGCTCAATGAAAGTCCACCTTAACAGGAGTTGATATTATAAAAAAAACATAAAAATGCCAGTTTCGTACAGAACACAAAAACAATGGCAATAATAATAAATTTCCCAATTGAGAAAGTAAGAGAAGGAAAAAGAAAAAAGATGAATGCATTGGCTTAATATCGAACTGCCTGATTCTACACATTTTCTGGACGCAACAACAAACTGAATTTAAAAAACTGTAATTTTCAAAGTTATTAATTGGAAAGTATGACGCATAGGATATTTTCCCATCAAATTACAAATATCTAGCCATTTTATGAAAATAATAAACTAAAAAATTTCTAAAATTACAAGTAGTAATCCCTATTTTTAATATAAATTTAACCCATTATTGCCTATTGGGTATTTAAATACCCAAAAACATTAGTGCATTACAATCTGCCTTTGGGCAATAGATGTTGAGCTAGTTTTGATTTTATTAGATAGAAAAAAGGCGGGTCCATAATTCATTCTCAGTGAGCTAATCAAAATTCTCAAGAACTGTCTTTGTTAGTGGGACTGAAAAACTAAGAGTTTTTAAGTCCCGAAAATTTCCATAAAAAGTGGTTTTTGGGAAATTGGAAAATGGAAAATTTCTAAAGATCACTTAGTCTCAAACTTTCTCAATCTAATAAAACTTTTTTTGGATTGTAGTACTTACCTCGTCTCTAGAGATGATTTATCTTTATGGGTATTTAAATACACAACCGTCTAAAGCATGAAGAAATTCTTATAAAAATTAGGGGAAAAAAAAATTTCATATTTTTATGAAAGTAAGGCACAATTCATAGTGTTTTTTTGAAGAAATCTAAAAAAGTAAAGTATTTAAATTTTAAAAATTATTTCGCTTTCTCACTTTCTAATTTTTATTTGGTTTCGTGGTACATCATTGTGATAGTCAAAAAAGCATTTGGGATGCAAAGTAATCGAACATTTTTTACAACCAAATTGTGTTTTAATACCACATTGTCTACAACGACTGCGTTTAGGCATTTTTTCCACTATATGATTGACACAATGTGTGCGTTTTGCCATTTGTTGGGCATTAACAAGTACACCCCCACATGGACGGTTGACTACTTGTGGTAGTGTTACTAATGCTTCCACCACATTTAATTTAATCAAATATAACCATAGTAGTCACACCTTCATACCTTGCGCAGAAAACATAAGACTTCCATGCATTCACCATTGCGGCATCATTGCGGCATTTGTGAGCAATGGTCAATACCATTTTTTACCATGAACTTTGATTCGACAATTGTTCATAGCAATATCAAACAGATCTGCAGCATCCATCCGTTTATTATACTCATGAATGACCAGTGGCTGGTCAATTGTTATTTTAAGATTTTTTCGGTCGTACCGCTTTGTATGGAACATTGGGCCATGTCTCAAAAAGTTGGACAACATAGTAATTTAAACATTAGTTTTACATAACACTATATTTGAAAGTGTATAACTTTATCAATTCTATTGAATTTCTAAAACCTGAAAACACAACGGTCAAACTTCAAACCATCAGATAATGTGAAAAAGTTAAAAAACATTCTAAATCTTACAATACAGAACAATTATATATTTTGTCATATAAACCACTATCCATCAATAGATATCAGATGGATATATTATTTCATGTAGATTATTTCTACTTGAAATAATAGATCCATGAATCTTTGATTTTTTCCAAAAAAAAAACTAAAAAATTTATATAAAATGTAGTAGAGCTAACGCCGATTGGGTATTTAAATACCCATTCCAAATCTTAGGCATGGCAAAAGCTAGAGGTATAAATTTTTTGCAGGCAACTTCTATAACCTATATGACCATCCTTAGAAAATTTCATAATGATTGTACGGCGGGATATATGAGCCGGCTTTAATCTTCACTTTACTCTTCCTATTTTGTTCCACGAAAAATTATACTCCATATAGATCTGATCCATATAAATCACATCCAAATCATTTCATTTCATTTTTTTTTACAGTAATAATTTATAAACTTACTGACTCTTTTTTTTTGTTTTTTGTTTTAACTTTTTATTTTCTCTTCATTTTTGTGTTACAATTAGAAAAAAGTCTTACAAAATCTAATATTTATTCTAAGTTTGACAATAACTAAACCTTAAAACTACCTTAAATTTATTTAGTTTACATCATTCTTATAATTGTGGGTTAGTCTTTTTTTTTCAAATTTTTCGTAAGAAATATTTTACATTTGTTTTTATATTTTGGAAAACATAAAAAAAAAACCAAAACTTGTTTAAATTTATTTTATTAAAAACCTTAGAACTAACCTAAATTACTTAAGCTACATCTATAATCTAACTAAACCTATGCTAAACCTAACTTACCCTAAGCCTGTTCTAAAGTTAGATAATCTATTTATGTTATTGGTTTAACCACCAGAGATGAGTGTTTATTATTTTTTTATCCTTATTTGGGATATACATGTCATATTTGAGTGAATTTGTCTCTGAAATGTGCGGGTTATATTCTATGCACTTAAATGTAGCCCGTCTATTATAGTGATATAATTGAGGGACATGCTCGTGGTTTTGAATATACTCTTTAGCATCAAGATAAATAAAATGTTCGGGCGCTATAAATGCCGTTTTCATGCTGTTTTTAATGTACTCTTCATTATGGTAATATATATGAGATATTAGACCATTTTCTGTTGTGATAAGAGATCTATTAAAATGATTACGAATTGTTTTTTTCAAAAAATTATCGAATCTTACGATACTAGCTTTTTGGTACAAACATTTATTTGAATAAAAATGTTTATAGTCAGTCCGTTTCGGGTTTTCTGTGTAGATTTACGCAGGCTCTTATGCATTTTCGTTCAAATATTCTTATTTTCTACATTAGACTTGCACTTATGTTGAACCAAATGGGTCCACCATATAAAATAACCGGTCTAATGAGAGTTTGATATGCTAAAATTTTTACTCTTTCATTGATAATTTTATTATAGAAAAGTTTTTTGGACGCCATAAATGCTTTAGTCCCCTTTTCCAAATTTTTTTTAACATTATCAATGTAGTTTAAATGTTGATTCAAAACAACACCTAAGTATTACTTACTGACTCTTTGACTATAATTTGAAATTTAAAATAATCAAAAAATCTTTCTAAAAAAAAAAAATTGTTTCCCCAATACTTTTATAGGAATTTAAAATCACCCTTTAGTAGGTGTTATTCAGAACTAGAAGCGAAAAAAATCCAACTGAAACAAAAAAACAAAAAAAAACAAACAAAAAAAAAAAAATATGAAAACTTTCAGGCGTTCTTATTTATGATATCAGATTTCTTTTCAATTTCTTTGTTAAACAGTTGGTACTTCACAGTACACAACTACTTAATATGTATATAGAACAAACACACACCCAATAATATTTACATACGAATGAATGAATGAATTTGGTTACTAGGGGAATTAAAATTTTTTAGGAATAGAAAAGGAAAGTATTTTGAATAGCTAGTCTCCATTTGTATATAAATTAAACGAAAAATTTCTTAATAAAATGTATATGTACGACACATAGAACAAGAACTGATAAAAGAGATTCGAATGAAGGAGAGTCCTCAGGAGAGAAAAGAAAATAATGTTTTGTTGTTGTTTTAGTTTTTTGTTTTTTCTTAAATGAAAATTCTTTAGTGAAAATTAAAGAAAATTTCTTTGGAAATTAAATTAAAAATAAAATTTTTAAAGCTTATAGTCCTTTCATCTCTCTCTCTAATGTATACAAATAACAGTTAGTCAGTATTATGTAAAATTTTCTAATTCTTATCTTCCCTCTCTCTCTTTCATATTGCATTAATAAAAATGTTGTTCATTTCTAATAATATGAATTCTATTTTTTTTTATTTAAGTTTAAAAAGTTAGTTTCACGCTATTGTGCACTTCTCTAATATTAAATTTTATTAATTAAATGAAAGAAAGAGTAGAATATAATAATGTAAAATATGTATGTTTGGGTGTGTGTGTTTTCCTGAGGGAAATGAATTCTTTTTCCATTCTATACGAATTTATAAGGATAACATTTTAAAAGGTATATAATTATTAGAAATTTTGCAAATATTTTTGGACTTTATTATGATTTTTTTAGAACTGGTACCAGTATTAAGAATATAGGGATGTTGGTATGAGGGCTGTTTAAATTTTCTTAAATTTTTGAATTAAAGAAATTCGTAAAACAAAATATATTCCAGTATGGTACGTTACAAAAATAATACTTGAATTGAATAGTGTTAAAAAAATGTCGAAAGGGCACCTGCTTATAGAAAGGGTTATGGGAGGAGAGAATGGGAAGTTTTCAAGAATTTAAATTATTCATTTAAACGTTATGTTTTTGTTTTTTAATTTAAAGTTGTTCGGAAATATTTAGGTATTCATGTAGTTTGTTGTAGTAGAATTTTTAATATTTTTAGGAGAGATCTAAAAATTATGTTGAAATTAAAGTAGAGCTCTGTGAAGAGTAGAATCGAACTGCAATTAAATAAATTTGATAAAACCGATAAAATATTTTATTCGTTGTTTGAATATGATTTGGGTCGAATAATTAATATGTAGAAATTTGTGTGGTATCACAATACTGAACTCGGTTATAAAAATATTATCACTCATCATTCAAACAAGAATAGAAAACATAATTGAAGAGAACGTGAGAGAAGAACAAGTCGAGTTCGGAAGAGGACTAGGATGTTCTGACCAAAAATGATTATAGAACAATCTGTTCTTATCCGTATACACTATTACACTATAGTTGATTTCGATAGTGATATTTCGATAGCGTTTATAGTGATGATATACACTAGTTGATTTCGAAAAAAGATTTGCCAAAATTAACCAAACAGCAATATGACTGGATTTAGGGTGCAAGAGATCATTCCAGAAGACACTTAATATAATAAGAGCAATGCACAAATATCAGAAACAAACTTCACAATGGCTACATAAGTATAACACAATAAAGCTTAGAATAGGAGTTAAGCAATGTTGACCACTATCCGCCCTTCTGTTCAACGTAGTGCGTGATGGTGTTTTTAACCTTTAACTTATGACGTGGAGGTTTTTCTTTTTAGTATAACATTTAGAATTAACCGGCTTTACGTGAAAAAAAAATTATAAAAAGTATTATATTGCTTCTGAATTATAAAAAAAAAAATGGTGTAAAATTTGCTACCACGTCCAGTACTATGTTACAAAATTTCACCTACTAAGTTAAAAGAAACATCCACAGCCAGAAAAAAAAATAAACGCTCAAACAGAACACTAGAAAATATGCGAATTACATTGCCCTTCTTCATAGACATGACTGATAAATAAGAAATTTATACGAAAAATGCAGGTCTGCTTTAAAAAATGCCGAATAATATACAAAATATTTTGATCCAGAATAATTAACAATAATGTAGTCTGGGAAATGGTCAAACAAGAAGCGATAGGTATTCAAATAAAGTAAAGAAATTGGAAACGGTTAGGCCACACCCTCGTTACACCTATGAAAAATAATCGAAAGGGAAGCATTGGATTGGAATCCCCAGGGTAAAAGAGTAGTAGGTAGACTACAGGAAATATGGCGCAGAATAGTCGGATAAAGAAATAGAATAGAAACAACACAACATGGAGTAAAATTAAATACCTAATATACCTGAAATACTACAGCATATTCCATAAAATACATTCAGCCGTAACGGTAAATTCGATCGAATAAAATCGAGTACTCGTTCGTAAATTTTCAACCGGCGAATTCGATTTGAAACAAATTAAAATATTTTTGATCGAAAATTTTCTCGTTTAAAATTTTATAAACGAATAAACATTTTTGTTCTGGTATTTGTTTATAAATAAGAAAAATATTTAGGAAAAATGTAATTTAACATTTTTATTGTTCATTTCATTATTTAGATAATTATTTATTATTTATTTGTGTCGAAATTTACTACAGATAAGCAATTTGAGTTGCTTATAAACCTGCTAAAAACAATAAACATTTAGCACAGTGGTTTAAAAAAGGTAAGGACTCGAAACTGATAAAAAATTTTTGGGAGGAATGTGCTGAAAAGTTAAACAATTTGGGCCCACCAATAAAAGACGGAAGGGCATGGCAAAAGACAAAATAAAATTGGGGTTATATAGGATGAAAAGCATGTTGATGTAAATTTTTGTTTTAACTTTAGGTTTGGACTGACTATAATTTAAAGAAAAAAACTTATATTGTAATAGAAAAAGTATTAGTAAGAAAAGAACTATTGGTAGACTATTCAAGCTAAAAGCATTCTCATTCTACATGTTAGTGTTATAATAATGGTGAGTGATTTTAGTTAAATGTAGAGTGAGTTTTGTTAATTTTGAGTTTGTGATTCGTACACATAGAAAGTGTTATTAAACATGAGAAATACTTTAAATGGATTATTGATGAATTATTTGGTTCAAAATCTTTTATAGACTTGAAATACAGCAGCAAAATCAAATAAACTTGGATAACAGTACACCAGACAATCAAACACAACTTAACCCTTTCGCGGACACTGACGTGTATAAACGTCATAACAAAGTTTTTCTGTGGGACATGACGGGTATTACCGTCAAAATTTATTTTATTAAAAAAGTCATGTCGTCTATAACCGTCATGAACTACTTGAGTTTGTATGGATTGTTTATGTTAAGTGTCCCATAGAAATTGCAAAATTTCGTTTAGCTGTCGGTTTAAATTCAAAAATGCTCACCACATAGATATTGTTTTGAAATATAATTTGGGAATTTCCCAGAAAGGCATGACGTCTTATACCGTCAATCATATACGTAAATTTCTATAGTGTTGAAACAAGTGACTTTCTGAATAGATGGTTTTGTGAATATACGGTTAATTTTTAATTTATATAACTTATAAATGGTAAATATTTACAGTAATTAATATTTTAAAAATGGAATTTGTATTAATAAAATAAAAATATTTAAAAAACTTTTTGACCAAATAACAAAATGTGGTATTATCGAAGAGGTTAGAAAAAAGATAGAGAAATTATTTGATGAAAGTGCAAATGAAAGTAACGACGAAGCTGCTTCTGATTCAACAGACACTGATTTTTTGAGGATGATGGGATTTACTCTGGTCGTGATCCAAATTTTGAAAAGAACACAAATTTTAGTAGCTCAGATGAGGATAAAATGGAACCTAAATGGCAGAATATATAAATGGCAGAGAAACAGAAAAGTGTATGTGAGCAAATGGCGAGATAACAGAGATGTTTTGTGTATCACGACTGGATATAAATCTCAAATAAAACCAGTTGCAAATAGATACGGAAAAATCAAGAATAAACCAATCGAAATAGAAGCTTACAACTCTAATATGGCAGGCGTTGACAAAGCCATCCGATGGTACAAAAAAGTGCTTTTTCATCTCTTAGATGTCACCCTTTGGAATTCTAGTTATATATACCAGAAACATATAAATAAAAAAAGTTCATTCTTAGAATTTCGAGAACAGGTAATATCTTCCTTGTTGGGTATAGGAAACCCGATTTCTAATTCGGAACCAACAAAAAGTCAATCAAGTCAACCAACACAACAGTTTGTACAACAATTTCAAGAAAAAATTCCAGTAGATGATAAGAAAAAAAAAAAAAAAACAATTTTCTTACGTTGTAAACAGTGCTACAAAGATGGTAT
The DNA here is from genome assembly GCA_963942445.1 of Argyra leucocephala. Taxonomy (NCBI): domain Eukaryota; kingdom Metazoa; phylum Arthropoda; class Insecta; order Diptera; family Dolichopodidae; genus Argyra; species Argyra leucocephala. Next base: position 72,099,139 of record OZ012677.1, read on the forward strand.
TAGACGAGAAACATCGTATCAATGTAAAGTTTGTTGTTTTGTTTCAGTATTAAGCTGAAAACTATGTCATACACATGATATTTTTTTTAGAATATTAATATTTTTATTTCTTGTTTTCTATTGAATAATTTTGTTTTTTAAGAAATAAAGCTTTATTATGCTTTACAATTTTCTGTTTGAATAAAACATTATGTTAGAAATAATATAAATAAATAAAAAAGTTATAATAAAAAAAATGGTTCTAAAAACATGAGAATATTATTTTTATACTAAAGTATTGACGTCTATTTCCGTCATTTTGTCCGTATTGATAAATTTTTTATTACAAAAAGTGTCATGACGGTTATAAACGTCATGATGTCTATCAACGTCTCTGACTCAGGATATCTGCCAAATTATATTTAAAACATCATGACGGAAATAGACGTCAAAAATTAAATCTTATTTTTAAGAATGAAAAAGATCTCTTATAGAATTTCTCTATCATTAAAAATGACAAAAATACAGCAAGTGTGCCACAGTGAACCAGCAAAAAAAAAGTGTCCGTCAAAGGGTAAATAGCCGAAATATATCACCGGAATCAATTTCTGCAGAAATGACAGTAATAATATTCCTTCAAGATCTTTCACAGAAAAGAAAAACATATACATACATTCTGTAACATTCTTACAGAAATAAAAGTGTCAGAGCAAAGTCAATATTTAAAAAATTTGCCAACTAAAAGAAAAGAAATACAACGTTTTAAAAGGAATTGTAAAAAAAAAAAGTCTGTAAAGAGAAGAAAAAATGTTGAGTATAGAGATGAAAAGCGAAAACCACAACAAGAAGCTATTAATATAAGCAAAAGAAAATGGTGATCAAAGAAAAATTGATGGAAAAAGAGTGTCATATCTGTTACTCGTCAAAAACGAGCCATAAATTCATGATTCTAATATAAAGTGATGAAACACATTTGCTAACTTGTAAGGTATAAGGTCATGATTCTAATTCTACTTAATTGTAAGAATTTAAAACCCTATTTACTATAAATTTAAAAAAAAAATCATATTATTGCGTTCATAACAATATACCTTATTTATAATATACCTTTAATATAATAATTGTTTGGAACCATTACCAATATTGTCGAATATCAATACATATTCGTAAATATGTTTAAATTTTTATTCACTATATACTTTTAACTTAGTTGTTACGTTCTTTAACACTTTTAAAGCTTTAATAACTGCAATCTTAATTCTGATTGCATAACAAAAACTTGTGGTTGCAAGCATGTAATTGTTAACGTACAATTTGTACTAATACTATCGTATTAGTAACTAATAATAATCGCATGATTCATATATAAAATTCTAAACTGTAACAATATTTATCTGTAAAATATATTGCAACAGACTATAGTAAACAAAGTTGTTGAGTATAAAAATAATGGAAAATTTATAATTTCAGTAGAAATCGAACTCACTCGACTCTAGGGTTTTATTATTTCATAATCTATACTTCATTTTAATCAATTATATCAAGGTCGTAATTTTACTAGTACCTAGAACCTCTATCATATAGCAAAATATTAGAAAAATAAAAATAGTGAAAAAAAAAAATATTAATTTGAATGAAAAGAAAATAATAATTGGTCTCAAGGCATGTAAATGAAGAAAATTGCCAAAGGTTATATACACATATATTTATAGGGGTTCTTTGGTTATAATTTCTTTTTATCCTTAATAACTTAAATATAATTTTCCTTTCGTTCGAAGAAATTTTCATCTTTGCTATCTCATTCTTTCATTCATTCAAATATTCTATGTCTATTATTTGGCATTTCAACTTAGTTATACTTAAAATGTTAGGGAATTTCAAAGCCGATTAAAAATATTTTTAGTATGCCTTCATTTTTCTTCTTTTCTTTCTGAAAAATTACTTTTTGTTTTTTTTTTTTTTTTTTTTTAATTTTTATTTTATTGTATATGGAAATTTAAGTAATTTTCCATGAACTTTAAATTGAATAACAAATCTTAATAATATAGAAGAAAACAAAAAGAAAAAATTAAACAAAAACAAAACAAAAAACAATAACGATTTTAAAATTTTGTATATTAAATGAGTTTTGTATAAGATCCTTTTATTATTATCCTTGTTCTACATTTAAAGAAAAAAGTATTAAATTGGGAATTACGTATAAAATAATAAGAAAACAATATTTAAAAATAAGGAAGGGAGAGAGAGAGATAGAGAGAAAAAAAATTAGAGGATGAAAAACTCATACTTATAAAAAGAAGAAAATATTTTTTAATTTTTTAGAAATTGGTAAAAAAACTTAAAAAATTGTTTATTTTTATTGTGTGGAAATTTGTTAAGCTTTTTTACTGATTCTGTTTATGACGCCTTTAAAAATCTGTCTGCCGATACTAGGTTTAATGTAACATTATATATTGAAAATATTATTATATTAATTACGTCCCACTCATTCAGATTCAGGCAACGATTGATTTAACATTTTCTTTTTTTTTTAGTTTGGGACAAAATAAATGGGGTTTACACTAACTGCTTTTGCAGAATCTGAGCATAAATTAAATTGTATGTACTTAGTAATACTCGCCGCAAAGCGATTACTTAACATATATTATTATTGTGAATCATTTTGGAACAGTAAATATTGAGAATTTATAAAAATTATTTTAAATTGTAGAAATAACAATTATTAGGCTCAAAGTGTTAAAGAGTTAATTGCAGACTTTAAAATCCATGCTGTATAAATGAAAACAGCTAACAAATTTAATACATCAGATTTTCTTAACAATAACAGAACACAACCTATTCGTATTAAAAACAAAAACTATAATGTTTTGACCACAATGAGCTCAGAATGAGCGCAATGAGCGCATCTTATATAGCTTTTAATAACAATATAATAATGTTATTAATATACCTGTTTAGTTTTGATATCTGTATAGATCAAAGAACTGCGAAAACCAGAATCAAACTAAAAAAGAGGAAGAAATATTTGGATTTCTGAAAATTTGAAATAATATATTCATGAATTGGAAAATTAAATTTAAAGTATACAAAAAAAAAACAATAGTTCAGTTATGACAAACGCAGTAGAATGTCATGGATGACATCAGTAAAATAAAAAGTATTTTTCATACTATAGATATGCGAAAGCTTAGATATATTACATTGTATATCATCACAAGCCCAGTCCCAAACAATGAAACCAGACAAATGGTCAACACTTTTGTTGTGGTTTGGGTGATAAAAGTACAAGAAGAGTTTGGAATGGTCGTGTTTTGTTGATGAATGATCAAAGATAAACTAAAAAGCGCCCAGTAGAATATCCCAAATTAGTCATCATTTAAGGAAATCAAAAAATCGTTGCTGCAACAATTGGATCTCAAAATCTCAAGACGTGTAATATGGTAGCAATTTTGCTCAAAATTAACGTAAAAGAAAGAAGAAAGTGAAGAGGAAATAATGATCAAAATAATTATTACGTTTTACAATGTTCGCTAAATTTGTATATGGCTACTATTTCAGCATTTTGCAAACCCAACTTCAACCTCATCATAATAATTTAATAAATTTCGAATTTAAAAAATAATAACTAATTTTACTGAAACCTGGCATATAATCTGTATTGGTTCTAATTTACATGACTCATCAATTTAATTAGTTCTATACTCTATAGTTCTAAATAAAAATAGTTCTATACGTAGTCCTAATGATTAGTATCCTCATTTCAACTTTTTTAAATATGAAAACATGTACTCAAATGCGACATTGATTATCGAAGCGTTTAATATTATTAGACGTGGAAGGTGCAAGTGGCCAATATATTATTTGCCTCATTTTGATTGCGATTTTGTCTAAATTAAATCGATTGATTTGCTCTTTACTAATTCTTCAATCGAATACTAAGCTTGGTTTGTGGTTTCAGGTTTCGTAATTTTATGTTTTTATTAGAAGACTTGGTCGAGCAAGCTTTATCAAGAACCTTCAATTAAAAGAGCTTTAACAAATGCAATTTCAGTCAGTCTAGATATGTAACACAAATCATTGAGGATATCACTCTGTTTAGTTATCAAACACTTGAGCATCGATTTAATAGTTGAGGTGTTTGTTTAATCACTAATCAATGCGTTAACTGAATATTGTTATGTAGGTAGATTAAGTTGTTTCATAAATTATAGTTCTAATTGAATAAAGTTCAGAAAAATTATTTAAGTATGTTAACTTGAATTTTATGGTAAATATTTATTTTTGTGATACCCCCTGTGATTTTATGGTCAAACTTTAAAATTTTATTGAATAGGATGTTAACACAAATACCAGATTTTATTTTGCTCAGGCTTGTACTATGCTGTACACGAACACCAGGAAAAAGAGATAATTTAAGTAATATTGAATAATATAATATTTTGTACTAATAATAAAATATTTTTGATTTATACTATTTTCTTTTGTATAGTGTGATCGTCCATAAGGTAAAAATACTAGTATAGTAGATACAATACTAAAATTTATTTAGAAAAACTGATGAGTATACTTAGACGTAATTCATTTAATTTTTATTAAGTACGTACATACCTAAATTTAAATTTTAAAATTAAATATTTTTATTAATAGTTATTACCAAATCATGCTCTCAACCCATTTTTACGAAATAATGAAAAACAAGAAGAATTTTCTCTAAAATTAATTGTTCAGTAATCGAATAATCAATACACTATAAGTCGGTATAAGAATTTCAATCAGAATACTTTAGAGTAAATTTCTTCCTGAATCTAATACCAATGACTTATACCGGACTATTTAATCATACTATTATTGACAGGGTTAACTATCTATTCTTATATTATCATTATTTTGCTTTTTATTTTTTTAACAATATTAAAAATCTATTATAAAAATTTATTTGCGCGTTTATTTCTTAGTCATGGTTTATTGCTAAAAGAAAAGTTTTTATTGTTTCAGTATTTCATAAAAAAACAAAAAAAAAAAAAAAAAGAAACAAAACAAAGTTATTAATTTTTTTTTATTGTTATTAAAATGCGGTAAAAAAAATGTGTACATTCTTATAATATTAAAAAACAACTTTTCGCAATAATTTTGTATTTAACAGACTTTATTGGTTAATTTTCCTCTCACCGCCACAATATTATATTTTTTTTTTATTTGGTTTCATTTATTGAGTTTATTGTGGAATTTATATGAATTTAAAAACAAAGTTAAGAAAAAAAGAAAAACTTAAATATTTATTTTTAATTTTTGTTTTCTTTACATTTTGATATATTTTTTTAATAACATTTTTTTTAATAGAAATTTTTTATTAATTAAATGTTTGTTGAAAATTGCAAAATTTAAATGAAAAAAATTAAAACTTTTTCTTTTTGGATTTTGTATTATGATAATACCTATTTTAGGGTAGTTTAAGCTATCCACACAGCTGATTTACTTCTAGCAATTGTCGCAGTGTACATACAAAATTTGACCTAACACCAACAAACTTAGATGAGGTTAAGGTGGAGATTAACTCACTAAGATCATCGGTGTCCGCCGGGCATGATGGCATTTCGACGAAACTAATTAAAGCATTTATAGACAGGCTGGCACCGATCTCAAATTAGTTTAATAATATTTCGATAGTCAAATTTATCAATAAAAGTTTCGAAACTTATTGTTTTCCTAGTTATTTTTTTTTTTTTTTTTTGTCTTTATTCTATACAACTATCTACATAAAATATAAAAGATATTGAGTATAATGTTGGAATTAAAATTGACGTGATGTAACTGACATGTAATCTAAGTCAAAATTCCATCCAATGATTCTTGACTTAATATTCAAATTTTGTATTTATGGAGTCTCAGGTAAAGTGAATCTAGTAGATAAATCCAGCGGTCTTAATCTGCGCTCGCTTGTTCGTTCATTATTGATGAGTTGAGGAGCAAGTAAATTTGGATGGTTTTCCAGTCGAACATAGTATTTTTCAGCTTTCTTTTTAATGAATTTCTTAACATATGGGATATTTAAATCTGATCTAATTGTGTCATTTCGGACATACCAAGGCGCGTTAACTATAGACCTTAATACTTTGGACTGGAAGCGTTCTATTATTTCGATGTTGGAGTTACTAGTTGTTCCCCATAGTTCCAACCCGTAGCTCCAGATTGGCCTGATGATAGCTTTGTATACTGCAACTTTACATTCTAGGGATAAATTGGAGAAACGACCTATTAGCCAAATTAATTGGTTGAATTTTAATCGTAGTTGTTTATTTTTGCTGATGATGTGACTTTTCCAAGTGAGGCGTCTATCCAAGTGCATACCTAAGTACTTAACCGAGTCTTGGTGAGTCAATTCAATGTCGTTAAGGTGAACAGCGGGGCAATTTCCCTTGCGATTAGTAAAGGTGCATATCACCGGCATATCACCGTATCAAGGTGCACCAGGGAGTTCGATTCATTGGCCTTTATTCTCCACTTTTTCAGCCAGTTTTGTATATCCAATAAGTAGTTCTGAAGAACTTCTGAAGCTAATCTCGGATTAGTATGAGACACTAAGACCGCTGTGTCGTCAGCAAAGGTAGCAGTGAGTACCCTCGGCGATGTTGGGAGGTCCGCTGTAAATATCAGGTAAAGTAGTGGGCCAAGGACGCTGCCCTGAGGAACCCCAGATTTAATTTCTTTTAGTGACGATTGTTCCCTGTTGTATTAAACGAAGAACCTCCTATTTGATAAATAAGTTGACAAAAGTTGCTGGTAGTGGTGAGGAAGTAGTTTTTTAAGCTTGTAAAGGAGACCTTTGAGCCAAACTTTGTCGAAGGCTTGCGAAATGTCCAGAAAAGCTGCAGAACAGTATTTTCTCTTGTCAAGTGAATTATTTATATGGTTCACATCTCTATGTATTTGCTCGATTGTCCCGTGATTGTGACGAAAGCCAAACTGATGAGCTGGTACTATATCTCGTTCATTTAATCAATATTTTGGCTATTAGTAGTTATTTTGAAAAGGAAATTGTTACACCTATTTATAAATCTGGAGACGCTACAAATGCTTCTAATTATAGACCAATATCAGTATTGTGTACATTTTCCAAAATATTTGGGAAAATCATAAAAGAAAGACAGACTTTTTTCATAAAATGTAGAGCAATACGGTTTTGAAAAAAAAATTAAGTACAACGTCGGAATGCCTATCTTTAAATTAGTATATAGCTAAAGGCACAGATAGTGGTAAATATACTAGTTGTATTTTTATAAATTTGCAAAAGGATTCGATTGTGTTGATCATGATATCCTTTTATATAAACTATCCTGCTTAACGTTTACAAATGACCAAATTAACTTTTTTAAAACATATTTAACAGAAAGATTACAATGTGTCCGCATTGTTTAAGTGAAACAGCAACAATAAAGAAATGGATACCACAAGGCTCTATACTAGGTCCTGCCCTCTTTAAAATATACATTGGCCAATCAGTAGATAAATTTATACATACGTTTATGTTTATGTATTGGCAAAAAAATTTCTCTTAATGTTTTTATTCTACGCAGATTAAAAAGTGTTTCGATAAAAAAACGCTTTTTATTATATATTTTGTCAAATGTTGTTTATGTCAACCCTATATGGAGTGGAGCGCCAAAAATTAGTTTAAACAAAATTGAAATACTAATTAAAAAATCTATTAAAATAATTCATAATTATCCAATATTGCACCCAACTAATATGATTTATTCTGATAAATACCTTAGTTTCAAGAATATAATAATGTAAGCGTGAGTTGTACATTCTAGGCTTTAAAATTATAAATAATCAAATTAAGCATTATTTCATTTTGCAAAGATAATATGTAGATGTGCATAATTATAACACCCGAAACAAATGCAATTTTTATCTATCACTGTTCAAAACAAACTGTCAAAAGACCAATTGTCTCTACAATAATTGTTTAAAAAAATTTAATGATCTGCCTGCTAATATTAAGTCAAGTGATAATTTCTGTTTATACAAAAAAAAAATCGTCCAACTTCTTACTGTTTATATATGCAATTTTTAAATATATTTTAAATAATGTAAAGTTTTAATGAATTTCTAACTGATTGTATTTATTTGATATTAAAATGACAAGCAATTGAATTTTCATATTTTTCATAATTTATAAGACCATGCAGCTTCGGCTACGGTCATAAAATTCTTATGTACACTGTGCGTCAAAATTACAATTGTTATTCAATTTATTTGTTAAATTAATTTATAACTATTTTTGAATTAATAAAACTGTAAGTGAACACTGATAAATAAAGAAAAGAAAAAAACATGATTTTGTTGATATAGGTATTGCTGTTAAATTTAAGTCATTGAAGCATATTGACATTTGATTTAGTTTCGGTTGAATAACCTTTATATCTAAACTACTTTTTTTTCTAACTAATTATGAAATGAACGAACCAGTCCATAGATTGATGATCATAGGCAATAAATACTAGTTATTAGTATAATAATATTAATTTTTTCCTCCCTCAAAGAAGACCGTTTATTCGAAATTATTTGCTTAATCTGATCCATGTCTCTAACTTAACTCATTTTGTAGTTACTCACATTACTCTAGCTACTGATATTACTATATAAGATGTACTAGCATTTAATTCTCAAATTTAAGATTTAATAACAAAGTATTTGTAAGCATGTACATTTCAAATCTGTTTATTCTCTTTTTCTAACTCCTTTAGACCAGTAGTTACCTTCTATTTATCTCATCTACAAATCGTATGCTGCCTAGCCTTATTTATGAATTAATTAACAAAAAAATAAATTTAAATTAATTTTACATATTGATTCAATTAACTTTTCAACTACTAATTTAAACCTGTCTTAATTTTATGGGATTCTGAGTGAGATGTTGTATCGGTATAGAACCTAATGACCATATCTTAAGCCTAGCTTTACAAAAATATATATCTACAGTGGCGGATATAATCTTTTAAGGACTAAAAGGACATTTGAAAGTATCCTTGTTGTTTTGTATAAAAACCGTTATATCTGTTGACCTAATGAATATATATATATTCAGTTATATTTATTCTTATTTTTTGTCATAGAATCTGAATTTGCATTAAGTACCCCTTCTCATTTGAAAATTTCGATTTCGGACAGTTTCGGCGATTTTTGGTTTTAAAAAACCAATTTTCAGTGCTATTGGGAAATTGAAAATACCACCAATCGATAGAGTACCCTCGATTTAGTTTAAATTTTAAAATAACGGCTCCTCTTTTAAAAGTTGATACGCATGCTCTGGAGCACCCGGTATAATTGGAATCTTTATTAATTATTGCAATTTGTTTGATACCAAAATAAATAAATAAAAAATAAATAAATAAAAAACCAGCTACTACTCTATAATTATACCAAACTCCATCTGTATATCGGATTAAGAAATTAATTAAATTGTTGGCTTAAAATAATTAAACGTTTCTGAGTTATGTCATCATGATAGGATGTTAGGAAATCATGTATATTAACAACAAAACATTTTTATTATCAGACCAAAATGAAAATTTTAAAATCCTTCAGGTTGCCAAGTTGTGCTTAATTGACATACAGTAGAGAAAGATACCTAACACATACCTACAAAATGGCTCAAACGTCTAGCGAAACTAAAAACATATAGTCACTATTAAAATTTGTTTAATTGCTTTTAGTTTGTTGTAAAATTCAATTTTGGGAAGGAATTCTGAGTCGGCCATGGTTGACGGTCATATTTAAGTTAAAACCAGAAGTTCATTATATCCCTTTCGTTCGTTATATTCGAATGTTAATTATGACAGTTTCTTCCATGGCATATATATTCCAAATTTACTTAATATGCTGCAGAATGAATTGAAAATATTTTTGATACATCGTCCATTTCAGAAATTTAAAATTAGCTTGTCCACTTTCATGTATATTTTTTGAAAAAGTATCATACAATTAAATAAACAAATAATGAAAAATGTACGAAGCACTGTGTGAATCATGTACGCTGAATTGTCTTTTGATACCATATTTGTTATTTAGTTCAAGTATTTTTATTATAAAATTATTGACGGAATAGTAGGCACAAGAAGCAACAGTCAAAATATGAATATAGAAAACCTTTTTATAAATTTTGTCTTTGGAGATGTGGTGAACTATAGTCTCTAAATGTAGAAGCATATACAAAAAATTGCAAAACAACTAGAGTTTATATTCCAGTTAAATATTCCCCACATAACTGTATTGTATTAGTTGTACATAACATCAGTATCTTAACTTGTTTCTGATTTTCTATAATTAGCCAATCAGTAGATAAATTTATACATACGTTTATGTTTTTGTCATGATTTAACTCACGTTTTCTGTCAAAAATAAAGCCATACCTTCAGATTTATAGTTACAGTGTCTTCTATAGCCTTCGAAAGCTTGGAAAATGTAACAATACATATTATATATGGCTTAGCTAGGTTTCCCGGTACTTTTCCTAAACTGGATCAATTCATATTTAGTCGAAAGATCCTATAATGTCTTATTTAGATCATTTTTAGCCAACTCAGGAGTCACCTGGGGCCGCTTCTATTAATTATTTCTGTGAATGATGTTGCATCTATGATTAATAAGAGTAAACTACAAATTTATGCAGATGATATGAAAATTTTCAAAAAAATAAAATCCATTGATGACTCTGAAACTGATCTCTCAAACTGACCTAAACAATTTCTTGCTTTGGTCTAACAAAAATAATTTACCACTTAATATTAAAAAGTGTGCTTTAATGTGCTATACACGCCGCTCCCAACCTATCTTTTACAATTATTCACTTAATCTTGAATTATTGTTAAGAGTTAATTCCATTAAAGATTTAGGAGTGTACTTCGACGAAGTTAACGTTTAAATTACACTCCAACTGCATTATGAATAAATCAAATTTCTTGCTAGGGTTGCTATAAAGCGTTGGTCTAAAGAATTCTCTGATCCCTGTATTTTAAAAGTTTTGTACACAACATTGATTCGACCTAACTTGGAGTATATGCCAGCCAGTTATTGTCTCCGTTCAATGATGTTCATATAAGAAAAATCGAAAGAGGTTTTTAAGATTTGCACTACGTAATCTTCCTTGGGAAGATCCGATTTGATTGATACCTGACAAACATCATCTAAATATAATTCATGTGGCCATGCTGCAGAAAAGAAGAGGAATTGCTGATGTCACCTTTGCTGTTTAAGTTGTTATATGTAACATTATTTCTCCATCTATTTTTAATCAAATTAATTCTCGACTTAGATCCGTTAATCTTTTCACCCTGGTTCATCATAAAACTAATTATTGTAGATTTGAACCTATTAATAGAATGTTAATAATGGGAAATAAATACAAGACCATAATTGACTTCTCTCATTCAAAGGCTGTATTAAAAACACAACTGCACCAATACACAAACTAAACAACTATCACTCCTACACCTTAAACCTTCATTTAGTACTAAGAACTTATGTTAAGATTTTAAAGATAAAATTTATTTAGAATTATGTAATTTTTTAAAATTTGTAAATCCCTAAATTTGTAGCGTACATTTAAGTAAATATTATTTGTAACTGCTTGATTTAAGCTTGAAATAAATAAAATAAATAGCTAAAAATATACAGCCTCATGTTACAGGATAAACAACAATCAATACAATTAACGTGTATGGGGTCAGAGAAGCTGCACGTATAAACAACTTAGCTGGAAAAACAATCCTTTGTTATTTAGATATGAAATTGCCTCCGAAGCCGAAACAACTACCTAGATGTAATGCACAATGCACAGGATTAGAAAGGCAATAGAAAATCAATTGCACAAGAGTACAAAACTAAATTCTTATTCTGCTTAAATATTTATGTTTAAACCGACATATTTTTCTTTTCAAATGGAAATTTTATGACAATAAAAATTGAATTTTGTTCTAAAAAGAACGCAAGCAAGCGAAAAATGTGAATATATAACAATAAATTGTTTGCTAATTCATTACAGGTCCCTGAAATTATATTGAGCATAATTTAAAATACATCATTGGTAATCACAATATGACCATTTGCGACTGCAGTGAAATTAAGGCCAGATCCCCTCTCTCTCTCCCTAATCTAATCATAGTTCATATTTATAAACTATATTTTTCATTCTAAAACAATGCTTTAAACCAAATTTATTATGGACTAAAGCAAAATAATTTTAATGTTAATAAATTTTAATGTTTAATAAATTTTCATTTGAAATAAATTTTTTTTAAAAAAATATCCTGATATTTTAATATTCAATTTGAGTCAGTTTTTAGTTTTCTACTTTCATTTTTAATATTAAAGATTTTTGTTTTTAAATTTTCAGATCAGCAAAAATTATTTTTAAGTAAAATCCTGGCGTGTTTTTGTACATTAAATTTTTTTTAATTTATATATTTCATTCGAAATGAGACTAGAAAAACCTCCTTTTTTTGTCTTGGAATAAAATAATTTTTTTTTTCCATATATATTTATTAATTCTCGTCACTAACATTGAATTTTGTTAATTTTCTTTTTATTATTATTTTTATTATGAAAAAAAATGTTGTTTTTTTTTTCCCTGAAAATTAAATGGAAATTGTACATCAACATTTTTTCCAAAATTGGTACATAAAAATGTCATGAAGGCAAAAAAAAATAAATATTTTTAAGGATATTTTGAATATAATTATTATACATATACATATATAACAGCAAATTATATAAAATAAAAATACCATGACATCGAAATATGAGTCGAATTTTTTTTTTCGTTTATTTGGTATTTTATTTGCTTATAATATCAAGTATCAGAATGAGTATATGGTTTAATATGGTGTCTGCATGGATGTTTTATGTATGATTATTGTGCATAAATTTTGCATTCATAAAATAACAAAAATCAAGTGAAATGTTCTGAGAATGTTTTGTCAAAAGATCAAAATCATTCTACGAAAAATAAAAGGAGAAATTTTATATCACAAAAATAAAATAAAAATATAAAGTCAAATAATATGATACTGGAAAACATGTAGCTGGTAAATTAATAAGTAAAATGTATACGCATCAGTGTTTATCAAAAGTTTATTTACATGTTATATCTGCATGATGGTATTATTTTTCGTAGATGGATAGATGAGGTAATACTGCCGAACATCATTATTGTTCTAGTATTTGAGGTACATATTGATCCAATATATCGTGTGGTGGTGGTGCTAAGTCCTTGTACATTTTTATTAGTGTTTTTCTTGTCTCACCTTAATACTTTATTAGTAAAACCGTTTGCACTAAACATGACTTTTTATACACAAATATATATAAAATAGCATTGATTAGACTTAATCAATTCTTAATTTAAATATATTTATTAGTGAATTAAACAAAAATGTAAAAAAAAACAATAATGTAATATTTCAGTTCGGTAGATGTAAGTAGGTACATCTGAACTCTGTATATAAATGTAATAAAATGTAAATGTAAAAATTAAATTGAATAAAATTAAAATTGAAATTAACTAATTTAATAGATATAAAATATTGCTGATATACTTTGTAGATCTCCAACCAAATTTAAAAAATTTTAAAATAAAAATATTTAAGCGTTTCTGAACAAATTAAAACATCAAAAACATTTACTTTTCACTAGGTAGACCAGATATCCACAAATACACATGGACAACACCAAACGGGATCCCAAGAAATCAGATAGATCACATATGCATCAGCAAGAAATGGAAACAATCAATGTTAGATGTGAGAAATAGAAGGTGCTCCCCTTACACAGCGATCATGAATTACTACACAGCGCGATATACACAGCGATCATGAATTACTAACTGGGGACTTCAGAATGAAACTAAGCCAACAAGGAAGAGGCAGAAGAAATAGAAAGAAGAAAATAAATATAAACAACTTAAAAAATCCGCAAGTAAGAGCTGACATAGTTACGGCGTTACGAGAAAATATTAGAAATAATAGAGAACACACTTGGGAAAAGATTCTGGAAATTTACAATCAAACAAGCGAACAAAATCTTGGAATTTCACAACCATAAACAAAAACCAATACTACGGAAAGAGCAGGCAGGTTTCAGACCAAATCTGTGTTGACCAGGCAAATACTTTACGGGTCATAGTTGAACAATCAGCAGAATGGAATGCCCCACTATATCTACTATTCATAGATTTTAAGAAAGCATTCGACACAGTCAAGAGATGCGCAATATGGAGAACACTTACAAAGAAGGGAGTTCCTGAAAAAATCATCAACATCATCAAAGCGATGTATAAAAATGCAGAGACAACAGTTCAGCACAGAGGTAACATCAGTGATCCATTCTACACCAATATAGGAGTTAGACAAGGATGTTCACTATCTCCACTTCTCTTCAACACAATACTAGACGACATTCTAAGAAAAGTTTGCACTGGAATAAACGGAATAGAATGGGATCTCTTCGGCAACTTAGAAGACTTAGATTATGCAGATGATGTATGCCTCATATCAAGGAATCAAAGGGACCTACAGAACAAAGTCAACAGATTATAGGAAGAAGCAAAGAAATCGGGACTGGAATTAAATATCGAGAAAACCAAGGCAATGAGGACCAGTGACAGTGAACCAATAACAGTGAGTGGACAACAGATAGAATACGTAGAAGAATTCAACTACCTGGGGAGCATCATAACATCAAGAGGAGGTACAACAGAAGATGTCAACAGCCGTATAAATAAGGCAAGAAGAACATTTGGGAGCCTAATGAAGATATGGCGGAGCAACCAAATATCGAGAACAACAAAGCTAACAATATTCAGAGCATGTGTTAAGTCAACATTAATATATGGGAGTGAAACATGGCTCACTTCGGTCAGAATCAAACAGAAGCTAAAAGTATTCATCAACAAGTGCTTGAGAATTATATGCAGAATATTCTGGCCGGCAAGAATTAGCAACGAGGATTTATGGATGATAACTGGAGAAGAACCTATCAACAGACAGATAAATAGGAAAAAATGGAAATGGATAGGACATACACTAAGGAAATCAGAAAGTGATATAGCAAGAAGAGCTCTAGAGTGGAATCCACAAGGACAAAGGAGACCCGGCAGACCATACAACACATGGAGACGCACAATCGATCAAGAATTAACAATCAACAATTATACCTGGGGGACGATATTAAGGAAGTAGTACTCAACAGAGAGGAATGGAGGTTCACTATCGAAGCCCTATGCTACCACGCGGAGTAATAGGAGAAAAAAAAAATAAATAAATAAAAAAAAGGTGGACCAAGCTTACGATCAGAGTTTTTATATAAGTTCCAGGCTTTGTTATAATTTTATCTACATCGTCTAGTGCTTGCGGTATTATTTTTAGTAACATATAGACCTGATTTAGTTGTAATATCGTTTAACTACTAATAAAAATATCCTAAGCTTGGATCCCACTCCTGGTATAACTATTAAAATGTTAAGGGTAGATAGTTTGTTATTAACGCAAATAAAATTTATTTATTATTTTTCATTAAAAAATGAAATTTATTACTACGAAAAAATGAAATTTATTACTATTTATGAACTATTTAAGTAGGTCTAATTCCCGAAAATAGTATGTCTATGTAGCTTTACACATTTAATTAGTTGATTTATACCAGCATAATAAATTATTAATACTTGATAAAAATTCACCTTTTGCTTATTAAAATTTCAGTACTGTATTTAATGTACAATAACGTAATTATGTTTAAGTTACTGTTAAGAAAATAAAACCAAAACAAAAACGAATGAAATTCAAAGTAACAAACATTTTGAAATAATTAGATTTAGCACTCGAACTACTAAATACCTCTGAACGCTGGAAACAATTTTGTTCAGTTCAATGTCACCTATCCAGCTTCGAAAATTAATGTCATCTCGCAGAGGTTTACTCTTTAGCTTAATTCAACTCGAACTCATATATTTTTAAACCAATTCCGAATCGAAAAGTTATTTTCCAGTATTTTTCCAAAAATAAAATATATTAATACCTCATTCTAGGTAACTCACATAACATTTATGATATTCACACCTATTCAATTTCTATCAGATTTGTACACAAAATTTGCCTAAGTGCTAAAATTATCCAGACACAATAAAATATTTTTGCTTGAAAATTTGAAAATTATATTTTACAATTTCATACATTTTGTATGGGAACATTATTGGGTTACTCGGTACGTTCAGTTCGGCCACGTTAGCAAAAATTTTAATACAAAATTGCAGAAAAGGGTATTTTATTTCGTCCTTGTAATATGTTTTAACGCAGCTGACACATTTTAGCGCAAATTAGAACAAAAATATGTTTCAAATAACAGCAGATACGTTAATATTTATAATAACAGCTCAGATATTAATATTTGCAAAATATTGGACCGTGAAAAGTAAGTACAGTTACATTCAGGTTAGTGTTAATAATATGTAACAGATTTTTATCGTTATTCCCCTTATTAGAGTTACAACCTAAAGTAATTTTTGTGACAAATTTTGTTTGTGCCTTTTGACACAATTTCGGTTTACTAATCAAAAAAATTAAAGATCAAAATCGGCATTGTGTTTGAGATTAACTGTATTGAAAAAAAAAAATTAGTAAGATTAGCAAAATAAATCCGAAACTTTCATGATCATTATACTTAAATTGCTACAAATTAAATTACTATAAAAATCAATCTTCCTTCATATTATAATTTATTTAAATTTTTTAGTACCTATATTGTGAGAACAAAAGATGGATACTGTTACATTCACTTTTGAGAGTCACTCTTCAAAAAAAAAAATAGAATAAATATTGAAAAGCGTTCATCGAAAAGGAATGAAAATATTTAAAATAGAAAATATTATGAAAAATAATAGAAAAAACACAACGAAGACTTCGGGGGTTAACTCGACTGGAAAATAAGAAAATAACTTTTAATGTTTTTCCCTAAAAACAAAACAAAAAAAAAATATATATAAAAACAACGATAAAGTACAAGCGAGTCATATCACAAAGCAAAAATATTTACTCAAAAAGCATGAAAGTAAAAATCCCCTAAAGTCCAAAAAACAAAAAGAGAAAAAAAAAAAATAAACGAAGAAAAAAATAATTTTAAGAAAAATCTATAAAAACAACAATCCAACAAATTGTGTTTATTCATGATATGTTATACATTATTATACAAAAATACATTGAAATACAAAAACAAATATACAAAAAATATAAATAATATTACTTTATCCCCAAAAACAATAACAGAAAAAAAGGAGGAAAAAAAAACACTTCTGAGAATAAAACAAAGTCATCTTTAGATTTTTATAAGCTATGAAAAATAAAAACACATCCAAAAATTCAAAAAAAAAATACACAAAATGAGCAGCATATTAGCTTGTTGGTCTCAGTAAATCCAAAAATTGCCCCGAACTGAACACCAAAACTATAAAAACAAAAAACAAGAAAAAAAAATTCGAAAACCAGAAAATTGGTTTCATCAGTTTTAGTGTGTATTTATATTCATGATTTTTTTTCCATTGTTTTAAAATTAAAAGGTTGCCAACCTTTAGAATTTTCTTTCTAATGTAATTAAAGTGTAATTTTATATATGAATATTTAAAAAAATATTGAAGGTCTATGTTTTTTATTTCAGAGGTATTAATCTAGAGTTAACTCTTATTAGTCAACCAGTTATTACAAATTTTCAACCTTAGTCTCAACTGGATTCAAACTGCTGAACTAGTTGTCACTACTTGAAATGATAGATTGAACAATGAAGTATAACTGGAAATAACTGAATGTAACACAAATTATTTTGGCTTATTATATAGATCACGCTAGCAGCTCCAATACAAATTCAATTTTGATGAAGTCTAATTAAGGTATTGAAAATGTGTATACTTGATAACCTTCACATTAATATTGATAATGCTATATTGTCGATGTACATCGCTCAACTCTTAGAGTTAAGACAAAGAGAAAATAACAAGAAAAAACACTTACATAAAATAAAACTATTACAGCTGGTAGATTGCAGAATAAAAGATTGTTGTTTAATCTGAGCATTTAAATTATAGATAATAGAAAAATAAAGTAACAAATCATGTTATATCGGTGGCCTCTGTAGCTGAGTGGTAAAGAACTCGAGTGTAGTACTGAAACAACCGAAGTAGCATGGATTCCCGTGAGAACCGAAAATTTTTTCAAATGGTGAAAATTACTGAAAAATGTAATTTTCAATACAACCACATCGGTTCAAATATAATTCGGAATAAAACAAGATTTATCGTGTTTACAGTGAAAAATTAGAGAATTATTTGAGCTTTTCTCTTAGTACTTTTCTGAACGTTGATGAGTCAAGGTGTACTTATAAAAATATCTGTTTACAAAAATTAGCGTATTTATTAAAAATATATATAAAATACAATATATTGTAGTTTAATATTTAAATTTAAAATATTATTTATTAATTTAATGAAAACAATTTAGGATAGTATTTTATTTTTTCAAATTTAAAAACTGTACGATATATCGTACAAAATTCATCAACAATCAAAGTACGATATATCGGACTTACGTTTTTCTTCTAATAAAATATATGAAAAATAAATTTGTATATATGTTATAGATTTATTGAAAAACATGAGAACAAAAAAAGCCATTGCCGGATCTGGAAATAGCAAATATACTTGATCTAATCAATGCAGAGTCCCCCGATTTAGAAGACTTAGAGAACCACAAAAGCAATTTTGAAAACTGTGATGATTTAATACAATATTCTTCCCGTACGGAAGCACGGAATTACTTGGAATATGATGGAGGTTATAATGAATCAGAGGATGTAAAGATTAGTTTAGCTGGTGAAAATACAGTTGAAAATATTGAAATATACGAGGAAAGTGCTATAATAAACAATAATATTTAAACGAGCAAATTGAGACTGAAAATGATACTAGTTCTTATATTGTGACAAATAGCATTATTTATAGATGGCGACGTCGTCAATATGAATCAGTTCCTTTCCATTACAATATGGATGATGAAAATTATCATGAAAATATTGAAACTGGTCCACAAGAATGTTTGGATTATTTCATGTCATATTTTATAACAGAAGATTTATTTGAAAAAATTACATTTTATACTAATTTATACGCTATACAGAATGAAGTAAAACATTACAAAAATGCGACGATAAAAGAAATGAAAATATTTGTTCGCTTGTACATTATGATGAGATGTCAATGTATTGGGATTCTCCCATTAAATACTTAATACTTTAAGTAAGATAAAAACTAATTATTGACAAAATTATATTTTTGTATTTAGTTTCAATTTTTCACCAAGTTTGAAAATTTCTTCCACAAATCCAAAATTTTAAATTCCAACGAACTTACCTGGAAAAGAAAGAAAAAAAAATTTTTTAATAAAAAATTATATTTTTAAATTTAATTTAAATACAAATGGTGAAAATTACTTAAAATTTAATTTTCAATACAACCACATTGGTTTAAATATAATTTAATAATTAATAAAAATATAATATAACTAATAGAAAAAAATAATATCTATAAAATTAGTTAAAATTACTTTTAAGACTTTAAATTTAGCTTCAATTTTAATTATAATTATTCAACAGGGGCCCCTAGTAAATATATAATATACAAAAATATATACCAAATAATTAATATAATTTGGTAAAAAGGACAACATTTCGAAAGGGAAAAAGATTTATAAAGTTGGTCTACAGATTTATCTGTAGGATCAACTGTTAAAAATAAATAAAATAAATTAAATAAATCAATGTTATAATGTACTCGTTCACCACACCATCATAAAAAATCACATTCAAATAAGCCAAATTAAAAAAAAATATTTGAAAATTTACTATAAAACAATGAAAATATTAGACTGCAAGACCAAATTTAACAACATGAATTTATAAATTGTTATATTCAGATGTGTCTATTCCCAAATAGACAAATTGACTCATCACAATTGAAGATGTTGTACATAGTGTAGGCAGTTAATATATCCATAAAAATATTTGAAATTTATCTCCCATCTACTGACAATTTATCAACAAAATGAGAAAAAAATTAACAATCTTTATGCCAGACACTTAAGAAGGTAGGTAGGTTCAAGTGACTGCCTAAGTCAACATATTTAGAACCTTTGTTATATTACAAAATCTCGATTTTCTTCATAAAAGTATTTGAATAAAGTAACTTGGTAGATACTATGTAGACCTTAATCCGAACTTGGTCGCTAAAACAAGATTCTCCAAGATTCAGTTTGAATTAAAATTTGAGCTTTTTATAAAGCGATGGAGGTACTTAATTTTGGAACATGCAATCACCCAATAACCTGTTACCTAATGCAGGGGTAGGTATAAAGAAATTATTGGATTTTGTCTTCACATTTATCATCTTTGCAGGTTCTGTAGAAATAATTGAGTGAAACCCAAGCTTTCTGAGATTCTTGCCTGTAAGGCAATGTCATTTTGACCCTTACACCAACATGGTAAATTATAAATACTTTATAACATTCTTCAAAAATTTTGTTATGACTGATACTGTCATAAGTTAATTCCCCAATTACAAAATAAAGTCATAACAAATTTACCGTTAATTTCTGCCATATTTTTTGATTTAAAATCAGTACTAACCTAAATCTTTTCGTTAAAACTCAAGTATTGATAAAAATTTATCAAACATTTTTCACTTGAGAAGCCAATATTTCAATAAGAGATTTGCTTTCAATGTACTTTAACGACAATGGCCTTATCAAGATTAACTCTATTACAGAAAAATATGAATAAGATATTTAAGTATATTCACACGTTATTTTAAATCTTGGTGATAAAAAATTAGGTTTGCGTAAAATGTCGAATGTTGTTGAATGTGCTAACCAATCAATATTTTTGAATGTGCCGAGCCTTGGTGAATAATGTTGAATATTTATGGTTTACTGTGTTATGACATCGGACTACTAAACAGAAGGGCTGGTATTCGAATTCTACTCACGACACAATTATTACTATAAACATTTTTTTTCATTACACTCTGAAATCAGCTGGGGACAGCTTGAGTGTTCATCTTACAATTTTATTGTAACAAAAAAACTAATTTTTTCTTCCAGGTTTCCGATATCTAAAAACTTTAAATGAAACCTCTAATAGGTAGAATTTTTAAATAATTCAGTAAAATAAAATTGTACCAGAAAACAAGAATAAGAAAAGTCTATGAAAATCATTTACCCTATACCATCACTCACTGCTCTTTTAACCAATTATTATTTTAAAATTGAATTTCATAAATGGCAACACTTTTTACACATTTTGCTTTTCTTTTTTTTTCCAGGATATTCATAACAAATAATATTAAGATATTCTTAATAAATATATTATGCTGGAAATCATTTTACACTGGATCCAAAATAACATTCATTTGCACATTAGCTACTCGTGTATATGTATTGGTACATATATAATATATTATATTCATAAATCGTCCTTTTTATTTCCTTTTCTACCCCTCTTATCCTTTGTCACGATTAACTTCTCTCATGTATATTTTTATGCAACATATCACATTATGACTGCAGGATATTCCAACATGTTTTATTTTTTATAACATAAATTTTTTTCTTCTTTTTTTTTTGTTTCATCAAAATGGATTTTTCTTATATTTGCTAGCTTTCAGTAATATGCTTTCATTTTTTGTACTTTTATATTTTATATTTTTTTCATATTTACTAACTACACTACCAAAACCACTGGTTTTTTTTTTCTGTTTTGTTTTATTTTTTTTTTGTTATTTTGTATTTTTGTTTTGCTCTTCTGTTTCAATGCTCCAAAGAGGTTTCTAATCCATAAGGTAAACAAAATATAACGAATTAGTTAAAAGTCTTATGAACCACAAAAATATAAAAAAATGTCTATGTATATGTTGGGATGTTTAATAAAAATTACCCTACCCACACAATTTTTTCATATTGTGTTCTCGAAGTATATTATCTATTTATATATAGTATTGATATAGGACAAAATACACCTGTTAGCATGCACTTAGAATCATTTTTGTGGTGAGTTTTTTCTTTGTTTTTATTTTTTCACTTTTATTTTTTATATTTTTTTTATAATTTGTATTTACCTTAGTATTTTTAATGATTTAAAAAAAAAAAAAAATATATAAATCAACTTAAGTGAAAATTTTATTGTTTGTCTACCTTGTCTACCGTCTTTGATA
This sequence comes from Argyra leucocephala, assembly GCA_963942445.1. Lineage (NCBI taxonomy): Eukaryota > Metazoa > Arthropoda > Insecta > Diptera > Dolichopodidae > Argyra > Argyra leucocephala. The sequence continues at coordinate 72,121,421 of OZ012677.1, forward strand.
AATACTTGGTTCTAAAAGAATGCATGTAGATAGCAATGTATGTTGTTGTTGTATAAGTTTATCAGTGGGATTTTGATGACCAATTAGGTATAGATACTTCCGTAAAATCTATTATTTCTATTATTTACAGTTTGTTTAGAGATATTTTGCAGCAACAAAATATAATTGTGTTTCTGGAAATATATTTTAAGTAACAATTTGGTTGTAAAAGATTACGTATGATAGAATAGAAATGAAACAAAAATTCTATTTGAAAAACCATGTATGGCCTCGTGTAGGATTAAGAATTAAGATTAATTTTATTTTTAGTTTTATCTTATGTTAGATCATCATTGGGGTAAGTTTTATAAAAAAATACTTAACTTATAATATTACTTTATTTAGCTTAAAAAAACACTTTAAAATACACTTTTAATACACACATTCCATTAAAAACACAAAACCAAATTAATAATAAAAAAGTTGTTAAGACAGAATTATGTCGGTTTGTATCTAAGAAATTAAATAATGCCTAATATTAATATCTAGGTATATAATATTTATATTACTAATTTTGTTTTGCTGTCTGAAGCCTTGGTTACTAAATATTATCCATGTATTTTTGTAGTAACCAAATTCTTTAGACAATATATACATTATTTATCTATTCTTATTTATATACGTTATATAAATGACCACCAAAAATCAACTAACACAATTATAACCACTACAATAGTAATAAAAAAACAGTTTATTATGAATGAAAGAATAAGAATTATTGAGAGAGTAAATCAAATTTTTTTTAATGTAAGTATTATGGAATTACATATGTATAGGTAGACAGATGATACATATTTACTTTACATTGCTTTAGGTGTTTTGAGTTAATAATTAAATTAGTAATGTCTGAAACATATTACATAATTAAGAGATGAGTACAAATTACTGTTAGATAGATACTGTTTTAAGAAATTAACATTACATATATAATTCGATTTGATATCGTAATTTTGACAGGATATTCTTGAGACGATACACTATTATGTCTTTAATTTCTAACAAAGATGATTTGAAATAGAATTTTTTCTTGCGATTACAGAAAAAAAATAGTTTTCACATTTGTCTTGACTTTAAAACTACAACTATGTTACTTATTAACACAAATAGTAATTGGTTAACATTGTAGCTTATATAAATCTTCGGTGCTAAGTTTTTCCAGTCAGAGATTAAAGGTGATTGTCATGCCTTATAATACAAAGACAAATAAAGTTGTATTTTTGACAATACAACGTGTCGAAACTATACGTCATAACATATTGCTTAAGTTGTGTCGCTTGAATATGTTGCTATTGTTATTGGAAATATTTTATGTTTAACTCTTTAAGACTTCTCCCACACATTTGTGTGGGTAATATTCAAACTGCAATAAAAAGTTACCAGATGCACATAGAAATATAATTTTGATCTTGTTTAGTATGGTTTAATGCGTGTTGAAGTACGGTAGGATATGAATCATTAAAAGTAATAAAGTATTTGTTTATATATTTTATTTTATTTAAATAATATGTTATTTTAAATTTTTGTGTAAGTTTTAGGTAGAAAATAGTTTAAATTTAATTTTTTGCTATATTTCAAATTCCAAATTTGTACAAATAACCAAAACTATGGCAGAAAAATGCAAGTAACACGATTGTGTGGTTTGGGACTTACTTCAATATAACTACATATTTTTTTAAATTAATAAAATTATTTTAATAAATAAAATAAAACACTTGTTAATATTTCACTGATTAAGAAAATATATACAGATTTTCTTATATATTTTATTTTAATTTAATATTTTAATAAAAATAAAAAATAAAAATATGAGCCGACATGTTTCGTCCTTTTAAGACATTATCAAGACTAAGTAAATAACATAAAATTTAAATTTAAAAGATGAAAAATTAACATGTAGTGCAAGTATACCAGTACAAAAAATAGTAACTGGTAAATTACTAGTAAAAATTATACATTTATTAAAAACCACACATATGATTTTAATATTAGCTAAGATTGACATGTTTTAAGCGACAAAGTTTACAAAATACAGAATTTGATTTACAATTTAAAAAAATTACTATTAAGTAGCGGGCTCTCACTAGTTAGGTCTAACTGATTGTTTAATAAGTTGACTTTTTTTATTTTTAGTTTATTAATATGAAAAATTTCATATGTATCCAAAACTCTGCTACCTGCTACTTCCTCTACCAATTCCAATTTGTCAATGTCGGTAAAGTGGTCTGAATATTTTAAATGATGCGCTAAGCCTGATGACGGATAGGGAGAAGCTACCGCCTTTTCCGTGCGGTGAATGAAAATTTTATTTGTATTTTGGTTGTATTTCTCTTCCCAAAATGAGACTTTACCGGCAACATCGGTTTAGACAAGATATGGTAGCTTAAGACATTTCCAAAAATCATCTATTCGATTTAAGAAAGTATATACACTATGTTGATGTCAATAATCCACCATTGGAAAACAGACAACAAATTATGGGAAAACCAATAATAGACGATGTAAGAAATCGCTGGCGCTTGCCTTACCTCAACATCACATGCATTATTCCATGGATAAACAGATGATCTCATTTACATGGTGATATTTAACATCCTTGAGACAATATGCAAAAAACAAACCGTGTCCTGGTGGTATGGTACTTAATTTTGAAATATACAATAGAACATCAACGCCTCTGCCAGAAAAGATTTGGGTTTGGGAGTGGTAGTTATATTAAATTAAGTAAAACTATTCCCGAAAATAGTTGTATTTATTTTGAATTTCACCGGTTTACCGCTTCTGAAAAAACGCAGCGACATGAAGCTTTATGGAACCGGACAAATACAAGCGAATATATTCAAAAATGTGCAATTTCCCAAAGACAAGGATATGAAGAAAGGAGAATCTGTTCAGCTTGTAAGGACCGACAATAAAATTAGTACAGGGAAATGGAAAGACACTAATGCGTTGGGATGGCATTCTCAGTTTTTGGAAAAAATACTGAGCAACAAGTTAAACGAAGTTCGCGATCCGACCAGACCCTTGAGTACTTAGTTGTACTTAATTTGAGTACTTTAGTTGTAAGTTGTATTATTAAGAAGTCCGTTTTTTGTTTTCTATAGAATAAGCTTTTTAAAATATTGACATTATTTTATTTTTAAGAATTTTTTTTAATTGTTTTTTTATTGTTCTTTCTTTATATTATAATTTTTTTAATTTCCGTTAAATTATAATGAATTTTTTAAGTTTGGTAAACTAGAAAAGTAATTCAGTTTACAAAAAAAATTTAATTTATAATATAAACTGAATAAAACATTATACTGAATTTATTTTTATTTAATTTTAATTAAGTCCCAACCCACACGTTCGTGTGGGTCCATTTACTGCTGAACGGCTAGCTGCAGGTCCATAAAATTTTAGATATAAGATTTTTAGCACATATTCAAGCAATGTTTAAAATTTCAACTCAATCGAATAAAGGAAAAATTTTTGGGACTTAAAGGGTAAAGTTGTATGAGATAACTAACACGTAACCACTGCTAGAGATAGAAACTAGACTTAAGAAAATTTTTGTACAAAATACATTATTAGCGATTCCGATAAGCACTTGCTTTTTTTATTATCATTTATTTTTTTTTTTACTAAATATTTTTTCAGATTATCTTCTTTAGCAATAAAATTTTACTACATTTTAAAAGTTCAAATTTTCCATATTTGGCAACTCTCAACATCAAACTGTTTTTTGTACTTTGTTTTTATATCAAAGAATATAAAAATTAAAAAAATTAAATTAAAACAAAAAAAAAGAAAACGTTTAAAAGAAAATCCATAGTAAATAAAGTCTGAATAAAAGTGAATTGCTTTGAAGTCAGTTTAAAGTTCAGGCTATTTCTCGTCTTTATTTTATTACACGTGCATTATTTTAACAATCTGTAAGACAAAGAGTGAGTTCTGAAAATTGATACTAAAAATTATGTGACAATAATATCAAGCTTACAAAATTATTTCAAAAATGTTAATACATAATAGAAGCCATATTTGAAAATCATTGTAAAGTAAATTATTAAATTTTTATTTAGCTACAAAAAGAGTTTAAACGTTGAAAATATTTCGTTATCACTGTTGTGTATTTCGTTGGGTTTTCGCCAATGATTTTGTCGCTGTCATTGTCGTTGCTGAAATAAACACAATAGATAGTGACGACATTTTTTTTTTTAATGTTCTATTTACTTTTATATTATTTTGTTGACTTTTCAAAATTTTTAGTTTTTTAACTATTTTCTTATGACAATAGACAATAAATACTATATACTGGCAACTTAGAACAAAATACGGACATTAATTATTAATAATAATTTTAAATGTCGTTGAATCGCGACGAACAAAATTTTCGAATTCAAATTGAAATACAACGGTAACGATAGTGATGCACGACGTACTGTAATTGTAAAATATAAAATAAATGTTTTTGAATTTTCATTTGTAGCGAGAGACAACATCGACAAAGACGCATTCTGTTTTACTCTTTAAGTATAGGTTGGAGACAATATTATTTGAAGGTCACATATACTTCATAGTTTTTTTAAATCAAGTTTCCCACGTAACAATTTTATTGCAATAAGACTCTTACGCACTTTTATAACACTATTACAAGCACCCTTATGGCAGTATTAGTGTTAATTTGAGCACTATTGAGCAACGTTATAGCACTAAAATGGAGAATCCTATAAGGCACGAAAGCAATTGCAGTAATATTATTATAAGATTAGTATACATATGCATTAGTGTATATATTTTTGTTTTTAAATGAAATTCATTTGAAATAATTTATGTTATGCGAGAGTGAGATAGGTATAATTTATTATAAAGTATTATATTAAAATAACTTTATGGATTTTATATGACACTTTTAGACTCATAATTTTAGACAACATTGCTGTAGCACTTGCTGAAAATTCGATTATAACAACTCCCGCAATTGTTGTAAGAACATTTTTATAGCAATTTTTATCACATTATTCCCATCAAAACATAATTACAACACCTTTGGTGCTTATCGGAAGTCATATCGCACTAATTTTGTTTTTATAGCAATAAAATGTTACGTGGGTTATTACGTACAATGTCATTCATTCTACTATTTACTATAGGTGAAGCTACTATTATCTATTTAATTCTATTCTTTGTTCATATTGTGTTAAGTATCGCGTAGTATAAGAGATGAAATTTATCTACCACAGAACAGCTGAAATACATGCTTACTACATCGTTATATTAAGTTGAATTAAGTCCTGCGATGTGCTAAAAGCTAAATTTTGAGTCTGCTTCTCCTATGAACTATGTTATAACGGGATATAATCAGAAACATGTATTTCAAACTGTGGAAAATATAACAGAAGTAGTCATAATACTTACATAATATATATTAAAACCAATATTCTTTACCGATTTTTAGCCGAGATAAAACCAAGACTAAATAACGTAATTCGTTTCAGTATTAGTATATCGACATAATTTCGCTTAAGGTACGCTAAACTATGAAACGTAATGCAATACGGTAGTAAAATAATTATGTTTGAGATTAGGAACATATTTTGATAAGATTATGAATTATCAAAGATCATCCCATATAATATCAAATCAAAATAATTCATCGAATAATACGTGAGAATATATATGACTAATTTTGTGTTTTTCAAATCTGTCCATCAATTTTACTAAACGAGAGAACTGTCACCAGAACATTTAAATGTCCCTTATCTTAACTTCTGTTTTTTATTTTCATTAGATCTGCTGGGAAATAAATCAATTATAATAATAATAATATGATAATAATAAAAAAGATTTTATTTCATCAAAACCAAAAGCTAATTTACATTAAATATTGAAGACTCGAATCTTAAAAATTTATAAAAACAAAAAATATTAAATATTGTAAAATAAAAATTTAAAACTAGCCTGGTTGATTAAATTAAAAAGTTAGGTTCAATCTGTTATAAAAAGATAAGTGACGAAAGATATATATATATTTATACATTATATTTAGATATTAATTATATTTTACTTATAATTATTATTGTGCTGCAGCGCCTAAACGTATTAAATAAAATTAAAATTTATATTGAGTTTTTCTGTTCTCTTTTTAAATTTCTCATCGAGTCAATACTTCAATAATTGAATCGCTGTTGCTGTATATAAAATTCCCGAATAAATTTTAATACTTATCGAAATCTTCCACTCCGTAGAATCTTCAGAATTGACCATTTTGATATTTCCATTAGAGAGCCCCAGATTATTTTTATTCTCGGGAAACGAGAAATTTGATTTAATTTAACTTAAATTTTGTTTCCGTAAAATCCAGGAAAATAAAAACAAAAACTTAGCATTAAGACTTGCTTATTTGATATACGAGTTGGAAAGATTATCAGTTTGTGATGAACTGTTTTTTCATTACCAGTCAGTTTGTTTTTTATCATTTTTTTTTTTCAATTTTTAAATTCAAATTTTTTCAAATTTTTGTTTTTCATCATTTTTAAATTCAATTTTAACTTTCAAAACAAATTGAATTTTTCACATCAAAAATAAAACTCAAAATTAGTATAGGTTCTGTCTGAGGTTACGTTTAGCTCAAAATTTAATTTTTTTCCAAACTGCTCCAAACTGCTTATGAGCATCAGTTAAGTCAGCAAAAACGAATTTAAATCACATTCAGAATTTATATATTTTAAATTCAGACTATTTCCAGTGGAAAATTATTTTCTCGTGGTTTCGTGGACCAATATTTGGTCTGGATCACAAATTTTATTTAATAACGTATAATATAATAAATATAATATTTTATATACAGCAAAAATATTGCCCTATGGTATTTATTTTACACAATGTTTTTTACAGTATTTATTTATCAAATTTCTGGCTTACCAACTCCTCATTAGAGGTAGAAAACTACTACTGTTGTCAGGAAATAAGCCTTCTTAATAAATGTTTACTCCTAGTTATTTTATGTCATTTATTTTATACCAATGAACTGAACCAGGTCGAAAAAACCATAAAACACTTTATTTGACTTGATGCAGAAGAATCGAACCGTGGACCTTTCTACCGTCTACACTGCCCAGCGTACCCTACTGCGTTCAGATTATGTTACTATTTCTCTAATCCCAAAGTTTTATTTTTTACTAATCAATATACAAATTTCGAATGTATGGCCTTATATTTATATAGATAGATAGCTAGTTCGTTTATTTCCCAAATTTGTTAATACATAATTTGTAATGACAGAGTCTTCTTATACTTAAGTTAGAGTTGTGATTATTAGTATCTTAACAGTTGCGAGATTTATTTTATTCTAATTTTTATTTTGCATTTCATTTGTTATTTGATTTACAATTTATTTTAATGGATAAAAGGAAAAGTGGTGGAAAATTACATAAACCTTGTGAAAATTTTTAAAAATTTTACTTAAAAACTTAATATGACTAGACTTAAACTAGTTTATAGCTAAACAAAGCCATAAAAAAAAAAATAGATAAAAAAGAAATAATTAAAGCAAACAATCACGATTTATTTACATGTAGTAATTATCGACCCATTGCCTAATTAAAATGTTTTCGAAGCTAGAGCAATAAATTTGTTAGCAAGCCCTTATATTTGAATAATTTTATTTAAATTATAGATATTTTTCTTTCGATTATTTTTCATGAACTGTCTTGTTCAATACTTTATTACACACTGTTTATTTTTTAAATTTATTTAAGTACTATATTCAACCAACGCCACTCCATATGATCTCTGCGTTGCCAACCTTAAAAATATTGCTTAATACATATATAAAAAGTCTTACAAAATCTGGTTTTAAAACTGTGAAGTACATCTTAAAATTAATGCGCAATCTAATTTATTAATTTTGAAAAATCAACTTTGCAAATTCTCTTAAAATCAATTTTCCGGCCATTGTGGATCAACCCGGAAAAGTAGATGCAAGCTGTTTTCGACCACAGTAATTGGCTTGTTGATTTTCTAATTTTATTATTATTATTATTTTTTTATTTACTATAATTAAAATTACAATAAAAGTCAGCACAATGTACCAGGGATATTAGGGCTATTTCTAATTTTATATTTGTACTGTTGCCTTCCGAAAATATTACAGTTATCAAATACTTTTCATTCTAACTGTACATAATTTTTGCAAAGAGATAATTTTGTCCTTTTTTTTCTGTGTTTGATTATTTTACCTTTTTATTATCCTGATGAAGATATAATGAAAACATGATTAACACAAAGGTCCTCAGTTTTTGTATAATTTTTTGTTTCCTTCGGTTAGAATTTCAGTGGAATTCAAACAAAAAAATGGTGTATGATGAATAAGATATTCTCATAATAGATCCTTTATTTAAATAACTACATAATATATATATATAAATATATATTATATATATTTCATTTGTATATATTGTATATGTATTGGCTTGTAATTTTGCATTGAGTATGGATACTTGCACTTTGATGTTTAATACATATATTAACAAAAAATGTTGTTTATTTATTTCTCTGTTTTTTTTTTTTTTTTTTGCATAATATGAATAAAATTGTTCAACTTCTTTGCAGGACTTACAACAACAACAACAACAACATAAACAACAAATAACCATTTTATTAACCTTCAGGATAATAATAAAAGGGCAAAAATTATTTCAAAAAATAAAAGGATAATAAGTACGGATGGCACTATTATTAAAAAAACAAAACAAAAAAAAAACAAAAAAAATTATGGTAAACGAGTATGAAATGAGAGAAGATTCAAATCACACCAGTCAAAAGTCAAATTAAGAGTCAAGTCTGATAGTGGGTGTTGTCTGTCTGTCAAAAGAAGTTTTCATTTTTAAAAAGATGAGAAGAAAAAAATCATTATTTGCCCTTTTGGGATTTTGTACATATGCTTGTGTTGTTTTTATAATTGTATTTGTATTATAATTAGGATAAAAAAAAAACATAACAAATTTTCTTGACTGAATTTTTATTTTTTTTTTTTTTTTTTTGCTTTTTGATTATTCAGAAAAATAACTGCTGTTACGTGTTTTAATTAAGTTTCTTTGGATAAAATTAAGTTTTTGTTTTTTTTTATTTTGTTTTTAGGGTGGTATAGGAGGGTTTTGTGTTATTTTTTTTTTTTTTTTTTCAAAATATAGAAGAGACGAATTACTATTTTGAAATGTTAAAGGTTTGTTTGGTGGTTTGGTTATCTCTCTTTACTCATACAACATTTATCTACTGTAGACATAATGAACTACTATAGACAAAATTTTTTTTTTTTTTTTTTTTATTCTTAAGTTGGTAACATTTTTTAATTGGCTTATTTTACGCTATTATTATAAAGAGTTTCACGTTCTTACTTTAATTATAAGTATTTAAATAAATTTATTTTTAATTTTTAATTTATAAAATATTTAAATTTAAAATTTTTAAAAGATTTAATGTAGAATAATTAAGATAATGTTTTGGATTTTTGTGATAGAAATAAAATTCGAATTATTTTTTAATGATATTTTTGAACTCTCGTAGTTGTTGAAGTGGAAGAAATAAAGATAAAATTAATCTAGTTACATATTGTATGATTAAAACGTAAAGGTGTTTTATTGTTGCAGTTGAAATCGCAACATTGAAAATAACACATTTTCAAACTCCTAGTGTACTTTAAAAGTGATTAAATAACTGTTTTAGATTACACCGTTATCAGATGACAATTATAACCTTTAAGGACCTTCGTTCAAATATTTGTTCATTTAACGAATTATACCTGACGAGCAGTGTTGTTCCTTTCCGTGTAATTTTTAATTGTCTACACTTTGAAGTAGACTTTAGTGTAAACAAGCAATTTAGTGTAGACTGTATAGAATAAAAACAATTTCAACTATGATGTGAACAATAATAATTTTTTCAGTAGATTCGCTTCATTTCATTTACTTTATAAAAAAAAAAATCGGCCAGCGTATTTACATAAAGTCATCAACTTGGTTTGATAAAGCATATAAAAATGTATTATGTCAGCTAAGGTTATTATGAGTTTAAAATCTGTTTTATTTATTGATGGGTGGAAAAATTGTTCCATCAATGATAATACAATTTTTTAAGTTTTGCATATACACTGCCATCAGAGATCAAGCTTTTGTTTTACATACCTAACTAAGAGATTCTGAAACAGCTGAGAAATTGTTTGAAATTGTTGTGGAGTCTGTTGATATTGCAAAGGATCTAAATTCATACTGTTGTTTATGCTATTGTATTCGATAGTAGCATAAACAGATTGGATAATTGTTTCAGCATTTCATAGTAACTGTAACAGGCTACGCCGGCAATCTATTTGCAAAATATGTTTTAAATAAAAAATTAATGGATCAAGTGACATCTATTCTAAAAGAATTTAAGCAAGTTGATTTTGAAATTTTTTGGTTGATTAAGGTAGAATTGGGATTAAATCATGTGATCCTGGAACGGTCAAATCAATATATAGAAAATTTGAAAAAAAAGCTATTTTTTACCAATTATGTGAATTGATTAGTACTTGTTTCAAGAAACAGAGGATCTGCATAACTCTCATTAAATTTTAGGTGCCTATTATGTATTTCGATCGAAATTAATCGAATCGTTCATCGTTATCGTTAAAGTTATTCGATTGTGATCGTTAGTGTCATTATGTATTTCGATGAAAATTTGATCGAAAGTGTTTAAAAATGCTGCCATTATAAAATTCAAATCTACGATGAAAATGACATATGTTTCATTCTTTAAATGTCAAATTCAAATTATTATACGAAAAAAAAACAAAACAATAATGTTTAAAATTTTTAAGTTGAAAATAAGTTGAAGTGTTTAAATAAAATAGAAATACAAAATTATAAGTTTTTATAAATAAAATGATTTGAGCAGAGTTAAATTTTTCAATTTCTGATAGTGCTGAAAAACGCTATCAAATTTCAGAATTGAAAAACAAGCGAACATATATTCGGGATTATTCTAATCCACTAGATTTGGAAAATTATACGTATGTTATTTAAACATAAATTTGATGAGTTATTATCTACATTATTAAAACTATTAAATTAGGACAAAAATTGAAATAGCCAATAAGTAATACGTCGATTCCAAATATAATTAAATTGGTTAGTGTATTGAGATTCTGTGCGGTTTGTACCAAGCAAATGATTTTCAACGTAGGAAATGATTTCCATGTCGGACTAACACAGCTAATTTTTTTTTGTTCTTAAAGAAGTTTTATATGTATTTGCAGTTTATAATTATGTGCAAAATGGATCAAATTCCATTACGCACTAGAAGAAAAAAGTCAGGCAAACATTATTTTTATGATTAAAGCAGAATTACTGAAACAATTGGAGCAGTAGATGGAAAGCTTATTCAAATTAAATCAACGAAGCAAAACGTACAACATTTAGGTTATAGTAGAAAGGGATTTTTTAGCATTAATGCAATTCTGATAAGTTTATACTTTATTGTAATTAGTTTACATTATTATAACAGTTTTTGTTTTTAGACATGTGATCATAATCAGGTAATTGGTTTTGTGAGTACAAGATATCCTGGTACCTCTTTGGAAAATTTATAATGGTGTCTCATTATTTATACTATATCTTTTCATATTGCAGTCTATTTGTAACAGGCCTTTCATTCCTATTAAAATTTATTTCAATAAAAAATTATTATGAAGAATAAAGTAAAATACCTACATTCATTTCAACTTTTAAAATTATTTTTATTTAAAAAAATATCATAAATATAAAACAAAACTCCAAGTGTCCAATATAAATAAAATAATATAATGTCCAATATAAATAAAATATATTTGTATCTCTTTTATTTTATCCTTTCAATTCAAAATTGAAATAATTTGTACAAAATCTCTCTTTCGATGTCTCTTTCGTGGTAAAATTTTACATCGATAAACTTTATCGATTTCGTCGACAATTTCTGAACGATATCGTAATACATAATGGCAATTTTGCATTTTGACATTTCGTTCGATCAAATCGTAATCGTTATTGAAATACATAATAGGCACCTTAAACTCGGAAGCAAAATAAATTCTAACTTTTTCTTTTCTTCTTTAGAGTTTTGATTTCAAATTTATGAGATTGTGGGTCCTAGACTGGTCCCATTATATTTCTTTGCTCTTCTTTGTTTACTTTTATTTATTTTTAATATTTAATGCATTTTGTGTAGCGAAATTTATTTATTTTATGTTAAAAAAAGAGTTCAAAGCAATTTGTATATGTATGTATGAAGCTTTCCGTCGAATCGACAAATATTTGCAGGAAACTATAAATTATATAAAAATATGATTTTGCTTTTTTTTTTTTTAAAAAAATCAGTATTTTCATTTAACTTAATTGTAATTCATTATTATTTGATTGCAAACATTGTCTACGCAATGAAGTAGACATCATTATATTGTCTACAAAGTATTGCCGACGTGTAGAAAATAACGTAATCTACATAATGTAGTTTACGGGGCATAACACTGCTGACGAGTATGTTTTAACTATAATTAAATATCTTAAGTATACCAGATTATGTGTGAATACTTTTTGTAATGTGCCCGACTTTGACTGACATTGGCACATCATAATTTTAATACAAATAATTTTCAAATTGTATCTGTGACCATTAACTATATACAGAAAATACCGAACAAGTTTAAAATCATGAGCCGGTAATTGTTAGATAAAAAAAGATTTGTTTGTAGAAGCTTACGAAAATAAATTAGTTCTAAAATATGAAGTAAAATTTTTTCGTATTGAAAGAAATGAAACTTTTAATTAACAATTTCATATTATAATTCGTTTATCTAATAAAGGGATGTCTTGATTTGACCGAATATTATTCTGAATAGTAATTAATATATTATAAAGATTTCAAATCAACTTTCTTCTGTTATCAGATATTTTATTCATTGATGTTGATTTATAATTTATTTATTTGTCCGTCTTATTTGACCAGTTTCACCGAACAAAATAAAATGTTTTTTAATACTCTAAAAAACAGGGTTGTGAGAAAACAATATAAAATGTCAAACGAAATCAAATTTTGAGCTGAGTGTTATTGTCAATTCAGCTAAAGAGATAAACACAATATCTATTGTGAACAAAAAATAGCTCAAGTACTTAGGAATTCAGCTAAATTTTAAAGTTCATCATAATCAAGTTGACAAAGCACAAATTTCAACAGAGCTCTAATGGCAGCGAAAGGGTTTTTTTTTTCTATAATTCTAAGTCGATGGGATGGACACCCTAAATGCTTTTTACACAGAGATTTGGAATACACAATCACATACAATAGCTTGTTTCTGTAGAATTTTTATGGTACAGACTTATTTAAATGTAGAAAACTATATCTATTGTAGAGTTGTTTGACAATGAAATGGTATTGCCCAGAGTAAAAGTGATAGTCTATCAAACACCTATAAGACCAATGATTCCATATGGAGCGCTCATCATTGTACCAGATATAAGTGCATAGCAACATGAAAAAAAAAAATATAAAATTAAAGGGAAATGCATTATAGTTTGTGAGGTGGGAAAATCGAAGCCCGTAATCTGACTTTAAAAAATATTATTCCAACAAGTTCATTGACCAATACAAACTAGCTAATAGATTCAATAATTTCTTATTAATCTGATTCGTAGACATTTCGACAGATCAATATGAGAAATACAGAAAATGACTTAATATCACATGGCGTATATTATCCTAAAGATGAATACAAAAAATTACCCAGCAGATATGATTTGTGTCCCAGTAGCTTTTTTTTATCTAGATAAGTATGGATAGGTAATATACAAAATACTAAATACGAAAATCATGTCCAATATTATAATAGGAATATATTATTTCATGGATAGAAGAGAATATACCACCTTCATGGAAGAAAGGAATGATTGTCAAGATACCAAAGAAAAGATACTTGACAAATTGCAGCAACTTGAGAGGAATCACAGTTCTAAATACTATTCATAAGATAATAGCAATTATTATAAGGAAAAAAATTAGAAGAAGTACTAGAACCAATACTAAGGAAAGAGCAGGCAGGTTTCAAACCAAACCGTAGCTGTGTTGACCAGTCAAATACTTTACGGATCATAGTTGAACAATTAGTAGAATGGAATACACCACTATATCTACTATTCATAGATTTTCAGAAAGCTTTCGACACAATCAAAAGATGCGCAATATGGAAAGCATTCATAAAGAAGGGCGTTCCAGAGAAAAATAATCAACATCATCAAAGCGATGTATAAAAATGCAGAGGCAACAGTTCAACACAGAGGTGACATCAGTGATCCATTCTACGCCGATATAGGAGTTAGACAAGGATGTCAACTATCACCACTTCTCTTCAACACAATACAAGGATTTCCACTACCACCAGAATAAACGGAATAGAATGGGAGCTCTTCGGCAACTTGGAAAACTTAGATTACGCAGATGATGTATGTCTCATATCAAGGAATCAAAGGTACCTGTAGAACAAAGTTTAAACAACATATTATAGGAAGAAGCAAAGAAAGCGGCACCGGAATTAACACTGGAATTAAATATCGAGAAAACCAAGGCAATGAGGACAAACAACAGTGACAGACAGTCAATAACATTGAATGGACAACAGATAGAATACATAGAAGAATTCAACTACCTGGGGAGCATCATCACATCAAGGGGAAGTACAACAGAAGATGTCAACAGTCGTATAAATAGGGCAAGAACAACATTTGGGAGCCTAATAAAGATATGGCTGAGCAACCAAATATCGAGAGCAACAAAGTTAACAATATTCAGAGCATATGTAAAGCCAACATTAATATATGGAAGTGAAACATGGCTCACTTTGGTCAGAATCAAACATAAGTATTCATCAACAAGTGCTTGAGAATCATTTGCAAAATAATCTGGCCGCCAAGAATTGGAAACTATGATTTATGGATGATAACTGGAGAGGAAGCAATCAACAAAAATAGAAAAAAATGGAAATGGATAGGTCATACACTATGGAAATCAGAAAGTGATATAGCGAGAAGAGTTCTAGAGTGGAATCCACAAGGTCAAAGGATACCCGGTAGACCATACACCACATGGAGATGCACAATTCATCAAGGATTAACAATCAACAGTTACACCTGGGACCATTAAAGAAGCAGCATCCCATAGAGAGAAATCACAAATCACATTCGAAGCCCTATGATCCCACGCGGAGTAGTAGGAGCAAAAAAAAAAAATATTATTTCATTAGAATAGGGCTACATGTAAAATTATTAATATTTACGATCCGCCAAAAAGGACATTTCCATTCCGGACAGAGACTGGTGGTTGGAGAAAGCTCTATTATATAGCTCTGTTAATTACAAAAAGTAATTATTAATTTTTTAGGTTAGGACACGTTAAGTTTTATTTAGTTTTAAGTGAGATAATTTATTTTTTATGGTTAAGTTTGGGTTTTCTAAAATTTTACCAAAATAAAAAAATAAAGATTAGAATACTTCAGTTAATTAACAAAACATTATGAAATTAACGAAAAAATTATATATACAAATCAGTTAGTTAAGTAAGGAAATATCAACTGTTATTTTTTCAATTTAAAACAAAAATTAGATATGAAAAATTTCAGCTCAAAGTAGGCTCAAATTTTGAGTAATTCTATAGATTGAACTTATAGTGTTTAAAACTCAACTGTAAGCTAGTTCAAAATTAGTATTAATTGATCTTTAAGTTAACATTAACTCAAATAATCAAGAATTTATTTTTGTTTTGGGGTTGTTAATAAATTTTTCGCTTTAAGCGCAAGACAATTACTTTTGGAATTTCAAATAAGTTTCTTATAGAAATATGCAAGTATTGGTCGAATATAGATAAATATTTTTTTTAAATATATATATATATATTTTTATGTTCTTGACAGTAACTTACGTGGAATCACCTTTTCGTGCTTAACTAAGTACGGTACTGCACGTTTATCAACGTTTATCAAGTTTGGCTTATCAACGCATTAAATGTGGAAAACTACTGCTATTGTCAGGAACTAAGCCTTCTTATCATAGAATAGCTTCATTTTATTTAAGTTGTTACAAGATTATAGTCTCAATTATTTTTTGTCATTTATTTTATCCCAATGACAAAGGATGCTGGACCAGGTCAAAAAACCAATAGAACATTTTATGTTTTATTTCATTGGGAATCGAACTTGTGACATTTTGGTTGAAAGGCAGACGCCACCCAGTGTCTGATAAAGTTTAAATCTAATATAATCTAAGCTAATTCTATAGTATACATCATGAGGAAATAAAAGGATTAGGTTTTTTGTTTATAAAGTAAGCAAGAAAATATTGGCTTATTTTTTACACAAATTACCAAAAATTATTTTAACCAAAAATATAAAGACACAGAAATTATATAGAAAAATAATTTACGTAAATCCTAAATATTATTATCAAGACTCTTGTTGCTTCATTTCTTCAAATTTCAAAGAGTATGTGGAATTTTAAATAACTTAAAAGAATTGAATAAATCAAACAAAAAAAAAATAAGAACTCACAAATCATTATTAAAAAAAAATCAAGATTGTTAACATGAAATTTTCATTTTCATTATTTTCTTACATAAAAAAATATCAGTAACCTTCTGCCTCCACCCCTAATAATCACATTTCATTCATATTTCAACCAAACTACTAAAACGTATATACTTACTATAACAACTTAACGAATTCATGTCAAAACCTATTGAATATCCTTTCATGATTCTTTTGCAAGGAACAAAAAAAAAAATTGTTTGTAATAAAAAAGGTAAAATAAATTTTCTTTATAAAACCAATTCACTTACTTACACTAATCTAAGCATGTACTTTATTTAAATTGAATATCCTTTTTAAAGGGAACAAATTTAAAGGTAAAAAAAAAGAAAACAAAAAAAAAAATAAACGACAACGAAAAAATAAAAACAACAGAACAAATAAATACTAAAGTTGATTCATTTACTTTTATAAAATTTTCAAGAATTTAAAAACAAGAAAAAAGCAAAGACAATAAATAAATTTATTAAGTTTATTTTTTTTAATATTAAAATCCAAAAATTTTCGTAAATTAATCAACTGTAGGGTATTATAATGAAAACCGTTGAACATAAATATGGGCTGATATTCTTTCAATGCCAATCGATTAAATTAAAAACTGATTCAACTTGTAATACAAGTCATACCGTAAAGTTCTGAATATAACACCCGTCCTAATAAAATACCCCGGATAAACTAATCGAAATGTTTTTCCATTTACAGAACTCCCCAGGTACAGTAATTAGATTTTATATTTTTTGAAAATTAATTTCGAACAACTTGTGAATGTTATCTAATAACAAAATCATATTCATGTTGTCTATTACTAAACCTGTTTATTGGTTTTATTTTAAAATTACTACCTGAGCAGAATCTATCATATGTATGTATAGTTAACGATCATATCTATATGTTGCTTCCCGAATAGTGTACCCGGGTGTAAAAATTCAATTAGAGTGTACCTGGGTATACCAATTGGATTTATTATTCTTTTCAGAATATTTCAGAGCATTTCCCAATTAGAGTACCTGGGTATTATATTCAGAACTTTACGGAACGACCGAATCACACCTTGGTAAACGTTAATAAAACGAAAATATGTGCTTTTTAGGTTTTTATACCTGGTCTAGCACACTCTTTGTCATAGGGATAAAATAAATGGCAAAACAAAAATTTAAAATATTTATTTAAATAAAATGGAACTATTTTATTTAAGAAGAGTTGGTTCTTGATAGCTGTAACTGTAGGTCTTAACATTTAATTGCTTTAATAGTTTTCCCCATTGAATTTAAAGTTACTATCAAAGTCATAAAAAAAATATGCTAGAAGTCATAAAAAAATAAGTTTATAAACAATACTTTTTCTAACTATAAAATGGTGATTGAAGGTAAGTTGTTCCGAGTAAAAAAACCATTTGAGTTGGCTGCATCTATTTTGGGGGAGCGTGTCATATGCCTGTATTTCAATTGCCAGTAGTATGCTTTGCCAGTTATTCTGTAATTTGCCTGTTTTTTCATTTGCCTGCAAAAATAGGTCCGGTTATCTTTCCTATTATCTTCATCACATTTAAGGGCTGTTGTACTGTTGCCAAAATACAAAATAAAAGAAATGTCAAGGTCTTCGGCCCTGACTTCCGGACCGATGTACCTCTTGCTTACATTGTACTATAACTATCGCCATTGTACTAAAGAATAGTTAAAAAGATCGAGGGCTCTGTGAAACAGAAACAGGACCCGGACCTATTTTTGTTGGAGGCGGCTCAACTTGTTGGATTTGGCACTTCCAACTGGTCACCACCTAGAAGGTGTAGTTCTGGTATCCGTTGATTGATAAAGGCTTGCTACATGAAATTTTTATTATGAATATTTATCATATCCAGTCACATGAAAAATAGGCAAATGAAAAGCAGGCAAATGAAAAGCAGGCAAATGAAATTCAGTCAAATGAAATACAGGCATATGATAGTACCCCTTTTGGATCTCATAATATGATTTTGGCCAAAAACCAACGTTTTATTGAAGTTGGAAAATAGCTAATTGTTGTTGACAAAGCAATAGAAAAAAATTAGCAGTTTTATTAATTTATAGTTCAAATGATTGAACAGGTCGAATAGCTTAAGGTAAAAATATATATTTATATAGATACACAAATCGGTATTCTATTTTCTTCATTAATGGCATGTCAGTAAGTTCGTTTACAATTTGTTCTGTATACCTTTGCAAGCTATCTGGTCATGTAAACCTTGGTTTGAAACAACTAAATATTTTTTTTTGCCTTTGAATATTTTACATAGAACGGTCATATTGTTAGCTACTTGTCTCACAAATCGGATTCGTTTTAGATTTTTAAAACTTAATTCTTAATTTTTTAGTAGCCAATTTAAAAGATAAAAAATAATTTCTTTATTAGTAAATTTCTGAGTATTTTACATACATTATGAATGTGTGCAAATAATGACCTATGCGATGCAAATCTAATCGTTTCAATGAAATGACCTATGCGACGGCCATATAACTCGGTACTAATCGTTTTATTCACTCTTTTTAACGATTCATAATGCTGCACTGTACACTGTTATGTATTGTAGTGTAGTTTTATTCTCTTTTTGTTATTTTTTCTCTCTTAATACACCATACATAGAAACTGCAAGCATATACGTCGGCTTTAAAAATTGAAACATTAGTAATATATCATAGAGCATATAAATGTTGAAGCAAGTTAATATAGGCAAATATAATAAGTATAAAGCTACACTAACTAGAATAATGTAAGCAAAAATTTCATAATATAATTTGTTGTTCGAATTATTACATGGAAGGTATGTAGTTAATTGCGGAACGATAGTGATTTGTGTTCAAATTCGATCATTTTGTAATACTTTTGCAAAAAAATTTCAAAACTCTTTCATAATACGTTTTTTTATTTTTGGTATTTTTCGAGGAAATTTAAAACAACACAAAAAGACAAAATTCTAAATGGAAGTAAAAAAAAAAATAAACCAACAGAAAACATAAAAGAGGAAAGAAAAGTTTATTTTAAAAAGTCATTCGTAATATACGTAATATGATTTAGTTCATTTCCTTAAAATAATAAAATTTCCATTTTCATCATTTTGTTTTTAGTTTTTTCTTCTTTTTTTTTCATATTTACCATCTTTTTTCATTCTCATATTACAAGTATATTAGAATTATTTTCGTTGTTGTTTTTGTTTTTATTTTTATATATTTTCACTTTCATGACTCTTTTTGAGAAAATGTTTCCGGTTTTATTTTATGTTTTCACATACAATGTACGAACGTGTGTATTGGCATACAAAATTTCAAATCCCACAAAAAAATGTGTGCCTGCAAGTCCTTATATAGGAAAAACCACATACACAAATCATAAAATTTGGTTCATTGTATTTTCTTTAAAAATATTCGTTAAAATTTTTATATTTTTTTTTTTTATTTTTTTTCTTATTATTGTTTTAGATTTTCGTATTTGTATAAGGCTTATGAGTAATTTTTGTAATTCCAAAACGACAACATGACATTAAAATAATTTGGAAATTTGAGAACAAAACAAAATGAAATGAAATTTTTTTCAACTCATATTACCTAACATA
The DNA here is from genome assembly GCA_963942445.1 of Argyra leucocephala. Lineage (NCBI taxonomy): Eukaryota > Metazoa > Arthropoda > Insecta > Diptera > Dolichopodidae > Argyra > Argyra leucocephala. The sequence continues at coordinate 72,141,661 of OZ012677.1, forward strand.
TTTAAATTTCAAATGAAAACACATACACTCACACACACAACCACAAAAATATAAAAACAAATAAAAAATGAATAGCACTATTCAAATTTTATAAATTTGCAAATACAAAGAAACCTTTACAAAATTTAGTTGTCTTCTGTATAACACGTGGTTGTCACAATTTACTCACTTTTTTTTCTTTTGTTATACAATGGAAATTTCATTTCTGTTTTTCCACCTTTTGTGATTTTTCAATTTTTGATTTTTTTCTTGTTTTGGTCGTGGTAACTCAACTGTTTTTTTTTTTTTTTTTTTTTTTTTACCTTTAGTCTTCAAACAAAAGGTTTTCTCAAACTCTTTTAAATAAAACATACAAGCACTTGAAAATAAAAGCAAAAAAAAAAAAAAACAAAAGGAAGAAGAGAAGAAAACAAACAAAAATAAAACCTGTCACGGATAATTTCCATGACAAATGCTGCGTGAAATCTAAGCTAAACAAACTCAAAGGATAATAATAAGGACTGAAAAATGAAATAAAACAAACTTTTTAATATTCAAGTACACATACGTTTATATATATATACGTATTCGTTTGTTAAAAAATAAAACTGAACCTAAAACTGAATATATCTGTTAAGCTTATTTACATTTCAGGTTTAAGTGTGAAAAAAAAACGGAATATTAAAAAAGTTCACAGAATTAAGCAAAAAAAAACAAAAAAAAACAACAACAAAGTAGTAACAAAAAAGTTGAGTTTTGGTCTTAGGTTCTTGGGTTTATTAAACATACCTGAGGGTATGATATTATGAAATACGACATCAAACACAAAATAAATTATCCAGAAATTTTGAATCGTTTTTGTGATAACAGTAAAATGTGTAATCTATTACTAGACCGGCCTCTATTTTCGAAAAATCATTTTTTTGGTAACTAACATTTAAGAAGAGTGATCCATCAAATATTCGTATACAAAAATGTTCCACTGTCTCTACTGCCAGATCATATAAAGCTAAATATGAAGTTGTATTGGCATCGTATTCGAGAAATAATGTGAATTTTTTGAATTTTTTGAATTTTTGAATTGTTTTCAAATGTGCTGATTTACTAATGATTTGTAGATTTGCCATTCATTTAATATAAATAAAAATAAAAATAATTTATTCATAATAAAGGCTTCCCAGTAGTTTGGAAAGCTTCCATATCTGTAATAAATAAATAAATAATTAAGAATAAATGTTAATTTTGTTTAGTTTTTAAAACTCACATACTGATTTATTTTAAATTTATATAATACCACGGTTTGTGAAACTAATCAGAATAAAACTGGGAGTTGTGTGGGTAGTCCAATTCTACTATATCTACTGGTGAATTACAGTTATATTGGTGAATAAAATACTTTTTTCCATTTAGGCTGATAACATTATACCCGGTGTCCCAAAGCATGCGTGTCTAAGAGGGGAAACCGTTATTTTAAAATTTAAGAAAATGTTATTAACTAAATCGAGGGTGCTCGCTCTATCGATTGGTGATATTTTCAACTTCCGGGAAAGACCGCAAAAGGGTTTTTTAAGCCCAAAAATCGCTGAAATTGGCCGAAATCCGGATTTTCAATATCATCCTCGATTTAGTTAATAATATTTTTTTTATATTTTTAAATAACGGTTACATCCCCTCGTAAACAGCTAATACGCATGCTCTGGAACACTCGCACTGCTCTGGTAAGAAGCACTGCTCTGGTATATTCTAAAAATATTTACGTTTTTAAATATTAAAAAAAAAAAAAAACAAGCCAACAACTATGCAAAATTTAAATTCCTTTTTTAAACAATATGACAGTAAGACTGACAGGTGGACATCAAAACTAAGTTTTCAAACAAATTTTTTCTAATAACATACAAAAATACGAGTTGAAAAAGTTAGTTTTTACTTTGGAACACAAAATGAATTTAAAAGTTTTTCATTTCTTTTCTGAATACCCAACTACTTTAGTAAAAAAAATTAAACCATCCCGAAACGTTTTTTGTTTTTTTGAAGACTTTAAGTGTTGTATTTTTTTTTTTTTTTACTTTTTTAGCTTTTTATATACTCCCGTAATATGCTCTGAATGTACCTTTTTTAAAAATAATAATAAAAAAAAAATAAAGAAGACACACCCTTGTTCGTAAACTCTCATGGGTCTTAAAAAAAAAAAAAAAAAAAATGTTGATATCATCGAAAAGAGAGTTCAAAAATCAAAAAAAAAAAAGTTTCCTCTAAAACAATGTTTTCGTTACTTGTGTTTTTTTTTTTGTTTATTAAATGAAATCTGTATATACGAGGAGGCTCCTTATCCTTGGAATTTGTATTAAGAATACACTAATAACAACCAAAAATATTTCTTTACCTTTGATTCACTTTAATTTTTGTTTTTAAATTCATTTTTTTATTTTTTTAAAATTTTAACCTTAAAATTCATGTTTTGCATTTTTTTTTTTTTTTTTTAGCACAAGGATTCTTGAATTTTAATTTTGAAATATAAAAATTAAAAAAGTTATTATTTTGACTAAGTTGGCTATTAATGTAAAATGAGACTTCATGTGAATTGGGAATAGAATTTTTCACAAAGTATGGTTTTGTTTTGTTAAAATTAAGAGACTACTTCGGTGTGGTGGAAATACCCTTGAAAATTTTTTTCTCCCAAAAACAGAAATAAAATAATGTAATATGGCTAACGTGTTTCAATAAATACGTACAATGAGGAAATACTAAAGATTTTTACGGATTGAGAGTACTTAATAAAAATATTATTTATATCAATAAGCCTTAGGAGACTCAGTAATTAAATTGTATTGGCTACAGGCTACTGAAATTCGAATAGAATATTCTGGACATAAACTGAATCTGATGATCTGGTATTTCAATTCAAGTAGCTATACTAGTGCGGAAAACAATATTACTTTTACAAGCAAAAATTTAAATTAATAAAGGACATTTTTTGGAAAACAGATTGATCTAATCAACATATTAACAGAATAACTGCAGTATTAGTAGAGCATAGGACGGGAAATGATTGCAAAATATTTAATTTAAAAACACGTAAGCAAAAATTCAATTAGAATAATTTACAATCTAATATATGTTATTATACATATACCATAATGCATCTGTGAGATCTATGTTTTTATTTAGGGGGTCAATCATGAAAGTCTAATGACATTAGACTTTTTTCTAATAAAAAAAAGTCAACAAAAATAAGTCACGCAATCATAAAAGTCTACTGAATAAAATTTACTTGACTATAAAAATGTTGCCATTGCAGTTGACTTGTGGTTGACTGAAATTGTCAACCAAGTTGACTTATAACAATCCATTAGACTTTCATGATAGCAAAAATTGATTTTTTGCTAAAGCTGAAAAAATCAAAACGCAGTAGACTTTCGTGATTGACTCCTTAATTAATTTTTCGCCATTTTATAAGCCATTTTATTACAGAGTATATAATGAGATCTCTGAAAATGTATTATAATATCAATAATAATGCGAAGCACTAATTAACTGAGTAAATTTATTACTGTCAGATAAATATAGTTAAGCTAACCAGCCATAATGAAATTAAGATGGCTTGAAACTAATGTCAAAACTAAACACAAAGCTAACTAAATTGTTTGATTTGTTTCAGTTACCCATAATAGACTTTAGCAAACTTCAGTGATTTTGACAATTTATGAATTGTAACTGTATAATAAAAATACGTAGCTAAACAAAAATTTTGCTATATTTTGATTGTTATTTTAATTTTGTTATTTAAATATTTCAATTTTTATTTGTACTCGGATTTTATGTTTAGTGTTATTTTAATTATATTTTAATTAATGTTGTTTTTACTTTTTCTTCTTTTAATATTATTATGTGTAATTTGTTATAGTTACAATTCCGAAGTATGTAAATAATTAAATGATTAAATTATTTTATTATACATCACAAATTGTAATATAATTTGTATAATAACAATATTATTAATGACAACTACTAAATCAAAATGTCAAATTGCTGTACAGGATGTATAAATGAAATCGTATTTTGTTAAGCGAAATAAAGTTAACGATAACTTGACGAAGCTCTCTGATATTTCTGTGATGGGTGTGTAATATAGTTTACAATAGCACATGTCCTTATGCGCTAACTATAATGACATAGGTAGCCTGGCATAGGTATTTGTCAAAGTATTTGTCAAAATATTTCTTAGAAAAACAACAACAACAAAAAATTACATATGTCGAATTCGGTTTGGATGGAATTTAAAATAAGAATTCTATGTTTCACTAAAACTTAACGAAATGTCAAATTCAACATAATTGCCGCATATGTCGATTATGGGCAGTTACATGTATTTTCTATATACGGAATATGACATATGTAGTTCTATATCATTAAATTTAGCACTTTAAGCTGACTTAAGCAAGCTCAATGTTAGTATGATTTGCTGGTTAGAGCAGGTACATCAGATACCTATGCAATATATCATAATACAGTTATAAGGCTACTACAACACTGCCACCGTTAATTAGAAAAACTGTTAATAAAATAAGTTAAACTGGTATAGTAAAGAAGTAAAAATCATGAGACAGAGCTGGATCGTATTCGAGTATAAAAGTATTTAAAACACTATAAAAAATATTTTTTTTTTTTGAGTAAAGTATTTACTTTGCGTTCCCAAGTACAAAATAGAGTATTTGAAAAAAGTATTTCAAATACCATTTTGAGCAAAAGTATCTGAGTAAAAGTATCTGATAGAGTAGTTATCTGAAAATCTATTACGTAACAAACTCTTCTTGAAAAATTTTTATCAACTGTGGATCAAAAATTTAAAACAAAAATTATCGACTAACGACAAAGAGTATAAGAAAAAAATTGATTTAACGAGTTAGTGAGCAAATCTACAAAACGAAATCCACAAAACGAAATCCACAAAAAAAAATTCATAAAATAGTGTCAAGGTTAATACTGGAAAAAAGAGATATTTTCGTTTTTTATCCAACAGCGACTATGCATAAAAATGATTTAGGCAAATATTCTGTAAAGCATGAAATTAATACCTAAATATTTATATTTTACCTAAAGCATCTAAAATGATGAAAACCTGCTGGCATTTTGATTGGCGAGATTTCGATACGTTCACGTTGATAAAGCAGAAATAAATTACTCGAAAATTAACACTCTATTAAAAACATGCATTACCGTAGTTAACAAAGTCAAATGAATAAAAGCAATAACAAGGATCGTTTTCAAAAGTCATTTTTGAGCCGCTGCAAAACTTATTTTAATCTCGAGGCATTTTAAAAATCTATAAAGCATATATACGACCCGAGCTCAAGTATAACTCACATTTATGGCCAGGTGCACCAAAAATTGCTTTAAATTTTTTGGACAAAGTTCAAAACCGCGTCATTCGTCTTATAGGCGACATAAATGTGACCTCATCCCTTATACCACTTGGTCATCGTCGTATTGTTGGAGCACTTACTCTATTTTATAAAAAAATAAAAATTTAAGAAGAATATATATCTGCTTACTAATTTATCAATATTATACCTTTATTAGAATGCTTTTAGTTACCATGTAAACTTAGAATATATGTAGTAAGGTGCAAAATTTTCAATTTGCTAAGGGTTTTGAAAACTCGCTCATTTTAACCACATCTTATTTGCCATCATTGGAAATTTAAACATATATTATCCTAAGACCTCAATAATTCTAAATAATCAATATTCCTAGACATTCTATTGCATTCAATTAATTGTAATATAAGTTAGTCAAAAAGATAATTTCAATTTAAATTAATATAGAAATACTAAATTCAAATAATATTTTTAATGAAAACAAAATCTAACTATATAATATAAACTTACAATAATTTTATATTTTTACAATCATGGCAGCGTTTTACTGGGCAAATAACACAGATAACAGATGACAGATGACAAATGACAGATGACAGATGACAGATGACAGATGACAGATAACAAATGACAGACGGCATATATAAGCAATAAAAACAGATACTATGTTTATGCAAATTACATGATGTTACAATTTGTATATATATTTCAATATGTGTTGGAGTATTCCGTCGAACTTACAAACATCCATATAAATGCAGAAAATTATATATTAACATATATGGTTGTCCTATATGGTTTAACATACTTCTACTATGGAAAACCTAAGGCATGCACAAACCTGAATAGAAAACTAACATCTAACTACACGCATTATTTCTCCAACAAAACAATTTACGAAAATGCAAAAATAATAAGAACCGATAATTTTATTATTCGTCTCATACGTAATAACATTCAAGAAGTAGTACATCAACAGAATATCCACTAATAAGTCACCCATGGTATGAATCAGATCAATACATATTAAATACACTCGATTTCTAGACAAACATAATTATATAGAAAATAGTGCCTATGTACCTATTATTTATCATTATAAAAGCCACGCATCGAATAAGAAGCTTCCATTAGACTTGAACACTTTTAATTTAAACAATTGTGAAATATTTGTATTTGATAAATTTATACCTAATTTTGCACAATTAATAAACAAAAATCCTTATTTTTGGAAATGAGTATGCCGCAATTTTTTCCAATACTGTAAATCAATTATTAAAGTAAAATTACATAGAATAATTTACGTTTAAACTAAAAAAATAATTAAAATAGATATAATATAATATTAACAAATCATTATTAAATTTGTGAAATGGGAGAACTGGTATTTAAACTAGTAATAATAATTATAAGATGAACTTCGTTTTGTTTTGTTTAGAATTAAGAAATTATAATAAAAGCAAAAATAAAGAGAACATTTTTAAGAGAAGGATTTTTATGGATTTTTAATTTATGATTTTTTTTTTGTGGATTTCGGTTTGTGGATTTACTCACTAACCCATTTCAGTATTCAGAACTACATCTTTGCATACTTTACAAATTAAATTCAAAATTGTCAAATGCCTCAGACACCTTAATTAAATTTATTTTTTTTTCTAATGGTTATAAACATGTACTATAATTTATTCTACTTTGAATTTCGCTAAAAATGCTTATCATACAGATACTTGTATTTCTTGTACTACTTGCAAGCCTTTTCACGCCTTGAACATCAATACGAATTTTAATAAAATTGAAAGCAAAATATTCGACTGTTTTCAATGACTAAAATCAATACAGATACAGAGATACAGATACAGATTTGCCAGATACAGATATCTCAGATAATACACTTTAAATTCTATTATCATTCCGAATTCTGTTCATACTTTCAAGGATTCTACAAAAAATTTTCTTAATAAATACGTACGCAATTTTTTTCTCTATAATTTTTAGTTCAGTTTTTTTTTTCCATTTCAATTTTTGATTTTCTTTTACGCTATTTGAACACAACTAGATATGTATATAGTCTTAAAATATCACCTACAAATATTACCTGAATTTATTTTTATAGCATTTCCTACCTAATGCTATATAGCCTATACCGATAATAATTTTCTTTTTAATCCGTTTTTTATTTCTTTATATTTTCATTTTTTATTTTATTTTATTTCGTTTTTTTTTTTTTTTTTTTTTTGTAAAAGAAAATTCGTAGAGACCTATTTTTGGTAAGATTTGGAGATGAACAAAAAAAAAACAACGGCCTGTATCATATTGCACCAAAAACAAAACAAAAAAAAAAAAAAAACCATTTTAAAAAGGTATATCTACACTTCTTTTATTATCTTTGGTATCAGTACCAAGAATACTATCATCCACCAATAACACCCACCTCAAACTCTATAATTTTCTTAAAATAAAAAAAAATAAATAAAAAAAAAAAAATAATAATGGTGAATTAAGAGTATAAGAGAAGAACTAAATAAAAAGGTTAAATTTAATGTTCCTAAAAGCTAAGAGGATATATTGAGACGATATAATAATCCTTAATGCCTAAGTGAACAAAAAAATTATTGCTAGGATTATACTTTTACATATATATACTTATACAATATTATAATATATTATATCGATATTTATGTATAGGACTTATGTCAGCAATGATACCAGACTAAAATAAAAACAAATATCTTATATTTCATCTCATTCTAACTATAATTTTCTAAGAAACAAAACATAAAAAAGAAAAAAAAAAAAAAATAAAACAAAAAATTCTAGGATAAAAAACAGAAATTTATTTTGACATAAAAAGGATATTATATATATATACACGCTATAATATAGTTTATATGTGTATATTTACGTAGGTGGGTAATTTAGAAAAAGATAGAAGAGTATAATAGTAGTGATTTTTTTATACTATAAAGATAATAATAATTTCAACCGACTTTGAAACAATTTTTTTTTTTTTTTTTTGTAATACACATAAATACATACCTACACACATTCTCGTACAACATTCACTTTTATTTATTTTTTTTTATTTTTTAGGTTAAATCGAAAATTAGATTTATGTATAGTGTATTGGTATAAAAAAAAAAATATAGGCTTGTACACATCGTATCCTCTCTCAATATGATTATATTTATCTTAAAAGTCATTTATATGTTTTTCGAATTATAATTGTACAGAGTGATTCAATTACGAAATTCTTTATATACTGTATCACATCTAGAGTAGAAATTTCTTTCCCTCTCAATTTCGCTGTACTGTGAAGAATTATGTTTTAAGATTCATTTACATTTGAAACCTCTCAACCTCGCTGTACTGTGAAGAATTATGTTTTAAGATTCATTTACATTTGAAATCAATAATAATTTATATGTCAATGTATAAGGTTGTCGGATGTACCAGTTCTGTCATCTGGCTTATATTAATCAGAATATTGCGGGCTTATGATCAAAGTCTGGATAATTTAATTGAAATTTTTTTTTTTTGTAATTTATTACACAAAATAAATATAAAGAAAATAATATGTATGACAACAATTTGTTGAGAGTTACATAATTTGATAGTAATCTAGTAACTTGTAAAATAAAATAAAATTATGGTACTTAAGAAGGCCTATTTTTGATAATATTTGTAATATTCTACATTTAATTAGTTGATATTATAGAAAATAGTCGTTGGTTGTTGGACCCACATTGATTAGGAGATATATTTTTCGTGAAACATTACTTACTGCCATTCGTTAGTATTTTAGTTAATAAATGGCAGTACATACCATACATAATAAATGATAAAATAATATTTGGGAACTAGGTACAGTTTGATAAAATAAGGAAAAAAGTGGTTTAAAAAATTAATTTGAATTTGTTTGAGACACAATAGATATTGAAAGGTATTAGATACGTTTATAGCTGTATTCATTTTAATTTATACACTTAGCAAGCCTAAATTTGCCAAAAGTACTACATCAAAGCAATATATCCATTTACTTTAGCAATTTAGTAAGTATATAGTATTATTTTTACACACATCACCTAATTCAGATATTTCATATATTATCGAAGCAATAGATTTCGCCAAGGGCATGAGCTTGCAATTTCAAACAATCAAACGGGAAATTACAATTGATCTGAAACATATAGTTGAAAGTGCATATATATCAGACAAACCATTGTAAGAATAAAACACATTTATTTATTTATTTATAACAGTGGGATCTGCAGATAAATCTGCAGTCCAATTACAGGTCCTTTTCTCTTTCGAAATGTTGGCATTTTATATATATTTATTATTTGGTATGTATGTAAATATTGTATATTATATTATTTTTTATTTATTTTATTATTATTTTATTTTTATTATTTTTATTTATTTCAAGGCTAAATCAAGCGGTTACAAATTACTTACATCTATAAAAATTAACAATTGAAAGAAAAAAAAAATTAAAAATAATACAAAATCAACTATACATTTTTTTTATATAGTTATTATAAACTTAAAGTTGTATAATTTAACAATACTACTAAATGGTAAGGTATGTTATGAAAATTATATATAATATGCTTATTAATTTATTAGTTTTATTATATATTTGCTTATTAATTATTATTAAATTATTATATTAATAGCTTTTATCATTTGAAAAATTTTTCGGTTCTGACGGGGTTTGAACGTGTACCCGCGGTCGTTACATTCCTATACTCTAGTGCTTTAGCACACGGCTAACGAGGCCACTATTATTGCCATATTTTATGCTTATTGGCCAATATCTATTAGCACGGCACACCGCTATTTTGGACATTATATTATGACATACTTGATACACCAAGTCCAAGTATGACTTGGACATACTTGACATATCACAAACATCCAGATGAAAGATAAAAAATATTGGATTGGTATTAACTAATTCACTAACTCTTATATATTGTTCGTCCTCTTTAACTTATTACCACATTTTTATTTTTGACATAGCTAGTTTGATAAAGAAAACTACTCCATCACTACCTAGTCATTTGATTTGCAAAACACTCTGTATTTCAGTTCATGAATTTTTCGTAGATGAATTAATATGAAATAATAAATGCAAATCTTTAACCTAGTTTTTTCTAATACACATACACATAAATATCCACACAAAAATTCATATATGTATATGTATTCTAAAAGCATGTTTGAATAACATAAAAGGATAACAATTTAATCTTTAATTCATCAGAAATTTAACATCAATACTCATACGAATAATTTTTTGAAAAATAAAATAAAAATAAAAAATTGGGGAGTAAATTTCCAAAAAAGCAAAAAAAAAAAAACATTTTATTCTATTTATAATAATTATAATAATATTATTATTGTATATTGTTGTGTGTGCGTACATAATAATGACAGCTGTGAAATTTAATTAGTAGAAAAAAAAATGTATAAAGCAAAGTAACAGACATTGAAAAGTTTTCTGCTCTTGATTTGTGCGCCCTAAAAATAGTAAAATTTACGTTATTAAGTATAAAGTATAGTCAGGAATAATTCATTTCAGGAAAATTTTTAATATTAAGAAGGATCTATAAATGTTGGTTGGTAGAATCTTATTTAGAAATAAAGAAGGAGTAATATCAAATTTAATTGATTACTAAAATCGATGATTTGGCAACAATATAATTTTTATTAATAAAGGTCGGGTTAAAAAACCAATTTTATTTTTAGCTTCATTTTTTTTTTTTTTTGAATTTAATTAATTTCGGTCTAGTGAATGGCATTCTTTTGAGAATATTTTATAGATTAAAATCTTTGGTAAATCTGAACAAATATTTTAAGTAATTTTGTAAATATTGAGTTGGTTTTACTCTGGTAAAATTATTTGATTAATAATACGCTAGTAGCTTTTAATGGAAACCTAAAAATTGGTATAGTTAGCTAATTTGAATTTCCTTTCAAAACATCCTGTAAAGTGTAATTTTTAATGGAAATTTACAAATTTATACATAGTTAAGTTAAATTTTCTCATAACAAAGTAAACTAAAAGTAATAATCCTATTCTATCAAGATGTGATCAGTTCTTATAATGGTGCTAGTTTAGTTCAACATTTCCCAAATTGACAACATTTTTATGGCTACCTTGGCAGACGACAATGCGATTCATTAGTGAGTTGACGTATTTATCGAAACCTTCAAAATGCAATGAAAAAAAATACGATTATGGGCCCAACGATGTCGTATAAAACTTAATGAAAACAAATCAACTAATATAAATTTAAAAATAATAAAAGATTGCAACCATTATCAATCAATCAATAAATCAATCAATAAATAAATTGTGGGATGGTTTAAATTTCCAAAACTAAATATAGAACTAAATATTAATAAATATAGAGAAATGTACTGGCTCTTAGGTCGAAATTCAAAATTACCTATACATAACATGATGATTGTTATATAATCAGATAATCAAACCGATATATGGTTGTACGGCATACAAATATGGGAATGTGCCAAACGAACACATATACTTCCAAAATTTTCCAAAATAAAGTCTTGCGCAACATGGTAAATGCCCCTTGGTTTCGCAACAGTGACTTGCACAGAGATTTAAAAATTCCTTGCATAGAAAATGAAATAAAAAGATAAACAGTAAAGCATTTGGCTTTTGGTTAACGTTGACGCCACTCAACTGCTAGATAATCATTATGATATCAGAAGGCTTAAAAGAACTAAGCCACTAGATTTAATACAATAGATTTTCGTAAACTTTTTCTTTAAGAAAATAATACTAGAAATAAATTAATGGTTAGCCCGTCGAACTAGTTTCAATGGGAGGGGTGTGGTTCAGTCAGTAAAAATCTGACACACAATGGAAGCTACGGGGCTGGCTCATTGTGTCTATAAAGATTCCCACCAATCCACGCAAAAAAAAAAAATTTCAAAACAAAAAAATCCAAATAGCTTATAGAGCTGCTTTCAAAATCAGAGTTTCAAGTTTAATTCTTATGCGTAGTCGTTGTGAAATGCAAACAAAAAATGGGAATAATTATCTCCTTTTTCCAATAATAATAATATTGTAATAAATTCCAATTATGGGGGTGCGCAAAGAAGTTTCATATTAAACGGTTTCATGGTATAGTTAATGCGCAATGGTACGTCCGAAACAGAGATCTCCACCGTGACTTGGACATTGAAACAGTCGCATATGATTGACCAAGAAACATGTAGTAACATACGAGCCGCAACTGCAACCTGTTGCTCGGAAATGGCAGCAGTTCTTAATATTAACAATAATGTCCTTAGACTAAAGAGGGGGGTTCGTTCTCTTCAGCGCGAGCTAAATACATACATACATGTACCATACATGTACGTGCCCGTGGAAAATTCTACGAAAATACTTTTCTTTACGAAATTATTATATTAATAATTTTCCTATGTGACGAATGAATATATGTATATAATCTTCTTAGGCGTAAACTGTTGCTATGACTATTTACTTCACGGGAAATATCAGTGATAACATTCTTACATACGTCGCTATCACAATTATTATGTTGATAGCGACGGAAAATATTATTATAAAAATTTCCCCAAACACGCGATCGAAAAATTTACGAAAAATAAGTCATTACTAGTGGCCTCGGTAGCCGAGTGGTAAAACACTCGAGTGTAGTAATGTAACGACCGAAGGAGCACGGGTTCAAACCCCGTGAGAACCGAAAAATTTTTCAAATGGTGAAAATTACTGAAAAAAGTAATTTTCAATACAACCACATCGGTTCAAATATAATTTAATAATTAATAAAGATATAATATAACTAATAAAAAAATAATAATATAAATATGTAATATACAAAAATAAATATATACCAAATAATTAATACAATTTAATAAAAAAGGCCCACATTTCGAAAGGGAAAAGGACCTATAAAGTTGGCCTACAGATTTATCTGTAGGATCAACTGTTAAAATAAATAAATAAATAAGTCATTACTTATTATATCCGGTATAAAAAATCACTAACACAGATTATTCACACCGGAAAAAATCACACCGCTTTAGTGAGTTTGATTCCTACACTATCAAGAGACACACACGGCTGTATTTCTTGATGTCCTTGAAAAATTTAGGCATGAACTGGTTAATTTATTGATACAGTCCCCTCAAATAATTTATCAAAGCGGTGAAGGAAGTGTTCTGTGCTTATCTGTTTCTCGATTCTAAATTTTGGTATAAGCTAGCATGATAAAGCACAAAAATATTAATTTAAATAAATGTTAATTAAATTTTTATTCAATGTAATTAATAATAATAGCGTTCCATTATGCTGCGCAAACTAACTATTTTTACACATTTTTTAACACAGCTTCACAAACACAACCTCTTATTAATTGTGTAGAAACAATGGTAGCGTTCAGTGAAATTAACCAATGGATCTGAAATCCACAAATCCATGGATCTGTTTACTGAACGTAATGTACCGGTAAATGAAGGTAAATGTACCGGTTAATGTACTGAAGGTAAATGTACCGGTTAATGTATTGCGGTTAATGAAGGAAATATAAAAAATGAATGGAAGCTTGTAAACAGTATCATAAATAGGTCTCCTGATAATAATAAATCTTTAACATTGTCAAACAATGGTTCCTTAATAAATGACGAAGCAGTAATTGGTAACTTATTCAATAACTACTTTACTTCAATAGCTGAGAACACTATTCCAGGTCAACCATCTATATTATGTTCTTGTTGTCACAGTCTTAATCTTGTTAATGATGTTTATCGTACGAACAGTTTATATTTTAGTTCGATTTCGCCCTATGAAATAATGATTGCTATTAATGCCCTAAATAGTTCTAACTCTTGTGGTGAAGACGGTATTTCGAATGTATTTTTAAAAAATGTTGCCTTTAATATCATAGATATTTTATCACATATTTTTAATTTGAGTTTATATTCTGGAGTTTTTCCTGAGTCATTAAAACTTGCAACTGTTATACCACTCTTCAAGAAAGGTAACCCTAAGGATGTTAGTAATTATAGACCTATTTCTCTACTTTCCTCAATTTCCAAAATATTTGAAAAACTAGTTAAGAATAGAGTTTTGGATTATTTAGAAAAAATCAAGTTTTTTAACTCAGAACAGTTTGGTTTCAGAAAAGGGCTATCTACTGAGGCTGCTCTACTTAATTTTTGCATAAATATTAATAAAGGATTAGATAGTAAAAAATTTTGCGCTGGACTATTTGTCGACATAAAGAAAGCTTTTGATATGGTCAGTCACGAAATTCTCTTAAAAAAGTTACATAAGATTGGATTTAGAGGTGCAATTTTTGACTGGTTTAAATCCTATCTCAACTTTAGAATGCAAAGGGTTAATATTGGTGATAAAAAAACTAGGCCTCAGTTTATTAAACATGGTGTACCACAAGGGTCAGTTTTAGGACCGATTATTTTTTTAATTTATATTAACTCTCTTTTCAATCAAAATTTTAAAGGTAAACTAACTGCTTTTGCTGATGATATCGGCTGTTGTTATACCTCGCTAAGTCCCCTTAATATGGTTGCAGAAATTAATCACGATCTAAGAAGTTGGTTTTCAGAACATAGGCTTGTTGTGAGTAATAAAACCAAATTGATGTTTTTTAGTTTATCTCAACAAGATTATCCGGACTTAGATTTAATTTTCCATGCGTCTGAATGTAGTAAATTTAAATTAATTAATGAAAATTGTTCTTCCATTGCTATTCAGCGTTCCTTTTGTGATGATTCTTTTTGTAGTGTTAATTGTTTCAAAATTGAAGTAGTGAAAAGCTTTAAATACTTGGGTGTTACTTTTGACAATAATATGAGTTGGGCTGAACATTCATTGTTTTTAAAAAAGTATTTACGATCTACTTTACGTAGCTTTTATCGACTTAGGCAACTATGTTCTTCTAACACTTTAAAAATGATTTATTCTGGAATATTTCATTCTAAATTACAGTATGGTATTGCTTGCTGGGGAGGATCATACTATAATAAAATATCCCCTCTACTTATACTTCAGAAATGTATTATCAGAAATATTTGTAACAAGAATCGCTTCTATCGAACATTTCAATTATTTTCGAGTCTTAAAATCTTATCTGTTAGACATTTGTATTATTTTAAAACTTTAAAAATTTTTTTTGTTCGGAGCGGATATTTAAACTCTAGAATCTCTAGTAATCACAATTTAAGAATTAATAATAGCCTGTTAGTTAACATTCCTAATTTCCGCACAACAAATTTCCGAAATTCATACTCCATAGTTTCAGGTAGATTATTTAACAAACTTCCACATGCAATCCGAATTTTACATAATAGAAATGTTTTTTTAAACTTGACTAAATCTTGGCTTCTGGGTTTTAATCATGATGAAATCGAAATTCTTCTAGAGTTTTTAGTATAATAATATTGTGAATTATAATTTGTTCTTGAATTATTAACTTTTTCCTTTCCTTCTTTTGATTTGTAATTTAATTGTCTTTTATTAGCTTTTACTTAAAATATTTTATTACATTCATTTCGTTTTAATACTTGTTTTCATTATTTAAATTGAATTTATGATTTATTTTTCAATATTTGAATATTTGAGTTTTTAATTATTGAACTTATATTTTGTTTGTGAATAATTTGATTTTTGTTTCACATGCTTATACTCATACTATTTTATCTTAGTTTACTTATTTTGTTTTTTTTATTTTTATTCTTATTCTTTTTTGTTTTCTTTTATTACCTAATTAATGTATCATTTTTAATTTTTTGTTTTTTTTATTTATTTGGGTATATTGAATTTTTAATACTTTATTGTTACCCCACAATAAAAATTTTTGTAAATTTCAAATTGTAAATTTTTATTGAAGTGGCGCTTAACACTATTTTCTTAATAAAAAGTGTCACTAACTATTCTCTTATTTGTAAAGAAAATTTATATAAAAATCGATCTTTATTTGTAAGCACTTTAATTGTAAATTTGAGAATAAAGAATTTTAAAACTAAACTAACTAAACTAAATCTAGATACATTTCATGGATCTGACTTTTAACATGTAACAACAACAACAACAATTTTCATGTTGAGTGTTGTGACATCTACTGTAAGAAAAATTAAATGTTCATATTGTTTATGTATATGCATTATGCATAAATTTAATTTTTTTGAATTAGTGTGAAAATTTAAATTCTTAAGAAAGCTTTATGTACATGAAAATTAAATTAAGAGTTATAAAAAATAAATTATATGTATAATAATAAATATTATTCCATTCAAATTTAATTTATTTTTAAAAGTACTCATTATATTTTTCGGTGATGGCGCTAGTATTGCGGTAAATTTTTGTGGTGAATTGCGTTCAGTGGCCAGAAATATGGTGCATGGATCCAAAATGAATTCCAGATCTACCGGTTAATGCTACTGAACGAACCCAATGGTTAGTAACGATCTACTTTCTAGATTTATGTGGTGAATAAATTTTGTTTTGTGGTGAGTAACACTAAATAGTGTCAAATTTATAATTTGAAGTTTGATATTGACATTATATAAAATAAGCAAAAATTTAAATTGAAATATTTTTCAACAAAAAAAAAATAATTTAAATATGATAAGTAACCATTTTCTTTTAAAAATAATATTACATATAAAACTAAATTTAATAAATAAAACTACACAACACGAAGAAAAGAAAAGAATTTTTTGATAAATTATTTTTGATAAATAAATTTCAAAAACAAAAAACAAACTAACATCAAAGTAGAATAAGTCAAACTATAATTTTAAAAATATTTTTAGGTTATGTTTTGTTGATGAGCATAAAATGAGCGTTCCTTTAATAATCTACCTGTGGGTAGTTTACACAGATTAATGGAATGGTATTAATGTAAATACTTGCAGATTTCAAATTTGTGATTTTATTGCATTTGTATGGCAATATTGTTTAATTTACCAACTGAATTTGACTAGCAAGTATAGATATAAAATTTACAACCCTCTTACTCCATTCTTGTATGAGCTTAAGAAATTGAATTTTCATAAAAAACAATTTTAGGTATAATTTTTTTGATTTAAAAAAACTGAATAATTATTACTCTAGACTTTTAAAATAACTTTAAATGTTATCTAATATATATTTTGTCAATATACGCTCTAAATAGGGTAAATTGAAGACGCAGAAGAAAAAATATTAAACAGCATGTTCACACGAAGGTCTTTTCTAATGTTACTAAATTTGATTTGAGCCATAGTTTCGTAAACCTTCCGAATTCTGGATGTTCATAAAATTTTGTATATAGTTTATTTATATTGAGGGAATAATGAACAACACTGTGAGGGATTGCCATCAAAAGGTCAAAATGTCCGCTTAAAATTGAAAAAAAAACCTATTTAATATTATATACATACATAAATATCTCTTAAAGTATATTTGTTTTCGAAGCAATCTACCTATTTGTTTATAACTTTTGACTTTTACATTTTTTTTCCAAATAAAACTCTAATATAATTGAAAATAAAAATTTTAAAATCTATCAATTACGTATTGGTAAAAAAATTTTATTTTATTTTGGTTAAAAAAAATTAGTTTCGCTGAAAAATTAAATATTGTTTTTTTATTATCCATTATGGCACTGCTGCAATACATTTACTATTAATTTCCAACACAACGTTTTTTGTTTTTAATTTTCAATTTTTGAATGAATCACACAAGCAATCAAATGCGTAATGCAGGGGCGAAGCATTAAACTACCATTTTAACTAGCGATTTAATATCATTTATTCCTACTAAAAAGTAAATTTTATTATTTCTAAAAAACCAAGCCCCAACATTGAATAAAAGTTCGATGGTGAAATGAATTTTGAGAAAGAAAAAATTGGTAGTGTCAAACATTATATGTAGCCTAAGTAGCCTGAAGTTCAATGAAAACGGCAGGACATTGTCATCGAAAATATATCAAATTATGTTTAGAACAAATGTGTTTAAATGGCGTCATAACAAATAGTATGACACAACAAAGTCGGCGACAAAAATGTGATTAATATTTTAAATTTTTCGTTGTTGCACTGCGACATTTCATTTTGACAGTTCTCAGACATTAAATTAAAAATATTTTTCTTGTTCTAGAATTTTTGTTTGAAAATAAAAATGAAAATGATGCATTTGTTGGACTTGCTATGCGACATTCTATTTCAACTATCTAGGATGACTATGTGTCGTGTCGTGTTCACTAAATTTCATGCTTTAATTTTGACAGTTACATATCTTTGACAATACTATATGTCTACGTAGTTTAGCCAATGCTAATTATTGGAATCTCAATTAAAAAAATTAAATAACTGTATAGTGTGATAAATGTACATATATAATATTAAAAACGATTTATGACCAAACATGTTTGCTATTTATATGAGAAAATTAACTGTTTATACCATATTTTTGTACTACAGCTCATGCTATAAGTTTTTGATACACAGGTTTCTTATACTTAGTAAATCTATATTTATTAACCCATTAAAGCCGGCTAATAGATCCCGTCGTACATGCATTATGAAATTGTCTAAGGATGGTTATAGAGGTCATAGAAGTTGTCTGTAAAAAATTTAGACTTCTAGCTTTTGCCATGCCTAAGATTTGGAATGGGTATTTAAATACCCAATCGGCGTTAGCTCTACTACATTTTATATAAATTTTTTAGTTTTTTTTTTTGGAAAAAATCAAAGATTCATGGATCTATTATTTCAAGTAGAAATAATCTACAAGAAATAATATATCCATCTGTTATCTATTGATGGATAGTGGATTATGTAACAAAATATATAATTGTTCTGTATTGTAAGATTTAAAATGTTTTTTAACTTTTTCACATTATCTGATGGTTTGAAGTTTGATCGTTGTTTTTTCAGGTTTTAGAAATTCAAAAGTGAATTGATAAAGTTATACAGCTTCAAATATAGTGTTATGTAAAACTAATGTTTAAATTACTCTAATGTCCAACTTTTTGAGACATGGCTCAATGTTGCATACAAAGGGGTACGACCGAAAAAAATCATAAGATAACAATTGACCAGCAACTGGTCATTCATGAGTATAATAAACGGATGGATGCTGCAGATCTGTTTGATATTGCTATAAACAATTATTATCGAATCAAAGTTTGTGGTAAAAAATGGTATTGTCCATTGCTCACAAATGCATTTGATGCCGAAATGATGAATGCATGGAAATTGCATGTTTTTTGCTCAAGGTATGGAGGTGTGACTTCAATGGGTATATTTGATTTCAGAGTAAATGTGGTAGAAGCACTAGTAACGCTAGCACAAGTAGTCAGCCGTCCATTTGGACG
Organism: Argyra leucocephala; assembly: GCA_963942445.1. Taxonomy (NCBI): domain Eukaryota; kingdom Metazoa; phylum Arthropoda; class Insecta; order Diptera; family Dolichopodidae; genus Argyra; species Argyra leucocephala. Next base: position 72,161,402 of record OZ012677.1, read on the forward strand.
TGTACTTGCTAATGCCCAACAAATGGCAAAACGCACGGATTGTATCGACAATATAGTGGAAAAAATGCCTAAACACAGTCGTTGTAGACAATGCGGTATTAAAACACAATTTTGTTGCAAAAAATGTTCGACTACTTTGTCGAAAATGATTTTTTGACTATCATAATGATGTACCACGAAACAAAATAAAAATTAGAAAGTGAGAAAGCGAAATAATTTTTAAAATTTAAATACTTTAATTTTTTAGATTTCTTCAAAAAAACACTCTGAATTGTGCCTTACTTTCATAAAAATATGAATTTTTTTTTCACTAATTTTCATAAGAATTTTTTCATGCTTTAGACGGTTGGGTATTTAAATACCCATAAAGGTAAATCACCTCTAGTGACGAGGCAAGTACTCCAATTCAAAAAAAAATTATTTTATTAAATTGAGAAAGTTTGTGGCTAAGTGATTTCTAGAAATTTTCCCGACTTTTCCATTTTCTAATTTCCCAAAAACCACTTTTTATGGAAATTTTCGTAGCTTAAAAAATTCTTAGTTTTTGAGTCCCACTAACAACGACAGTTCTTGAGAATTTTGATTAGCTCACTGAGAACAAATTATGGTCCCGCCTTTTTTCTCTCTAATAAAATCAAAACTAGCTCAATATCTATTACCCAACGGCAGATATAGCTATTTTAATGCACTAAGGTTTTTGGGTATTTAAATACCCAATAGGCAGTAATGGGTAAATATGATTTGGTAGAGGTAATATAACTCTTAACTTCAATTCTACCCTCATCAAATTAATTTTGTAGAAAGTGACTACCTTAGTTGGAGACTAAATATCAATCACAAATATTTCTACTGAATCTAAGATAGTGATTCGCTAATGTGATTATATCAAAGGTATCTGTATAATAACTGGTCCTAATCTCAAACATTTATGATTTCAGTTCAGTACTCATAAAAGCAATTTTCATATTTTAAAGCCTGTATTAATTACATTCTTGAATCTGTTGACAAAAATAATATAAATTTTGAAAAGACTAATGTTACTTTGTCTAAATTAGTTAAACAAAATACAATATTACCAAGTGATGACGATGTTATTGATATATCTGATTAATATTTTTTTTTTCAATTAAATTTACTTCATAATACACGACTTATACTATTTTCAATAAATTTGTAAAAAATCGACAAATATTTTTACTGAATGCTCCATTGCACTGCAACATTCCAATTAGTACCAAATATACCTTCCAATCATATCTTGACTTAACTTCGCAATATTGCGAATACGGCGAAAAATAAATTCCAATTCAAGATATCCAATAACCAAAATTTAAACTAGAAAAAATTTAGGTAACAGATAAAATCAGTGCTGTCAAAAATAATTAAAATGATCTCTAATTGAATTATTTACCTATGGTACCGTAACTTCTATTCATTTTACAGCATTTTTAATAAATCATAATATTTTTAACGTATCATATTTTTCATTAATGAACTGACGGATGTGAACACAACCATAATGAAAGAAAATTTAAATCTATTAAACCACCTGTGAAAATAATGGCGCATTTAACAATGAGTTTTTCAATATAGAATTTCAAATATACTAAATGACCGTTCCCAGTATGTCACTATGAAAAAATGATACCACTGTCAAACAAAATAGATCTCTTATACATTTGACATATTCTAGAAAATTGTATAGAAAACTTTATTAAAAACTTCAGATACAAAAGTTTCAATCATGTGTTCGAATTTTGAGCAATCAATGTCACTGATGCAAGCTAAATATCATAAATACAAATACTTCAAATTGAATTAATTTTTTGCACGATCACGGATTAAATTGTTCTAGATTGAAGTTTCAATTTAATTATTTAAATCAAGTTATTTTGTATTATTTTATGTTGTTAATCTAAAAAAAAAAAAAAAAAAAATTTCATTTTAATTTCGGAATTTAATTTTTTTTTTTCGAAATTTATAAAATAATTTTTTTCTGTTTTCATTATTTTGCACTCTCGTAATTAATTGAAGTTAGTGTACCTATTATGTTTCATACGTGAATCTTTTATGTATAGAAATAACCACATATCGAAAGAGTATTGTGACACAATTCTGTTGTTAACCCAATAATAATAGGTTAGGTAATAGGTTAATTTTTTTTTTGTGTAGATTTTAATAATAGCGATGTACAATAAAAAAACAATAATAAGAATATGAAAAAGAATAAACCGAAACATTATCATGTAAATGCAATAATGTACAGGGTGGTTTCGAAAAATGCATTTTAGCTTGCTAATTGTACTTTGTTAATAGAAATGTGTTAATTCGAACGAATATTGAAGTATGCAAAATTTATCAGAAATATTTCAAATCTTTATTTTTTACCAGATATTTTAATTTATCTGAATCAATAAAATAATAATTTTTCACAATAAAAATGTCTTCAGAATATTGCATCTTATATTATAGTGTTATCCAAAAATTATTCTGATCTCCCAGTTTTAATTTAGTAGAATATTTAATTCTATGAATTACGCTTTATCAATACTATTCATAACAACTTCATGATTGTGGCGGTTCAATAGAATTATAGTAATTTATGTCTAGTCATATGTTATGCTACTGATTGATACCCTATTTTTTTTTTAAATTTATAGCATATAAAGTGCATTTAGGAATTCAAAATATATCTCGTTGAAAAATAAGCGATTAATCTTGTTTTTACTGATTCAATCTTCCGTGAGCTCAACGGAGCTTACTGGTGGAACGTGCATTATTAATCAACGGATCCATGATTTTCCAATTTAACTGGTGTGGTAAATATACCGGTAAATGTAAATTATTGCCTTTCTCTCTTATATTAAATACTAGAAATCCCTATTTATTAATTCAAAGTCAAGTTAAAGCCAAATTTAACGTTTTTAACAGAAGAGGGATTTAAATATACTGACATTTTTCACCATCAATGAATAGGTATAACAAAAAAAACAATAATAATTTTGTTTACAACTTACTATACTTCTATACCTAAGTACCTACCTACATTTAATATATATCTCGTATAAACCTTGACATCGTAAATGTTTCAACACAAAGTTGAATACAATGTCCACATGATCTTAAATGTCTACAAAAGCTCACAAAAGCTTGAGACATTGTCTACTTGATCACAATTGTTGTTGACGATGTCTCCGCGACTGGTTTGACAGGTATTTGGGTTTACAAAAATTTGTACAGTGATAAAAATTGTCTATTCATTTTGCTTGATCACAAATGAATTAAAACACAATGTCTCAGAACTGTTCTTACTACACAATGTTGCCAACTTATTTTGCGGATAAAATTGACAATTTATTTTTTTTTTATATTGTATCAGGTTGAGGTTTTTTTTAAGACATTTACGATGGCGCCGAAAACTCATATGGAACCTATGCTATACACACTCTCGTGAAATTTGTTTAAATAGGATGATGTATTAGTGTGTAGGTGTGGTCGTGGTGTGGTGATTTATTTTCTATCATATTTGGTTAATAGATTGAATAATTTTGAGGTGAAATGTTGACAGCTAACTTTTTTTTGCCTTTATAAAATTCTCTAATTAAAGTTTTGACCAAAACGTTTTCTAACTAATTTCTAATTATGTACATTGATGTAAAAAAATTTACTTTACATTACTTTACTTTTCAATTTTATTTATTTTTACTTAACCTTCTGTAATATTTATGGTCGTTTTTATATTCGGATAACATCCCATATCTGAATACAAATACACGCTGGGTCACCTAGTAGGTAGAGCAAAGCCTGCCTTTACACCGAAAGTCCACAAGTTCGATTTCTGATGAAGAAAAATATGCTTTATTTGTTTTTCGATCTGGTCTATGAGTCCCCTTTGTCATTGGGATATACTAAATGACAAACAATAATTGAGAGTATAATTTGAGTCTAATCAAACAAATTATATATAGAATGAAACGATTCTATTTAAGAAGGCTTAGTTCCTGACAATAGCAATAGTTTTCCACATTCAATGAGTAGATAAAAGTCAGTAATTTATTAAATAAATACTCGAAATATTGTAGATATTGTATAGGGTAAAATTGCAGTACTAAGTATTGTAAAGAGTGTAAAAAAAAAAATTACTTCAATCTTAATTGATTAAGATATCAAATGAATAAAATCTGAAAATTAAGATTTAGAAACATTAGTTAGGACCTAGCATGTCAAAGAAAATTTCTAACATTCAATTTTTCATATTCCATCAAGTAAATCAAAATCATTTAAATGTAAATATTTTTGACACATCCTATATAATATACTAAATTTAATTTGTATTACCTGGTACATCAGTGGATAAAACTAATTTCGAAATTAAATGCTACAGAAAGGGTGATTGTTTTAAATGTCATTTTATATTATACTAGAAAAAAAAATAACACTTTAAAACACTAGCAGAGCACTAGCAGGCGAACAATTTGTGATTCTACATGTACATTTTGTTTATTTTTCGTTTTTCTTGTACAGCCATGAACTCTACTCATGAAGGTACACAAAGGTGAGCTGAAAATATTTGAGAATTCGTTCAATTGCATGAACGAACAGCTCATATGATTAGTCATTTATAAAAAAAAATAATATAAAAAAAAAATTTGGATTTGTATGCAACCGATCTAGTCATGAATTTATAACTCGATTCAGAATAGTAAAAAAAAAAAATAAATAAAAATAAAACACGAAAAAAAAAAAATTAAAAATAATTTAAAATCATTAAAAAAATAAAAAAAAAATAAAAAATTGTAAAATTTAAATTTGGGTTGAGAGCGCATAGTTTTAGGACATTTTTTTTTCTGTTTTTTTTTTTTTTTTTTGATGACAGAACATTATTGGTATGTTTTGCATGCCTATGTTGTGAATTCATAACATTTCTAGAATTAAAACATTAAAATTATATTATCTGCTCGTATATGGGTGAATCCTCATTTGATTAAAATTATATTTGGATTCTTTAAATGAAAAAAAAATTATATAGCTATACTGAATTTTTGAATTGGAAAATGTGATCCCGTTATTAATTTTAATAATCTGTCACTAAACTGATTTTAAAATAATAGTCGAGCTGGTTGTTATATAGTCGACAGTATGTTTGTTACAATAACTTAAGTATATTTACCTTTTCATACATCAATTTGCAGGGTACTGCAATTTTTATTACATAAACCGATGGGAACGTTTAATGTTATTTGAGTATTAATTTATTTTTTAATTTTATTATATCAACTCATTAAATGTGAACAACTACTAAGTTTTTGTATTTGACTAAAATATTGTTATTTATTTTTTATCCCTCCTGGCAAAGGGTACTGAACCAAGTTGAAAAACTCATTAATCATTTTACTTCCATCGATCGTGGGATTTCTGAAAGTAAATGAAAAACTGTAGTATTCATAAAGTAAACGAAAAACATTTGCGTTCGAAATCTCCTAAAGATCTTTGATATCATGAACATTTTTCAGTTTTACTACAAATAAATGTAACTTTTATTATTTTAGATTGTTTTTTTTTTTTAGTAAAGATTATAAAATATTATACCGTTAATAAACTTAAGATATTATCTAAGTAAAAATATTATTCTAGCGAAAATGAAGACTAAAAATAATGTTATGCCAAACTAAAACTTCCACTTTCATATAAATAGAAAATAGCATTATATTTCGTTTTTGGATAACCAAATTTTAACCGTATCAGTGAATAGTAGTAAAATATTTACATATGTCACTACATTTTCCGCAATCTTCTTGTAAAAATACTTAATATATATTTATTTTTCATAAAGACTTATACTTTCATTTAGTGGTTTCGGTAGCGGAGTGGCTTGATTATAGGATTGTAACAACCGAAAAGCGCAGGTTCTATTCAAACCTCGCGAGAGTCGAAAAAAATGCAAATGGTTTATCTGCAGATTTACTGTTATATAAATAAATAAATAAATAAACAATTGGTTTCGGATAAGTATTTTTTAAGCCCATTTTCTCGGCATCGTGAAAAATACCTTCTTTTCTATATTTCTGCAATTTATTTAATTTTTTTACAATTTTTGTATTTAAATTACAAATTGATACATCCGCAGACCATAACAAAAATATATGCAGTCAAATCAGTTTTGGATAAGTTAAATTAAGCCTTATAAATGCATCAAACTGTAAAATGCTCTCTATATTTTAATAATAATTTTGGACAAGTTGTCTAATATTATATGAATTTTTACTTTCACACTAAAAACAGGAATCACACTAGTAACTACTAATAATATGAAATTTATGCTAGAAAACTTCAAGTTAGCCAAAAATTTTTATATCCACACTAACAATAGGAATGAAACTATGCAAACTTCAAATCCTAACATGAATTCTATGGAAATTCTACGAAAATTATATTTTTCACAAATACAGCCTAATCGTTATTTATATTATCTGCCCAGAGCAAGCGAAATGTGGCTTAAACACCACCAGTTCAATTTCTAGTAAAGTATGGCTCTCGTATAACATCAATAAAACCAAACATCTTTTAGCCGGGCTCCGTACTGATATATCAAAGTAGCTATATAAGCTACATTAGTAGTACGGATCACTGGCCGATAGGAAGCCACGCTGCCAAGATATGAATTTCTGTCCAACCCCCGTTGAAACAAGTAGAATTGTTTTTTTGACCTATCTACGTACTCAGAGTAGTAGTTATCAGTATAGGTCACTGGTCAATAGGAAGGCACACTGCTAAAATAGGAATTCTCATTGAATCAAGTGTAATGGATACTTTCACCTACCTATCTTATCTACTGCATAATCGAGTTCTTATCATTTTATTCCAATAAAATATCTTTTACATAATATTATAATCAAATTTTTCAAATGGTATGACATTATCGAATAACATTTCTTACAATGAAACTATTTTTTGATATATGTTGCATTTTCATTTTATTCGAAGGTTTCAAAACATCTTCCAATCAAAATCTTGCGTTTCAATATATCGTTTTGTCAAAAATATACTTTTCATAATCTTGTTTTTCTTTTGAAATTTTATAAAAGTTCTTGAAAAAGGAGATACTCCGTTTTTGTTTCCAACAGTGGTTACGCATAAAAATAATAATGGTAAATATTTTGAAAAAAAGAAGATATTCCGATTTTGTATTCAACATCGGCTGGACATAAACAAATTTATGCTATATATTCTGCAATCAAAACGATATTTTGAACAAGGGAAATTTAGAAAGAAGATATTTCGTTACTGTCCCACTTGATCAGTATTTAAAAAATGACTTGTACATGAAGAAATGAGTTCAACAACGTTAGCACGAAAATATTTTGATATAATGTATTCGAGAGAAGATATCTATGGAATAAAAATATGAAAACCTATATTTTATTTTACGAATAGAACTTAAGGCCCAACCATAATGTACTTTAGCTGGCTTAAGCCAACTTAAGGAAATGTATGATTACATTGTAAATTGTATTGTGCACACATAATGCAATTTCGTCAAGTTTTCGTTAACTTTAGCTGGCTTAAGGAAAGTGTGATTTCATTCTGCTGTTATCACTATTGTAAATTTGTTATATATAATAAAATAATTTAATTATTTAATAATTTATATACTTTATAACAAATTAATTAGATGTAATAAAAGGAAAAAAAATAAAAAAACATTAATTAAAATATATTTAAAATACCACTGAAAACAAGATTCGATTAATCATAAAATTTAAAATATATATTAAAAACAAAATTAAATTAACAAACAATATATAATTACATTTATTAACAAAATTTCTGTTTAACTACACGTATTTTTATTTACATTTACAATTTAACAATGGTCAAAATCACTTAAGTTAGCTAAAGTCTATTATGAGTAACTTAAGCAAATTACAAAACTTTAGCTGGCTTTTCGCTTAATTTTGAAATTAGCTTAAGCCAACTTTACTTTCATTATGGTTGGGTCTTTATATGTCAACAAAAATTTTCCTATTCAAATCGAACAATGTCAAAATTCAAAAGTATGAATTGCAGAAATATTTTGGTTTTATTCTGTTCTGTTGTGCTCCGAAAATAAGTGAGCAAAAAAATGTTAATTTTAAAACTTGATTTTAGTTCCGTTAATTTCAATTTAAACATTTTAAACACACACAAAACGAAAAAAAAAGTTTAAAAAATCAGACACAAAACTTCCATTGTATCCAAATGGATTGCCCATTGAAGCTATTTTTTATTTTGAATCTCAATTTATCTTAACGCTTCTTGAATATTTAAAAATGAAAATGAAATAACAAAAATAAAACAACCAAAAATAAAAAAAAAAAACAAAAAAATAAGAAAAATACATTTTTGTGGTTTAATTTTTTTTCAGATGGCGTAGTTTTCTTTGTTTTACGAACTTTTTTTTTATTTTATTTTTTTTTTATTGTTTGTTTTGGGAAATGAAAATTTATGTTCAACAAATACACTTTGTATTATGTATGTAGCGTAGCGTTAATACTATGTATTTATATAAATACATTTTATTATTTATTGAGCGCCTTTTGTTTATTTTTGGATAAGTAGCTATTTAGCTAGCTACCATATTGACGTTATTAGATATAGATGAGTCTACATATTTTCATAAGAACTGACTGAATTCTCTTAATTTTCCTGTTAAGAGTTTTTTTTTTTTTTTTTTTTAATTTAGTTTATTTTATTGTACAATTTAGAAATATATTGCATTACGTGGTACTAGATTAATTTGATAACGGTATATTTTTTTTTCCTGATTTTTAATTTACGAAATTATACACATAGCCATATTTTAACTTAATATAAAATACATATAAAATTAAATTGTATGAGTGAATGCATAATTTTAATTATTCATTTGAAATAAAAGGAATGATTTAAGTGGTATACAAAGTAATTAGAAATGAAAATTTATTACCACGAAAAATTATTTTATGATGAGACTTAAATGATATGGCCTGGCCATATGTACAATTTGTATAAAAAGAAAAAACAAAATAAGACAATAAATTAAAATGCATTGGAAAAAAGAGAAAAGAGTTGTATTTTTTTTTTGTTTTTTATATTTTAAAATTTAAACTTGTAATATTGAAACGTGTGATGAATAATAATAATATTATTGGTATAGCAGTATAATAAATTATATTGTATATTAATGAATTTAACGATTCAAGATATGAAGTATATTGTACGTACCTTCATTATGCAATTAAAATTGATTGTTTTTTTATTTATTTTAAGTCTTAAATAAAAATAGTAGCAATTAATTTAATACAAATTTATTTATTTTTCAATTGACCTCGGTTGTTTAATTGGTTGAATGAAAAAAAAAAAAAAAAAAAAAACTAACAAGTGTTTAATATTGTGATATTCGAGTTTTGATTCAATATCAAATTGTAAACTGTAATATTTTGTGATATTACCCAGATTTAAATATTCTATTTTAAGTATGTGTACCGTACACTATAAAATCTTAGTATTGAATACACATATTATAATCTAATTTTTAAAACTGTCAAATAGCCCTATGTCCAAAAAGATTATTCAGAGGGACTAATCATTTTGAAGTACGGCATGTAATATACAAAATTTATTTAGAGGAACGTTTATCAGTAATCTACATTTGAAAGCACATTAATACAGTACTTGTTCTTCATAAAAATGTGCTTAAAGTTAGTCAATAAAATTTTAATGACTAATCGAACTGTACACCTAGCTATGGAAAACAATATTTACTGTGAAATATAATATAATTTAATTTTTTCGAAATCTATATATAATTCTTCGCCGGTGTCAGCATGTACCGTTATCATTTTTTGTTTGAAAGAGAAATATTGTTTCTGTTTCATGCATACATTTTGTTTTTAATATAAATGAAGAAGAGAATTTGCAATCAAATTTGAAGAGATTTTTTTCTTTCTTTTTTACACCTCATCAAGAATTCCTTTAATATAGGAGAAAAAAAAATCATACTTCACTAAAATTGATTTAAATGAAATGGGTATACATTTTTTGTTATTTTCTGTTGTTGTTTTTCTTCTTAATACATCATAGTAGAAAAGAATATTCTTTAATAAGAAGATATGCACTGGGGAAGTCAAGATTCCATTTACAAAAAAACTCCATTAGTTAAAGAAGCAAAAAACTATTGTTTTTCTTATGTAATAAGTTGTGAGAAAGAAAGAGTGCGATATAAATGATTTAAAAAACCATTTAATTTTTGAAATTTAATTTTAAATAGCCCACGGGCCACGGGAGAAGAGATTTCCAATGTACATGGTCGTCTGAAATCAACGTATTAAATTTATTAGGGTAGCTATGAGAGTTACGAAATTTTGAATGATTGATTTTTTACAGGTACCTACATAACATAATATTGGTTTCAAAAACATATCTTATTTCTTAAACATCATATTATTTTCTTTTATTGTCTTATAAGGGAAGTAAAATTTTTTTTTATTTCAAACAGATTAGAATTCTGGTATTTTCAATAATATATAAATTTTTTTAGGTATTGAAACAGGTAGTTAAAAAGAATACCAAGAACCAATAATTTTTTTTTATGAATGACACGATGTATTTTTATTTCCTTCAAAATTAAATTTGGCCATTTCATAATCAATGATAATTTATTAATTATTAATAATATTAGAATTTATAAATAGGAAGGAAATTTGTATATTAATAATGTGAATAAATAATGTTTCTTATTACTATGCATTTTTAAATGTAACACATCTCGATATTTGTTCGATAATTTTTTCCCACTTTGTGTTTTGAATTTTTACCTCTCTCTCACAAATTAAATTCTTATTACTTTCTATTTCTTACAATTTTGGAAATCGACTAGAAAAATGGTAACCAATCATTAACAAATTATAAAATTTTATACCAGTGCATTTTTTTATAAATGGATCCTTTACCTACTATCCTTTGATAGTAGATGCGTGTGCGGCTTTATATTATATAACTAGCTTTGTAACTCGTCATAAATGACGGAAGAAAATAAATCCTAGTTTCTTTTTTTCTTTCATTAGATTCTTTATTCCGAAATTACAGTACTTATGTTTATATCACTTTTTATTTATTTTTATTTATGTTTAAATTGGCCTAACACTAATCTTTTTTTTTTTATATAACAGAAAAAGAAGTACCATACCAATAAATTTGTATAAAATGTTTGTATTTTTGTATGGTATACTCGTACTCACTTCCATTTAGTTTTAATTCGTTAGTTGGGTTCCATTTAGTATAAATTATACCGTATTAGCGTTGTTGTGGCCTCTGGGAGAGCAAATTTAAAAATGGGATCTTATTTTCATATGAATTTTGTCTCTCGTATACTGTATAGGGATCTTATTTTGCTATATGAATAAACTGTTATTATGGTATTGTGTTATTTTTAAAAAAATATTCAAAATTTTGTACCTAAATTGGTAAAATTTACAAAAAATACAAAAACATTTTCATCAATAATTTTCAATTTAAAAAAAACAATGTTTTATTATCCGACGTAGAAGTAGAGTTTATTATCCTACTCTACTTTTATCAAGTTCTATTGATTGAACAGTGAACCTGAACAGTGAAGTGAACAGTGAACACTTAACACTGAAAATAAAATAATATTTTTGGAATGGAGCACGCAGAACATACAGAATACAGATACAGCAAATAATAAAAAAAAACAAAAAAAAAACAAAAATAATTTTTTAGTTGTATAATTTTAAGTAATAAGAATAACCTTTGAGTGAATTATGTTTTTTTTTGTGTTAAATGCTGTTTGCCTTTTGGTTGTTATACCATATTAAACTATTGATTAAATTTCTATTAGTCCTTATTATTATAAATCAAAAAAATTGTTTGTTTTATTTATATTATTATTATTATTTTATATTTTTCCTTATTATTTGCGAAGAAGACTAACATTAAATTAAAAAAATATAGTTCATGCAATCAATTTTTCCTGCAAAGGTTCAGCATGGTAGACAGGGGTTAAAAAAAAGCACCAAAGCAATTTGTATATATATGCATTTGTATACATATGCAATTTGTATATGTGTTGGAGCGTTCCGTCGAACTTAAAAACATCCAGATAAATGCAGAATAATATATTATATAATAATTTATGTACATAATCTTTCCCCTTTTTATTTCAATCCACTGAGAATTGTTGTTCTTAAAGAGAAACTGTTTTTGTTTTATGGATACATTTCTTTAACCCAAACGAAAGAGAAAAGAAAAAATAACAACAAAAAAATCAAATAAATGTCGAATTAGCACGTAATTCTTTCTATTTCCTCCCCTGCTAAAACAAAATGGATTAAAAATATTTAGAATAATAATTTCAAAGCTATTGAATACATTCCTATATACTTGAAACATATATTTTAAAATCATTTTTTGATTACATTGATTAGCGTAAGTTATAAGTATTTTTTTATGAAAAATAATCAAAAAAACTTTAATCAATTTATATAATCAACTACATAAGTGTTGGCATAAGTGTTAGCATTTAGAGCAACGTTTACACATAAGATTTTATTTGATAAAAGTTACTTATTTATTTATTTAAGGTTTGTTTGGCTCAAATAAAAAACAATGATTTTAAATATAAACAAAATCTTGATGTCTAAACGGTACCTAATGGTGAGTACCTAATTTTTTAAATAAAAAACAATAGCTACCTATATTAGTTTACTTTAGTTTTAATATTTTAGTGTTTTTTATTTAAAAAAAAAATAAACAGTAGGTATAGATAAATAATAAATGTACCTATGTAATATATGAATATATCCTATATCTATCTATTGATATTTTGATATTGAAGTCTGTTGTATTTTAAAATAAAAAACAGTAGTTTTTAATTTTTTGGTTTTCCTAATTTCTAAAAAAAATAAACAGTAAGAAGCCAGTTTCCCGTCCGAGCTGCCTTTGCAATGATCATCAACAAAGCGCAAGGTCAAACTCTCAATAAGGTTGGTATTTTACTTGATGCACCAGAGTTTTCACATGGACAACTATATGTCGGGATTTCGCGCACTACTGGGAATATAAATTATTTGAAAATTGTAACCGAAGAGAATAGAACTGTTAGAAATATAGTTTTTAATGAAATATTAGTTGATTAAATATTTCAATCTATATCAATCCAATTACATAGTCTGTCTGCTAATCTACTAATTTAACTAAAGTATTACATATTACTAAAATATTGTTGATAGGGAAATTTTTGATTTCGATAATTTATAATGTAGTACAACCTAGAATGTTCTAATTTTGATTTTTCACTATATATAATGGTAGCAAAAAGTTACGTAGTAACGGGTATTTAACTAGTAACTATAATGGATCAGATACAAAATTTTATATATTTAATCTTCAACATAACCATATCTTTTTTTACGATTCAATTGACCGTGTCAGAACACATATTATAAACCATATTAATGTTCTTATATTAGATCTATTACTCTTTCTAATTAAATGATTTAACCAGTTAATTTAAAATTTGAAAATGTTTTAGACTGCAATTATAGTCCTTCGCAACTATAGCATATGGTATTGTTTTCTGTAATTTCCCCATTGGCAAAAATTCATTATAGGTATAGGTGTTCGAGCATGTATAATGCTAAGTTCGAGCATGTGTCTAGTTCTAAGAATTAACTCATCGCAACAATTTTGTCAATGATTACTAATTAGCTTGTATTCCCTCCAGAAATCCAAACAATTTTCTTCTGTTTTATTAAATTTTTGTAACAACTATAAACAAGCTTGGATTTAATAATTGAAAAAATAATCAAACTGTATTAAATGTTCTGTATAAGGTACGCCAATTGAAATTTATTATAACAAATTTTATTATTTGGGAAAGTAACAAATATAACTTAGACATCATTCTACGAATGTGATAGTATAAAATTTTATGGTAACATTTCTTACTTATTAAGCCCCTATTATCAATATTTTAACATAAGGAATTTTGAGAAGGAAATATTTTTTTATCAATTGCATCATAATGCGGTTATCAAAGTGTTAAAAAGACTGTAAATTGAATCAAAAAGAGTGAACTTAATTCATATAAAAATTATTAAGCCTAATTAATATAAAAACAGTAACAGGATGGTAAGAAGAAAAAATTAAATTTAAATCATTGGAGGGAGCTAATCACTTATTCAATAGATTAGATCGACATAGCACGTTATTTTCTTATTTTTTAAGCAAAATTTGATTAACACCGGTGACATCGGAAATGTATCCAAAAATATTTCAACCGATACAATGTACATACAAATACAATATGCCAAATTTTCTGAACTGAAGACATTGTGTTGGCGACACAATGTACTTTGCTTACAATTCCGATCACTCTAGACACATTGTCTCTGAAATAAACATCAAATCAAATGTCAAAATATTATACTCTTTTGGATACCTCACGATTTTGTGGATACATTTTTAAAATATTTGAATTGAATATATTTTTGAAAGATTATACATGGAGATTTAATATGGACAATTTCGTAAAAAAAATTTTTTTTAAAGTTTTTTTGAAGAAAAATCTTTTTTGTGCTTTAGCCTTAAAGTTAATAAAAGCATCTTTCTTTCGTGAGTCCATTTCCTATTAAAATTAGAGTAAATTAAAATAAAAAAAAACATTTTTTAATTTATTTTTGAAACAGACACATAATTATTTTTCTTTAGTTTTTAAGATTATTGCTTGATTAATAAAAAAAACTCAACACAACTGTACTAATCTATACTGTGTATAAACAAAGTTTTGGATACATAACTTAACAATCCGTGTCGTGAAAATAAGTCGCGGATACACTGTAAAATTCATTACCGATCATGTGACAATGTAAACAATTTTTGTTTTTGACATTTAAGATCATACGTCAATATGTTGGCGACGTTGTCGATACATTTAGTGATGTCATGGTAACTTAAAAAGAGTGGATTATGCTCTCAAAGATGCCCAGTATAGCATGACTCAGATTTATATAAAAGTAAATTAGGTTTTTTAGTGCTGCACAATGCTTACGTTGATAATTATGACTAAACTTTAAATTCCTTAAATTTGGTTTTGATGGATTACTGTATTTAAGATTACACCAATATTTATTTTTATTTAATTTTAATTTAATTCAAATTTTTATTTTATTTTCATCTCAAATAGCTCAATTACAGAGAGGCTCGTACAGAATGTAATTTAAAATTTAATTTAATACTTTAAGTAACATAAAGCTAATTATTGATAAAATTATATTTTTGTATTTAGTTTAAATTTTTCACCAAGTTTGAAAATTTCTTCCACAAATCCAAAATTCTAAATTCCAACGAACTTACCTGAAAAAGACAGAAAAAAATAAGTTTTTAATAAAAAATTATAGTTTTAAATTTAGTTTAAATACAAATGGTGAAAATTACTGAAAATGTAATTTTCAATACAACCACATCGGCTTAAATATAATATAATAATTAATAAAGATATAATATAACTAATAAAAAAAAATATAAATATGTAATATACAAAAATATATACCAAATAATTAATATATTAATATAATTTGATAAAAAGGATCACATTTCGAAAGGGAAAAGGACCTGTAAAGTTGGTCTACAGATTTATGTGTAGGATCAACTGTTAAAATAAATAAATAAATAAATGTAGCTATGTTTGAAAAAACTGAAATGAAAAATTTCTGACAATTTTTAAATATGTTTCGAGCTTGATAAATTTTTAATTTAAATAATCACATGCTAATTAAAATTTATAATGAAACATATTATATCGAATAAGAGTGCTGTATTCGAAACATTGTTAAATAATATATATAAAAAAATATATACGTATATTTCATTAAATTTTAGATGTGTTTTTATCTAAATCAGTTTTATGATGATGATTAGAACGATAAAGATATATTTACTACTTAATATAAGTATTGTGTAAAATTAGAAATCAAACAAACGAATTTTATTTACACTTTTTCTGAACCAATAGGCCAGTGTTGTGTTATTAAGAAGTATACTATAATATTTTCAAAACAAACAACGATATTATGTATAACTACATACATCTATCTTTACCAACCTATTTACTAAAATGAAGAATAATTTTTATATACTTTACTTTTAATACTTCATTTACCATATTTGGTTCTAACCTTTTAATATATTAACATTAATTTTTTTCTAAATAATCTTATATTCATTTAATTCACAAAATTTAGTCAATCGAATTACTTCCAGAATACAAGTTCATCATACTACCTTTTTATTTTAAATAAAGCGATTATATCCATGCCTAATTTATATACAATGTAAACCCCAAAACAACACCAACATAGTAATAACCTTGTATTTTTTTTTTTTTAATTAATTTTAATTTAAAATTCTTATTTTCGTAACATATGTATAAGTTGCGTCAGACATACACAAGTGTGTACCTATTTATATAAATAAAAAAAAAATAAATAAATAATAAATATCAAAGTATATTGTTCACAAAGTAATTAAACAATTCCATGAATATGTAAATATTTGAATATCATTTGCCACACACAATATTGATTGCAATTCATTTTTGTACAAAAATTTCCCATTTTCAAATCAATCTTCTCCAATATCCGAGTGTGACAAAAAGAAAATTCACTGTTGAAAATTAGAAAATTTTACATTATAACGCACACAAATACAAAATGTAACTTTACATTATTATCCTTTGTGTAATTGTTTACATGAAATAAACATTTTAAGCTGTTTTTAGTTATAAAAAAGGATTAAAGATAATATTATCAAAACTGATGGGAATCATTGTGTCGGTGTCGGAGTAGTGTTCACATATTATTGTTTATATTATAATATACATTAATATATGTATATATATATATTATGTATCAAAACTTTATTGTCTAAAAATAAATTTTGTAATGTTTTTTAAAAATGACTTTTATGTAATCAGCCTGATTTGAATTTATATAGAATTAATTTTGCTATAATAAGAACATGAAATAATTATTTCTATATATTTGCAGTGTTGTATAACATGAGTTCTGTCATAGATTCAATTTTGAATTTCATTGATTATTATTAGAATGATAAAATGAAAGGAGACATTTGAATGATGTTGGAGATGTTGAATTGAAATATGAAATGTTGGAAGACAATTGACTCTTAATTAGTTATACTTGAAAATTATTGACTTTTTATTTTTGATTTGAACCAGTTCTTGAATACGTATTGTAGTTGTTTTGTTGAAAATTTTTATATATTATAGAATCTGTTACAATTACAAATTTGAATAACATTGCACTTGAATACAACAGTTGAATAATTATTATAAAAATTATTAAAAAAATGTTACATATCAATTATAATTAATTATAATAAATAATGCATAGTGCATGATGGTGATTGGTGCGCACGGTGCAAGGTGCATTGTGAATTTTACACGATATATAATGCCTCAAAATATTTTTCATTTACATTTTGAAAGAAAAAACCGATTATAATTTTCACTTTTGCATGTTTGCTTGTCACATTGAAATTTTTTAAATGTTCGACACAATTATTGCACCTACAATCTAGTCATTTAAACCTCATTTCAATTGTGTTGAATATTAACATTGTTTATAAAATACTCAAATACGAGTAGACACAATAATAATATGATAATAAGAAAAACAAAAATCATTAATTATTACGTTAAACTAACAATTTATTTAATTTGATATAAAAATTAAACAATAAAAAAAAATGCATGCCAAAGTAACAAAAAAATGTTGCTAATGACTGACCATATATGATCATTATCACGATACAATAATAATGTTCTTAATTGACTAAATTATATCACATAGAAATTCTACGAAAAGTCCAAATATTTTTTTTTTTTTTGTTGTGTAACATAAGAATCTTGTTTAGTTTAGTATTACATTTTAGTGTGTATGTGGTCCTTACGCGTGCAGATTTACTTATGGGATATTCAATATAGAATTTTAATGAATTTTTCAAATCCCCATCACATTGATTACCTATACCTACTATACATCATATAAAAATATAAAAGTAATCAAAACATTGTTTGGATATTACAAATAGGTAGATAGATAGATATAGGTAGATATTATCTAAATTTTTCTAAAAGGATTTCAAAAATTTTAATTAACATACATTTTATGAATAAAATCATAAAATTGCAAATTCAGTGTAATTAAATCGAATTTAAAAGTAGATGTGTATAGTTATAATTAATTTTATGATGTCATAAGAGACATTTTGATATTTGTAAAATACTTTAAAAAATTTTGTTCACAGTTTTAATTAATGTGGTGACGGTCAATAACGAACTTAATAACTATCATATATACTTGTAAATATTGCTGGTAATTAAGTTTGTAAACTAATTTTTTTTTTATGTTAAAGAACAGACTCAAAGCTATATATAATATGTGTATATGTATACATAGAGTTAGTGATTTTTTTTGTATATTCTTAATTGACTATCGATTCTGATTTATACAAAATATTTTTAAATTGCAAATTTATATCAAAATGATAGTGTTCTGTCCATAAATTTTAATTATAGTGCAAAATAATGTATAGTTTGTAAAATTCTGTTATATTTAATTGTGTCTAGTAACTCCAATTTTAATTTTTCATCTTGTTTGCATTAAATTGTGTATGTACCTGATGTGAAGTATGCTAAGAGTATACTAACCAATAAAAATGGTCACTAGTAGTTAAAATTTTTATTGAATAGAAAAGTTGAAATCTACAAATACATTGACAGTTTTATTAATTTTATTTTTAAGTCAATTTTCCTGTATTTATTTAATCTACTACTAACCCTTTATCACTAAATTTTGCAATACAAAAAAAAAAAAAATAGTAAGTAAATAATTTCTGAAAATTTAACCCTTTTTTGGATCATTTTAAAAAATCACTTATAATCGCAGTCACGTGATTTATAAAAAAAAATCTCTTTCATTATTAGTGTTTTTGACATTTAAATTTTTCCCTTTTTTTTCTTGGACATTACATTATTTGACATTTTAAAATCCCAATAGAATTTTAAATCTGACTTAAAATATGTTAAAATACAATATACTCAATGATACAGTTATAAATAAATAAATATGCATTCGTAGTTATTGTTATTTGAAAATGTGATGAGTATACTTTTACAGAGTTGTATTTAGTTTTAATTTTCATACATATTAATGCACATACAACATGTACATATTGTGTACAAAATAAAATGTAAACACTTTTGTAAAACCCAACATGTTGTACAAAATACAATTATTGGAACGAATGGTTTTAGTTGCTAAAAACGTTTTGTAAAACCATTTCATAATTTTCAAATTATGAAATAAATTTATGATTAATGTGTGGTGCATTGTGCATAATTGATAGTGCATGGCACAATTGATAATTTGTGGTGTAAAATTGATGGTGCATGAAGCGTAATGAAAATTGGTTTACAAGTACATCTTAAAGAAGCGGTTTCAAGAAAAGGGAAAAAAATAAAAAATGCAACTATTATAGCTAGTGTGAACAACATTTGTAACATCATTTGAAGCCATATTTGAAACTTCAATGCCATTTTAGCATCCTTGGAAGCTATTAATAAGGATTGTTTTTCATTGCCCTTTGTAATATCCTTGGTGGAAGCTATTTACTTTTCGTTGCCATTTATACTGCCATTTATAACATCATTTATAAAACTGCCATTTATAACATCATTTATAAAACTGCCATTTATAACATAATTAAAAGTCTTTCATTGTAACATTATTTTACAATATTATAGTGCGCATACTAGAGTGCGCATACGTAACTTTGTACAATTTCAATAACATAGATAGGTAGGTAGGTAGAAGTGGCCATTCCTGTTACTTCTGGAAAACCAATTAGAACTTAGTTGTGCCTTTTTGATACCACTATTCGAGTGACCTATTTCTTGTTGTTGGTTCTCTCAATTCATTAACATAAACCAAGACGATATAAAAAGTAAACATGAAAGAAGTGTTTTTTTGTTTCAGTATCTTAATCTAAGACTTGAACCACATTAATACTGATGATACGTACCTATTAACCCTAAAATTATTGTTTAATTGTGATAACCTCTCCAACGAACAAATCAATTATTACAGTTTGTCATAACTACATTCAATATATTTTTCTCATGCTATTTAATTTAATATTTTTTTTAAGCCTCGATACTTATTACCAAATTAGACTCTGTCTATATGTATTTTTAAAGAGATAAAAATGTCAATTTTGGAAAATTACAACCACATTGTGGTGTCCGATTTTACTTTTTTCCTATTTTTTCTTTTTTTTATAAAATCACCATTTTTTTGTTAATGACATTTTTTTCATATGATATTTCCTAGAGAATCCTTGTCAATTATATTTTAAATTTTCTGAAATATTTTATTATTATTTTTATTTATTTTTTTTTTACTATTTTATTTTCTAATTCTCTAACCAATATTTGATTAAGTTTAAACTGTCTGAATGAACATTATTAATATTTTCCTGATTTTGTACAAAATAGAAAAACTAACCACATCTGTTGGTAAAATAATTCAACCAAATTTATTAAAAAAAAAAAAAAAAAAATAGTAAAAAAAAATATAAATATGTATGACTTTTGGTCCTACGTATGCTACCGCTGTCATTTAATAAAATTTACCCTTATTATTATTATTACTTTAATATACGAGTAGTATATTTTTTTTTATGAAGAGAAAGAGATAGAAAATTACCCAAATCATTTAAAACAATTTAAACATTTTAATAATCAAATATTAGATATTTACGACAGATGGCGATGTGATTTACAATATAAAATTCAGTGTCATCTTATCCTTATCAGGAGGCTATAATAAAATATCACTTTTGTGCGGAAAAACAAAAACGATATTCAATCGTATAAATTTGTTGTGAAAAAAAAAAACATATTGTATAGTTAAAAAACTTGCGATAATCAAAAATATGCTATTTGGTATTTTATTGTGAAATGTTGAAAATATGTAGATACGTTAGTCAATTTTTTAGTCTTCAATTTATTCTTAAATTCTGACCCTTAAATATAGTATTCATTTGTATACTTGATTCATAACAGATTGAAATAATTTTGCGCAATCATAGAACATCCAAATTGTAAGTCAATAATCGCAAAAGAACTGAAATAAAGGACTAATGAAATTAGATAGGATAATTTAAAAGGAAGGTAAAAGTAGAATCAAGTAATTGAAGAGCAGTACAATTAAAAACAAAAAACTAATAAAAGTTCAAAATTGATAGGTGACTTTGAGTAAAGTATTTGCAAAAAGAAAAAAAAATACACAGTTAAATAAATTTTGATTTTTAAAATCAAATTATAAACCTGAAACATAAGTAATTAAAACTTCAATGTACTGAAATTTCTAAAAAAAAATAGCTGATCTGTTTTTAATTATGGAGTTCTAAATTTTTTGGTTTTTTTTGTTTTAATGGGAGTTCGATGTAACAGCGACCTCTTATTTTCTCTGTATTATCCTCTGTATTCCTGGAAATATTTGAATTTTTTGCGGCTATAGCATCGAAGGCAAATATAATTGAAGGATTCCTCCTCTTCTAAGAAAGAACCTGAATATGTCTGTGCTCGATCTACGAATTTTGAACAGATGCTTGGCCATGACCTGTGATAAACCATGTGCGCATTCTGACATTGGATCTAGTCTCCATGATTATCTGATTCAATTTATAGATACTTAGTTTGAAAAAGAATTAGACTGCGTAAGTCCTTGGCAATTATCCCATATGTTTTGGGTTTCTGTGGTTTCCCACTTGGAAGCAATTCTTTGCAACTAGGCGTTTGAACGAGCAATACCTGGATCTGATCCTCAGAATTGACTTTTCGCACCTGTTTTTGCAAGGTCTTTTCATTGACTTGTATTCCTTTATTCCCAGGAGGCCACACAAGAGTAACTCTGTTTCATTTGACTAGCTTTATTAAGCTTCTGTGACAGCTATATATAAGCTTTGATTTAAAAATTGGGGAAGACAAACCTTTTGAAGCAGCTTAGGCTATCTGAAATTATGTATACATTGACCTCCTTTTCTGCCCTCTTTTACTGCTCTGCAACGCCAGTACCTGGATGGCATAGGATTCAGTTTGAAAAAGAGTGCGATATGTACCAAGTGCCGCACTAAGCTTAAACCTTTGTCCAAATATCCGCTTCATCAGGTATACACGAATCGATGGGTGTTCTAGAATTTTTTCTAGCGCTAGAATAGAACACGTTTTGACTGCTCCACTAGCCCCAAGGCATGCTATTCTTTGTATTTTAGTAAGCTTAGCACATGTTTTCGTCTGTTCTATTTTTGGCCACCATACAAATTTCATGTAAAATATTACACAGTCATCTGTGGAAAAAATGTCCTACCAGTTTTTTTCTTTATGTAATCTATGTGAGGATTCCATGACAGTTTGTTTGCAAATATTATTCCTAGGTGTTTTGGTTTCTTTACCATTTCGATAGCAATTCCGTCCAATGAAGGTGGTTGTATATTTTACTTTTCTTCGATATGTGAAACGGATGTTGTTTATTTTGTGTGAATTAATACTCAGACCTACGTTTTTGCACCATTTATGCACTATGCTTTTAGCTAGTTGCACTCGTGTCGAAAATTTCTTGGTTTACAGTTAGTTAATTAACATTACTTTCACAACAAATATTCACAAAGAATAGAGCAACAAGACAATATACTGAATTTATTTATTATAACTTTGTTCTACTAGCAGTTTAAATTGATCAAAAATGATCTGAAAGTTATGATAATTTTTTGGGTTTTTGAATTTTATGTACTTGGTCCAGGCTTTATTTTTCTTGTTTCTAAGTTTTTTAATCTCAAGAGTAAACGAGTGAATTAGAGTAAAATTTTTTTATCGGTATGTGAAGTGAAAAACCTTTAAATATAATTTCGTAGAACCTACTTATGACTGTTTCAATGTTAAAGTTATTAAAAATGGAGGAAAAGTCATGGGATTCATAAAATTGATTTAATTTTAGAAAATCAGCTTTGGCGAAATTAAATTGGGAGAAAGGGTCTTCATTAGGAATATTTACCGAGTCAATAAAATATGTTATAAGAATGGGGGGATGATAAAGATCAATTTTTACGATAATATCCTGACATTGTGAAATTATTGTATTATTTCAGTCTGACAAAAATATTAAATCGAGTTGACGATGTTGATAGTTACGAACTGCGGATGACTGCTGAAGACAATTTGAATTAAGGGAATCAATGAATATGGATTCGGTTTCATTACAAAGGTTATTAGGGATTAAATGTGGTTCTTCATCATGAGCATTCCAATTGATGTTAGGTAGATTAAAATCACCACATAAAATTATCTCATCAAATTGTAATAGGTTATTAGATATAAAATGGATGGCATTGGAATAGTTTATGTAGGTATCTAAATTACTGTTTGGAGGAATATAACAGTTAATAATAAAAATATTTTTAGAATTAAAAGCAATCTTAACACAGTGTAAGAATATAATAATTTTGTCAGAAGTAGTTTGGCTTAGTTATAAATAGTCTATAGATTGAAATATTACAATTGTTAACGTTAACATACTTCTAGGTACATTTAAAAATACTTTGCAACCGACATTGGGTAGTAATGTGTGTGTGACTACTAATAGAAAGATCTTTGTTCGAATTTATCCTTTGAAAGTAATTGATAAAACAATTTGATTATCACTCCAAATAAAAAAGTATGTTATTATGAAGGTAAATTGACTTTGCAATAGATTTAGTTTGTCATATTTTAGTTAGGTGATACCCCAAAAATGCATATAACAAAATCTATTGTGTGGCATTGTTCCTATATGACAATACTTTGTCTGAAAATCCATTCGGATGTGCAACCTGTTCGTCCAAATTGATGACGTGCATTCTGATGGCATGAAAATGTACACTTCACATAAATATCTATAAAAACGGATTTTACAACTGCCCCAAATTCCAGCCCCAAATTTATTGGAATTGTTCGCTTTGCGTCAGGCACATGATCAGACCAGTAAAAATATAAACGACAAGATTTTAAAAAATATAATAGAAATAACAAACATTTTTTTGTCACAACTTCTGGTCCTAAGCTTACGCTTATGGAGACCGATTGAAAATAAATATATAAAGCCATCAGAGATGAAAAGTAACCGATAAATTAAAAAAAAAAATGTTGATAGGCTCTCCAATATTTTGTATAGAGAACCTTATTTTGTGAAGTACACAGTTGAAAAATCTTATATGTACATTTAAAAAAAATAAATTATTATAAGCAATTCACAATACGATTACATTATTTCCTTATGACTTAAAATTGTATTGAATTTAGATTTTAATATCGATTCCCATAAACAACAGTCCTAAAAACTATGAACTCTTTAAAAAAAAACCAAAAACAAATTCTAAATTTTATGTAATATTCTTCTTCTTTCTTCTCTTTTTTTTACGTTTAAGTTAAATACATAAATATAAATAACTATATATATATATAGGTATACAAAAATAAATAAAATGTCACAAAAAATTTACATTTTTTCTAACATTGTCCTTTTTTGTTTTGAAAACACAAATTCCAAAACATGAGGAAATGTTAGCCACACAGAATATAACAAAATAGAATAAAATAAAAAAAATAAAAAAAAACAACAACAAAAAAATAGAAAGAAAAATCCTATTACATACACAATCACGCACATAGAAAACAAAAAATTGTTTTTCTTTCCTCTTATTCTTTTCTCTTCTCTATTTTATTGTAAAGATTTTGTTGTAAGAATCCAAAAAAAAAAAAAAAATAAAAACAACAACAAAACTAAACAGAATAATAAAAATAAGAAAACATAACAATAAAATATAAAATGAAAAAGTAAGAGTCACTGAACCAAAATTCATTCACATCACAAACCGGAATAAGGAATGTTTCTTAAGATTACACAATAAAATACAATCAGAACAAAATAACAACAAAAACAAGAACATCAACATTAATAAAAAGCAAAAAAAAAAAGGACTTTGTATTCTAGTATTGTGTATAGGAATAAAAATATATTCACATTACAAAATCTGCTTTTAGTTTACTATGAAATATTAAATGTCCTTTTTTGTTGGTTATTTTTTCTATTTTTTTTTTCTTCTCTTTTTTGTATTTTTATTTTTGTGCGTTTTGTGATAATATGATTCCGATGTAATAATAAGGGTCCTGGCAAAACGAAAAATACAAAATAATAAAATAAAAAATTTGAAAATGTTGGAAATGTATAAAATTTATGATTTTTATGACTTAAAATTACAACGACAATGACGACTAAATAAAATTGGTTTACTCAAGTGATATCGGAATTTGAAAAATTTTCAATCAAAATAATTCCAGTCTATATGCTACAGTAGTATTGTGGCATTGTCCACACTCTTAGTACATAACATAATTATACATTTGTCCACTATTTATAAATTAGCATATAAATTAGGTCATATATTATATGTAAGGAATATAGATATCTATAGAAAATCTGATTAGTTAAACTTGGTTAGAAAACCAAATTAATTGTATTAATACAGGGCCTGCCTAAGAGTGATATAGATTGTTTACTTTTTAAAATTTTAATTCATAATATTACTAATTTGAAAACCATAATATAAATCTATTATTTTTGTTTTCAATAGACTATGACATAACAAACGTCCCCTAACGCTGCGTACAAACATCATAAGTTTTCTTTGGAATAATTTAAATGTGGAAAACTCTGCTACTATAGAAAAATTTTCCACATTTTTACATATATATATACATATTTTACATATATATATACATATTTTACATATATATATATATTTTACATATATATACATCTTTTACATATAGATACATATTTTACATTATTTCCACATTACTCTTCAACTAAATCCGATTTTATAATAACCATACTCTAAATTTAAAATCAGTATGATGACTGACGACCGAGGTAATAATACAACAAATATTTAAGGAATAAATTAACTTTTTGCAGTTTCCATGCAGAATTCAAACCTAATATAACCTTTGTATTTACTTAGTATAGTCAAATAATACAACCACTTAACGGTTCCGGTATGCATATTTATTCAATTATTAATGTTAGTATATATTAAACGATTAGTCTTTATAAGTGTATAGAAATAAAAATTATTAAAAGATAATATTAATTTAAATACGTACTTAACTTCTAAATAAACCAGTCAAATAATTTACATAATATAATAAAGTATTTAATTCAAATAGACTAAATTAAACAAACTTAAAAAGAACACAAAAAAACTTAAAAAGAACAAACAAAAGAACACATATGGTTGGCAAGGTATATTTTACTGAATTAACTGTAAGCTATAATTAACTTTTAGTCATCCGACGATACTAACTGTACTTACTGTCATTGAATAAGTCATTAAATTAAGTTTTAGAAATAAATCCAGTATTTTATATTTTCTATACAATTTAATATTCTTGTAATTTATTTAAAGGTTATCAATGACCTAAAAAAAGTTGGATTTAACTGCAAAATTAGATAATTAAATGAGAAAGCAAAACTACTTTTAGTAATATACAAAAACAATTATAAAATTCGTAAAGTGAATCGATGAATATTTAAGTTAAAAAAAAATGATAAAGCCACTAAACCCAATAAAGAAAAAAATTAAAAATATATTAGAAGTAAGTTAGCAAGTGTGATATTGCATTTTATATGTGTATTGCAATTGCAAATATATTTATTTATTTTATCGATCTGTTTATATTTAGTATAAATCGCTAGATTGAACTATTCTACTATCTAATATTATTATATATCACCATTTTCAATATTACTACATTTATCACCATTTAAACTATTATAACATATTAATAGATTTGATGGACAAGCCTGTTCAGCATCAACAGATTAGAACAGTAGATTTCGCCCCCTCTTTAGTATAGCAATTATTAGTACCAATACTACAATTGTAGCAATGGCCTTTGAATTTCTTGTTTAAGTTAGTTTGAAATTAAGGGAGAGTTGATGGTAATAAAAGAAGCCTCAGACTGGCTGAGATCCAGCGTATTATCTGTTAAAAATATCTGTATACTCACAGACAGTCAGGCCGCAATTAAAGCACTGGAGTCGGTAACCATCAACTCAAAAACCGTCTTGGACTGTCGCAGTTCTTTGGACGAACTAGCGGAGAGGTTCAACATATTGTTACGATGGGTGCCAGGACACAGTGACATTCTGGATAAGTGCATGGCAGATCTACTTGCTAGAGAGGGCACTATATTAAAAATCCTTCCCGAAAGGAGCAATTTGGGTGCACCTTTTGGCACCTGTAATTTATTGCTTCGCAATGATACAATAAAAGCTTTAAACTTCAGATGGCAAGTTAGACCAGACTACAACATCACCAAGCAAATCTGGCCTATGTTGAACCTGAAGCGATCCCTTAACCTACTAACTATGAAAAGGTGTGACATTAGGACTATTAGAGGGTTATTACGGGTCATTGTCTGATTGGTGCCAAGCCAGAAGCATGCCAGAAGCCTGGGACTCCCTTCAAACGAGTGGAGAAAGATGAAACTGTCCAACACCTACTCTGTTTCTGCCCCGGTCTCTACCATAAAAGGAAAACCCATTTAGGAGACTTCTTTTTGGGTTCGCTGGGATCGAGCTCAAACTTTTGGGTTCGCTGGGTTTTTGATACCAGTGTGATCTTGAAAACACTGGTATCAAAAACCTTCGCCGTTTCGTTAAAAACTCAAATTGGTTCAACGAGTAGGGTACTACGCGAGGAAAGTTTCCGTGGTATCACAATGGACCTCACCGGTCTAAGTGTGTCGGCCTACTGTCGGCAGCCACTACTACCTACCTACCTAGTTTAAAATAGCAAATCGTAATACATATTAACTGATTACAATTTATCGTAAAAAATTAAAATTAAATCATAATAATCCTGACCACTTCACATTGACTTCTATTAAAAAAACACCCACTAAAATAATAAACCAATAGTGCCAAGAACGACGTAATAAAACCATTATGATAATTGGAATTTCTGTCTTAAAGGTAAATGTCTTGATAATAATGTACAACTTCATTTTCAAAGTTCCAAGTTCAGAAATTTTTCTTTTACAACTTCCAAAACTCTTTTTACACAAAAACCTAAATTTTATCCAATACTTGATACTACCTCCTCCGGTATGCTTTACAACAGCTTTTTGACACACATTTTACTGACATTACTACCAACAATGGGATCAAATGTTTGTTATGTCCTTTTTGATGTTTGTTTTGTTTTTTTTTATTTTGATTTTTGCTATTTTATTTGAAATTATTTTATTGGGCGAACAACAACAACAACAAAAACAAAATATGTGTCCCCTTGTTTTTTTTTTTATTTTCTGTTTTCGACTTTTGATTTTCTTTATTTTTCTTGCAACTTTTTACATTTCTATTGTATGACAATATTTTTTGTTTCCCTTTCATGTAGTGATGTTTTGGGTTATAACATGTCCTTAAGATGAATTAAAGAGAATTTAAGTTAAGAAAAGTTTGTGAAAATTAGAGATGGGGGGGATGGATTTAAAGGGCAATATAAAACGACAAAAGAAAGTGAACGGATTAAAATGAAATTCTTAGAAAAGATACATTAAAAGAAAATTGTTGTTGTAAGCTGTAGTAGTATATAGGTACATATCAGATTATGTTAAAGTGGGAGGACAGTTATTACAAAATATTACATTAAAATGGTTGAAAAGAAAGTGAGAAAAAGAAATGAGGATGGTGGGTGGAGGGTGGAAGAGGATGAGTTAAATCAGTTTAATAAAATGGAAAAGAGTAAATGGTGATTCGAATTTGAAAAAAAAAAATTCAAAAAAAAACAACACCATAAAATGAAAATTATCAGAAAAGAAATAAATTTAAAAAAAAAAAAAAAATATTTTTTTTTCTGGAATTGCTTTAATAAAAGTATTTTTTCTATTCGTTTGCAATGGCCACAATTATTGAACTCGAACCAAAGAGTGTTACTGCAGATAATGCTATTTTATTTATGAGGGATTTTTTTATGGTCTTTTTTACTGTTACATTTCAATGACAAGCAATATAAAGTTGTTGTATTCTGTGTATTTTGTGTTGTTTGTTTTTTGTTTTTTTCATTTTTATTCATCAAAGAAATGACAAGCGTATAGTTGAGTTGGGTGAGGGGGGAATGAACGGTGGTACAGAACTTAAAAGAAAAAAGGGAGATTTTTCTACTCTCTCTCTGTCTCTGATGGATAAACTCATCTTATTTTTTGGATCACTTAAAAGACTTTCCATTTGTTTTTTTTTTTTTTTATAAAATTTTTTTTTCTAAAGCTAATTTATTTTAATAGAAAAATTTATTACAATCCATCGACCTAAAAATGGTAATTTTTCTTAGTTTAGAAAAAAAGGTATCACTACCAATAGGTTAGAAGAGGGGAACTGTGCATTTCTCTAAGGGTTCTTATAAAATTGAATAGGAAGTAAGTATTCAATTAAGTTTGCATATACATTATTACCTCTCTTGCTTGAAATTCTATGTATAGAATAGGTAAAATAATTGTTAATGATGATATTAAAGAGATTTAATTTTTCTTCATTTTATATTTTTTTTTAGTAATTCAGAGGGGTTGTTTCCCGATTTAAGTATAGAAATTTTTTGATTTTATGTAAAATTTTATTTTATAAATGTAATGAAAATACTTGCTTTAATCGAATTGACGTTAAAGGTTAAATTTTATTAATTAAATAAAAGATAATGGAAATAATTGTTAATTTGATTATTTATGTTATTTTGTGAAACTCTCGTTACTGTTTTCAGTGTGAGCATTACTACTGTATTCTTAGTATGTAAACAGTCTTAAATTTTTGTTAGTAAGCTTCCGTTCATCAATAGTTATTTTCATATTTGATTGAAGACTTAAATTAATATTACTTTATATATTGTTGAAATGTTCTTAGTATCATCAATGCAATGAAGTATATTGATTGTGTCAACTTGATTACTGCAAAAAGGAACCACAATACTTTTGAAGTCACGCATCTATAGTATATATTGTAATTCATTCCAAAATTCTATTCAATAAAGTAGTCTTCAGACCTGCAGAATTTAAAAAGCATTATTTTTCTTATTTTTTTATTCTAAGTTCACCGCGGTATCAAAGAAGAGGAATTATGAAGAAGAACGAATAGTTATTTACAACACTAAAATGGCAAAATACGAACCTATCAACAGTTTTTGCACACTATTTAATCTGTTTAGCTACATTTTTGTGATTTATTTTCAAAAAATGCCGTTCACAGCCAACGATAATGTTGAGATTTAATTTCATTTACAAGCAAAACTAAACTAGACATGCAAATTACATTTTTATTTATAAAAAAAAGTACTTCTTTATGCGCCAGCATGGAATAGGAATATTACAAAACTTTATTAATATTATACTAAATTAATATTAAATTTTTATTATTAATATTATATTAAATTAATATTAATTAATATTAAAAAATAAAATGTCAAAAAATAGCCATATGTTTTTAGGCAGCGTTTATAAATCAGATTATGTTTATTTATTTTTTTATTTTTATTTATTTATTTATTATGCTCCATAAATTGTACAATTAATTCTTTTAAAACTATTTACTTAGATACAGATATATATAATTATCTTTACTACAATTGATTTGTATTTTTTTATTTTTATTTATAAATTTTCGAGTTTTCTAGTATAAATTTAAAGGAAAATTGGAACTAACTTAAACAGTAAAACGTTTATTAATATGAAATGTTTAATCAAAGGTTTAATGTTTACACTGATTTTATTTCATTTATAAATCGTTTTACACATAAATAAAATGTTTTTTCAAAAGTTTGAATTACATTATGTAAAAAGTGTAAAAATTAATAAAATAATTAGGTAAAAAAAATATTAACATTGTCTCAAAATGTATGCGCACCCAAGAAATTGAAGAAGAGTTTGCAAAATGACTATTGGATATTAGTAATGAAATAACCGGCCACACGGTAACATTACCTCTACAATCAGCTATACAATAGATTCGGAAAGTATAAAGTGCAGAGCAATAAAATAGTAACCAAACAGTAACCAAACAGTAACCAATGAAATGACGACTCATTGGAAATAAATAATAAAATATTGCAACGTACAGAAATAGTTTTTAGAAGTCGATACAGTGGTCAGTGATGATTTGAATGATTGGATTTGTTCTACCGTACATCAAAGTACATTATGCAAAACAACACTTTGTTTTACATGGGTTTGTAATTGTACTTCCCTAATCGATACTAAATTTTGGAGATTTACTGAATGTAATTATTCCTTTTTTACCTAATAATATGTTTGAGAGTTATACCGGGTGTTCCAGAGCATGCGTATCATCTTTTTAAGAGAGGAAGGAGCCGTTATTTTAAAATTGAAACAAATGTATGTTAACTAATTCGAGGGTGCTCTATCGATTGGTGGTATTTTCAATTTCCGGAAAGGACCGCAAATCGGTTGTTTAAGACCAAAAATCGCCGAAATTGGCTTAAATCGAGATTTTCAAATGAGAAGGCGTACTTTTTATTACAAATTCAGATTCTACGACAAAATATAAGAAAATTATGTTGAATGATTTTTTTTTGTTTTCTTAGTATTTTTCTTTAAAGTTAATAACAATAAAACAAAAATGGTCAATAATTTCCTTTGGTAAACTAAAATTAATGATAATCATTTTCATTAATCTCAGTTTTGGATTCCTACAAAGTTTAAACAAAAAAAAAAAAAAAACAAAAATAAAACAAAAAAAAAATTGTCTTTACGAAAGTTACTTATTTTTTGACGTAGAGTGCGAATTTTCATAAAAAAGTACCCCTTCCCATTTGAAAATCTCGATTTCGGCAATTTTTGGTCTGAAAAAACCGATTTCCCTTCCTTCCCAGAAGCTATCCGTTATTTTAAAATTAAATAAAAATTTTAGTAACTAAATCGAGGGTACTCTATCGATTGGTTATATTTTCAACTTCCGTGAAAGACCGAAAAATAGTTTTTTTTTAAGCCCAAAATAGCTGAAATTGGCCGAAATCCAGATTTTCAAATGAGAAGGGGTACTTTTTTATATAAATTCGGATTTCAGACACACCCGGTATAACAGACGATTTTTTCTGACCGAACACCCGGTATAACAAACGATTTTCCTACATTGTATTATAATATCTGTACAAATCATACCTTTAAGAAGAATAAAGAAATAAAATAAAATAAAAAAAAATTTATACACATTTATACAATTATAAAAACATTATAAATTCGATAAAAATTATTTTCAAGAAAATCATGTCGGTCCTACGGGACTTACAGATATAACAAATAACAAAAAAATTAATATTCAAAGTTTATATTTTATGAACTAACTTGAATCACAAATTCTTAGTAATATTATTTAAATTAATTCCATTTTCTCTCTGTACAAAACTTATTTTAATTAAGTAAAAAAACCTACAAAAAAAAGCACACCAAGAAAAAATTCTTCTTTAATTAATAAATTCCGAAAATGAATCATAAAAATTTTGTCTAAAAATTTAATAAAAAAGTTTTTTGAAAACTTTTTTTCCACTAATGTAAAAAAAAAATACCTGAAATTCAGTAAGTATCCCCCAATATTCATTTGAAAATTCACCCCTCCTCATAATACTCATTTGATTTACCATAAAATGAATCTTTTTTAAATTATTCAAAAAAAAAAGAATTGTAATTCTAATAATTTAATGGTCAAAGACTCGTATTAAAAAAAAAAAAAACTTTAATACAAATAATAATTTTTTTTTGTGGGTTATTTACCCACCAGTAAGTAAATGTCAAAACAATTTTATTGTAATTTACAATTTTCCATTTCTTAAATAAGAATTTAAGATTTTAATCTTTGACACTCATAAAAAAAAAATATTATATAAAAGAAAAATAAGGAAATGAAATATTTAAAAAATATTAAATTATAATAAAATTTTAAATAAATAATGATAATGGAAATTTTAACTAAAATTCCTCAATTGATAAATGAAATTAAGGTTTAAGCAAGCATGAGATGTAAAGGTATTCATGTGTTATTTTCCAATATCACACTATACGCTCTTCAGTCTTTCGGAATGAGTTCTAAACATTTTTTCGACATGCGATTAAAACACTATTTTTCATTTTAATAACCTGAACATGTCTGAACCGAATAGAAAGAGTAGACACTAATTTGTGTATTGATTTTCGATACAAACAAAAGCATGCAAAATTATTCGAACCTGTAGTTGTATAACATCGCGTAAGCTTAGTAAATGAGGAATGATAATCTGAATTTGCAATTCACTTAGATATTATTCAGTAGTGTAGATATGATGTGGAATAAACAAATTGAACTTACCAAATAATTTTAATGCCCCTTCTTAGTTCCATTACTAGAACTATCCTTTTCCGGTGATATTTCTTTGGTTTTCTGGATCTTCTAGAAATTCACTGATTCAGTTATAATTCATTAAAGTAGCATGAATATATCAGACTACCGAGAATGAAATACCAGAACACTAAAATCCGTATTAGGACATAATATAATAGGGACTAAGCCAAACATATCAGGCAAATTTGTTGGCTAGAACGATCGCAAGGAAAATGTTATAAGCAGATAAAACCTAAAGTATTTAGATTAATTTATTCTAATTAATTTGACTAAAACGGATTAATGAATACTACAACTTTGTATCGACTTGTTCCATATCGCATATACTGCAATTGTTACAAAATATTTTTATTTAAGCCACCAATTTATTATTAGTTCCTATACAGTACTATTCAAGAGGTTGAATTAGACTGAAGAGACTATTTACAAAAAAAACTATATTAGGTGAGAAATATAGAACACGATAATGATACAGATCTCTGGCCGGCATGATAACAAGTAGCATTCGATAAGTTAAACTAGTTACTTTCGGCAGTCATTTATTATAAAAATTTTTCCTGACAATAACCAAATTCGTTAATGGAATCAGTCCAAGATAAAATCCTATATGCAGTAAATTTTAACAGAACGAATCAATTGTGATTGTCCTCAGAGGATTCCAAAAGTCTCAGATACAAATGATACAAAGTAAAGAGATTACACTACCGAACTTTATTAAAAATATTTAAAAAAAAAAATTGAATTTTCCACTAAAACGCAATACCACCACAACTGACATTATTTCATTTCAATTTGAAGATACACCTCTACACAACACTCGTACCACTTCAAATATTTTTTTTGTTTGTCACCTTCTTCCCTTCCTTTGGAAATTTGAATTGTTGTACCGCGTTATTGAAATGACGCGTTTTATTATTCTTACTCTCATTTTTTATTTTTTGTATTTGGGTAACAATAAAAGGGAAATTCCCATAATTTAATTTCAAAAATAAAAATAAAATATTTAACGGTATATTCGCTATCAAAAAACAAAAAAAAAATATGCAGAAGAATTTGAGAAAATTTATTAAAAAGTACTTTTATGTGGCTAACGATTACTTAACACGAATGCAAATTTCTCTTCTCTTCTATTTCATCCCCAATTCTATTAATTTTTTTTTCACTTATTTTTTCTTTACTTTTTCCTTAAAATTTTCCATTTTCATTTTTTGTTTTGTTTTCTTTTTTTGTATTTATGATTCTTTTAATCTTCCGATTGAAATGAATTTATACCCCCCCCCAACCACTAAAATATTTTTATGAACTAAGAGGGAGTAAGTATGAGCTAAAAAACATACGTATTAAAGTGAGTGTTCATATCACAAGACAGTATGGTAAAAATTATTGTCAACGAAAAATTATAAGATAAAGCACAGTGGATCGAAGAAGTTAAAAAAAGAAAAAATAAAAATTTTGTTGTTTTTATTTTATATACATTTGAACTACTTTTTTTTCTTTTTTAAAAATTTTAATTTTATCACACTATTTTTACATTAATAAAATAGTCTAGGCTATTAAAATTTGCAAAAACAGCTATTCTATTTTATTTATTTAACATCTAAGCAAATTTTTAATTGTTATGCTAATTTTATGCACTATTTTTAATAATTATTAATAATAGTCTTGTGCACAGATAACATTATTGAACTACCTATAAATTAACACCGTGGGTAGACTCATCAATTTTATAAGTAAATAAGTAGGAATTCCATATTTTTCAAGTCTATTGCACAGTTTTGAAAATATAAAATCAGACGAAGTTTCTACGTTTACTCATTTTTTTAGCAATTTTCCAATCCGGTTCTTAAATGCGTTTTTCTTTTACTTCTTGTTAAAGATTTATGTGCATCTCGTTCGATTTCGGAGATGCCCAATTGACTCACTGTTAGCTCAGTATTCTTGTTTTTGTTTATAGTATATACGAAAACAGACATGTTAACATTTTCTCTAGTTATATATATATATAGTTTTCATAATGTGTCTGTCGGTTGATAACGCTTCATTCCACCTATATACACACCCGCATTATCCCATAGGCACAATAGGCACAGTGCCTAGGGCCTACGAACTGTAAATGGCTTACAAAAATGTATACATATTATTATTTACGAAAAATTTATATAATAAATATTCAACCAAAGCATGAAAAGAAAAACTTCCCTAAATCCAAAATAATTTAAAATTTATTTTCAAAAAACCAAAAAAAAAATCATTAATTTAGTAAACAATTTATTTAATTATTACCTAAACTAACCTTCCTACATTTTTATTGGCGAATTCGACAATAACATCATCTAAACTAATTTCTTGCATTAAATCACTTTCAATTGATAAAAGCGTAAGAGATGATAATCGTTCCTGTCCCATAGTTGATCGGAGGCAATTTTTTATTCTTTTAAGCTTTGAAAAGCTCCGCTCACCTTCCGCATTCGTTCCAAATATCGATAAATAAATTCTTAACAAAATATTTACATTAGGAATACTGGTAACTAGTTTATCATTTATTTGTGCAATTATCATTTCCTTCACTGATTTTTTATTCCCATACATTCGTGAAAATAATAAAAACTCGTCAACAAATGCATCTTCAACATCTGAAGAATATATTTGCACTAATTGGTTGGCTTTCGAAACTATTTCATTATTTGTTAAACTTCTGTCCACCAAAAAATTAAACCTTTCATATAACATTTGATATGCTCCAAGTCGCTTATGCATTTCAATTATAAGTCTATCTACTATTATATAAAAAGATTCTATACGAAATTTGTCATTGGTACTTAGCCTCAAGCTAGGATCTGTGTTGTCTAAAACTGCATCAAAAAATCTATTTCATGTTCGTTTACGTTGTGTATATTCTTTATATTCGGAGGATGTAAGCTTTTTTGCCATGGTTTCAAATTTATCAAACTCTAAACGAATATCATGAAAGTAAGCTATGAGAGTATCAAATAATTTTACAATAGTGCATAATTCTATGCCAGTCTCCTGCAGAGCTTTATTGACAATATTAATATTTTGTAATAAATCATTCCAAATAACACACATCAATGCTGTTTCAAAATTGTTCAGCTTTTTTATTAAAGATTTCACTTCCTGCACAACCACAGCACGTTGACGTTCGCTTTCAGTTATTTCAAACAATGCTTGTTTGAAATAACTGAATAATTCATAAATAGAGCCTTAGTAGCATCATGTCGAACAGACCATCTGGTTTCTGATAAATTTTTAACAACATAAGTATTTTCTTTCATATTGTCTTTAAATTTGGCCAATCTTTGTAATGAAGCATAAAAAAAAGTGTATATATTGCTTGTAAAATTCCAAAAAACTTTACTGCTTCCAAGCAACACTCCACAGCAGTTGAACCTACCAAATTAAGACTATGAGCAGCACATGGAACCCATTCAGCCAGACTATTTATTTCTCTAAATCTAGCTTGTACACCTGCATATATGCCTCTCATATTACTGGCGTTATCATATGATTGGGACCTGCAATTGTTGTTGTAATAATACAAAATATTCTTATATTCAATTATTTTTGTTTATTTATAATTTATTTTTACTTTTTTCCATTTATTTATTTTTGTTTTTTTATTTTTATTGTCAACTAATATTTAATATAAATTTTTGTATTCCGGTTCTAAAAACTCTAAAAGAATCAATTTCTTTAAGTTGTACCGGCAGGTCATTAAACAATTTCAAACAATTATACAGACAGTTGTTTTTCTGTTGATTTGTTTTAAACAAGGACAGGTAGAAATTGGATTTGTTTCGTGTGTTGTGTGTATGGATGTCTATCATTCTACTCAAAATGAAATTATGTTTGATTTTATTATTAATTATTTTAAACGCTACTAGATATAGTTCTCGTTTACAAATATTAGTGAAACTTAAATATTTATCAGAATATAATAAATTTGTTGGATACATACGTGGGTAGAAGTGAATAATTTTTATTGATTTCTTATGAATGACATCCAGCTGACTTAAGGTTTGCTGGCTCGCAGCGTTCCATACGGGATTGAGATATACAATGTGTGACACTATAAAAGACGAATATATTGCGTATAATGCTTTGGTTGAGATAAAGTTCCGTAATCTACGCAATATGAAAAGATAGGGTGATATTTTGCTAATAATATGGTGCACGTGGTCAGTCCATTTCAACTTTTTATCGATAATTAACCCTAGATAATTAAAGCTATCTACAGTTTCTATTAATTTAGATTTATAAAAGAAATTTTCTGAGTTATATAATTTATTTCCAAACAAAATAATTTTGGTTTTTTTTACATTTAGGCTTAGTTTGTGTTTAGTAATCCATATTTCAATATTATTTAGATCGTTTTCAATATCCCTCCTCAATTCGATTTCGCTTGTTGCTGAATATCGTATTACTGCATCATCAGCATACAGTTGAATTGAGCCTTTCAGCTTTAGTCGGGATATATCATCAATGTAAAGCTTAAAAAGGTCTGGTCCTAGGATGGATCCCTGTGGTACCCCTTTTTTAATAGTAAGGTAACTACTAAGAGAATTTCCTATTTTGACTCTTTGTAGCCTATCATTGAAATATGATTTAAAAAAGCTTATATTGGATGGACTAAAACCAAGATTAATCAATTTTAATAACAGTATCTCATGGTCAACGCAGTCAAATACTTTTTGTAGATCCAAAAATATACATGCAACAAATTTCCCATTGTCGATGTTATTGGATATAAAATTTGTTAAACTGAGACATGCTGATGTAGTGTTAGAATTATTTTGAAAACCATATTGTTCTTCATGTAAAATGCTGTTATTTGTAAAAAATAAATTAAGGTGGCGTTTGATGATTATTTCAAAAATTTTTGACAAAGCGTTTAGTACAGAAATCGGTCGGTAGTTTGTTGGATTTGTAGTTGAACCTGATTTGTATATAGGGGTTACTATTGCTATTTTGAGACTTTTAGGAAAAACAGAATTTTGAATTGCATTATTTACTAATTTTACTAATAATGGTGATAATTGAGATGAGAATTTTTTAATGAATTTAGAGGAGATATTGTCATGGCCCGTTGCAGCTGACGACTTTAGTTCATCAATTATTTGTTTGATTTCTTCTTCATTTGTTAAATCTAGACAGAAATTGTTGAAGATAGTTCTTCTTGTACTATTTATATATGTAAAATCTATTTGGAAAGGAGAGATATTTATTTCGTCAGTTACAATCACAAAAAAGGAGTTCATTTTGTTAGCTATGTTGCTTTCATCACTGATAGTTTCATTATTAAAGTCTAAGGACTTAATAATTGTGTTAGAAGTACACGAATCAGTGTTATGAATTATTCTTTTATAAAATTTCCACAAGTTTTTAGAATTTGAAATTTCGGAGTGGATGTCATTTGAAAAATAGGTTTTTTTAGCTTCAAGTCTCATTTTTTTATATAAGTCAAGAATCCGTATATTATTTTTGTATTTACAAGAATACTTGTAATAAGAGTCTCTAATCTTTATTTTATTCAAAATTTCTTTCGTCATCCATTTCTTTTTTAATTTCCCCATTCTTACCTCGATCGTTTTAGTATACTTTATGATAATCTGCTGTAAATCGGCAACAAAAGGATCAAACTCGTCATAAGAATCAAGATTAGACCAAAAGCTATCTAATTTTATTTGGTCTAATTTTATTTGGTCGCTAACTTAACTTTGTTATTTAAATAAAGTGTTGTTAAACAAAAATACTTTGGAATTAAATTAACGCATTTTAAAAATAAATCACAGCTGACTTCATTAGGGATACTGGCAAAAAACTATTCGATAGGGTTAAAGGTAAAAGTGCCTAGGACCTACGAAGAGGTTAATTCGGGAATGCCTATATATATGCAATAAATATAAATAGTATTATTATGTTGTCCAAAAGACATCAGATATTTAAATTCATACAACGGCACAAAAAACCAACAAAACAAAAATACCTATTTTTTCCAATTATATAAATGGTTTTCGTAATATATCTGTCGGCTTCTAACGCTTAAGTTAGTATATGTTGTTTAAAAAACAAATATTGATTTCCAAGAAAAAAAAATTTAATAAAAAAAAATTGTTTTCATTTATGAGTTTACCAAGCACATTGCAACGTCGACCATTTCCCATTATATCATGTTATTATCATTATAAATAAGTCACAAGGACAAACGTTTGAATAATTTGAAATTTTTTTCAGAGTTGTAATGTTTGTAAAATCTTTTGATTACCATTTGAAAAAATTTAATATTTATTACTTTGGTTCTTATAAACTTTACTAGAATTACTATAATTCTGATAAGAATCGAAGATTTCTATTTCTAATTTCGATTAACTTTATTATATTGATGCTAAATATTTGAAAATAACAGTAAAATGAGTAAGTATAGAAAATGGAACGGATTAGTTATACAATACGCACACAGGATTACTCATTATAATGCTGATTCTTATCAACTGATATAGCAATTAATCTGAACAACCATATTGATTGTTAAAATCATTCAATAACGCAGAGAATATTTTTAAAAGAAAAACCACCCTGTAATTTGTTATAAAATGTTATTTTTGACTCTTCAACTCAAACTCGCTTGATTTGATTTAAATAAAATTAAATTATCAACTATTATATAGTTATGACCGCTAATTATAATTCACAGATCTACTGTGCAAGGGTGAGAAAACAAAAATTCAAAGATGTTATCATCATGATCAGCGGTGTCCTGTTTTTAGATGCTTTTCTGTTTTGTGCTGTTTTTATTATTATCCCTGTAATCCGGTGGTGTATTAATAAAATAGGAAGGAAACTTTTGATAGGAGGAATTTAACACACAACAATAGACCATCATTATTATACTTAGATTCTATTTTAATTCTTTTAAATTTCTTTTTCTACAACTTTACGCTTTTATTATTAAAAAATCTTTTTTTTTTGTCCTATTCTTTTTTCTTCATGTTTTTTTGATTTTTTTTTTTTTTTTTTTAAATTGAAGAATATTTTTAGGCGATAAAATTTTATTTATTTGAATATTTGAAGAAAATACAGTAAGAAAAACAAGTAAATAAACAAAATTAAATGTACAGTAGTGGAAAATGTTGAGTACAAAATTATACCAAATATGTTATGTTTGGACTAGTAGATTTCTCCAGATTTTTTTTAGGAAAGAAAATAAAATCACTAAATTGTTAAGTTAGGTACTAAGTGAAAATATATATTTGTATATAGCTATTTTAAATAAATTTGTTGCTACATCAAGTGAAAATTGTAATTTGAAAACGTATCAGGGATAAAAGAATAGAACAATGGAACAAAAAATGTTGTGGATGAAAATTTCATACTAAATGAAATCCAATGATAGGCCTAATTTCAAATTCTAGTGAATGCTGCTTCTTAACGAATATTGGAATATTGGGAATACAACAGGTTATGGTGTCAGATGAAACACAAAAATTGAAAAATCGAAAATAAGAACTAAAATTAAAATTTTCTCGATTATAGACGTGCTATATCACTTTGTTATCCACTTCATGGCTCTGTATGTCACATCATTTCTCAAATTCGTGTTATTTCTTCTGAAATGAGTTTGAATTCATCCTTCCACTTCAATTTAAAGACTTGTTTTTTTTTTGTCCAGCTGTAAATATTGTGCACTTGATTTAAGAAAAGAAAAAGAACAGAGCTAGTCCTCAAAATTCTGAAAAAGGAAGCGTGTCATGCTTGTACTTCATTTGGCTGTACTATCATTTGCCTGTACTTCTTACAATTTGCCTCTATTTTATTGCATACTCGTTTTTGGATACAAAATAGAGAATATCTAATTTATCCAGAATATATATTTAAATTATTTTCATACGTAGCCGTTGTTAAATACAAAACAGGAAATATATTCTTTATATCCACTATTTTCCGGTATTGGATACAAACAAAATGTAGGCGGATTTTTGAATTTTGGTATTTTTGGATTATTTTGCTTTTGGGATTTCGTATTGTAATATCGTAACCAATCCATAAATTGTACATACAATTAATAATTTTACATAATAATGACTTATTATCATTATTATTGTTATCGTTATCAATATGATAGGAAAAGATTTATTTATCATCGGCTACATTCCTATATATCTAATCTAGCCAAAGTAAAATCTTAAGAAAGTCGATATTTTAAGTTTGATGGAAATTTTGACTGGAAAAATTTAAAATTAATTAAACAAAATTTTAATTTTATAAAAATTTGAGCAATTTTTTAACAACTAACATAAATAGTAAAGCATACATAAATTGTAGAATAATTAAAATAAATGTATTACATAATAATATAATGTGTAGTGTAAAGCTTCATATGTGTTTGGACACTTAGGAATAAAAATGGTCTGTTATGATAGTTACGACTACTCAATCATAACTCAATCAATCATAAATTAAAACTTTTATGGCTTATCAGTACAAAAACTGTAGTTTGAATACATAGGCACAACTTGATGGCTTAAAAAAACAGTAAAATATAGGTTGTTTGGATAAATTAGAAAAAAATATTCTGGAAACTATAAGAGATAATTTTATTTTAACTGCAAATTCGGATAGAGCATAACCGAAAATAGTAAAGTATATTGGAAAGTCAATTTCGAATATATAGGCCGACGTTATGTCATGTTTATCATAATATATTGTAGTAATACATTTAATTATCAATTAAATTTTTTTAGCCTTAGCTAATACTAATAAAAGTCAAATAATTCTGCAAAAGT
Organism: Argyra leucocephala; assembly: GCA_963942445.1. Classification (NCBI taxonomy): domain Eukaryota; kingdom Metazoa; phylum Arthropoda; class Insecta; order Diptera; family Dolichopodidae; genus Argyra; species Argyra leucocephala. Next base: position 72,203,799 of record OZ012677.1, read on the forward strand.
TAAATGCAATACATGCATATGAAAATACAAGAAAATAAACTTCCGGTAAATTAAATACAGGTTGTTTTTTTTCCTAATTTAGATAAGCTTATATATTTTACAAAAATTGTTTTGCTTATTGATTTTAGCCTTAGCTGTTTGATTAAACAATAAATTTTATCAAATCGGATATTTTTAAATATTACTTTAACTAAGCTTTACAATTTGATATTTTTTAATAGTGTTCTAAACATAAAATGATCAATATGTACATTATATATAATATCTTATATTTAATATGCAAGCTAAACGACGTGGAGAGTAGAAAAGCAAGAATAGCTGAATAGCTCTTGATTGTGATTAAGTATTCAAAATAGTTACACAAAATAAAAGACAGTTACATCCGAGCGACATCTATACTGTAAAATAAATTACAATCACAGACAATTTTTAAAAGGCTTCATAAAAACTCTTTCATTTTAAATAAACACACAAACTTATAGAAAAAGTACGAAAACGAAAACACAAACCAAAGTTGAAAACATAAGATAAAAACAAAAATCAGATCATACTCTTCAAAAATGATGTAATAAATGTTAGTTAATTTGCTTCTGCTATTTAAAAAAAAAACTATATACAGTAAAACACGGCTATAGTTATTCCCTAAATTTCAGTAATATTTGTTTTAAAAAAATTGCATCTTTGTAAACAAAATCAATTCAATAAAATATCTTTCGTATAACAATTTTAAATTTTATTTTGTTCATAAACAGCAATTCTGCTATGTAATCACAAAATATAGATTTTTTATCATGAAGAACAGAAAAAGACAATATATAAATCAGTTTTTTAATAAAATAATTCACTTTTGACTTTTTTGTTTTATTGAAAAAATTGGCGTTATATTTTAATGTGACTATAGACAACATCGATTGTATGAACTTATGAAGTTTAATACTTTCTTTCAAAAAAATTGTTGACTATAACAGAATTGTGACTACAAACGTTTTTGACTATAAAATACATAAAAAATATTAAAAAAGATCGTGACAATAAAATTATTGATAAAAAAGCGAATTGTGCCTATAACAATAAGTGACTGTAGGCTATGTTTACTGTAATTGACGACAAATTGATAGAGATCAGTTTTATTTTCCATGGTACATATTAAGATTAAAGAGATATAAGAATGAGCTAACAGTAGAAAAAAGTTAAGCAATCCCAATACTATGAGAAAATATTAAGAATAGAAAAATACGTTCATTTTTTACACTTTTATATTTTATTTCATTTTTAAATCACTTTTTTAAATTAATAATTAATTTTAATTTAAACTTACTTTAATATTTTATAAATAAATATTTTTTATTAATAATACAGAAACATAACCACAATTTAAATTATTTGAAAAAAACATATAATATTTTTTTTCTGAGAGTAAGAGTTCAATAGTCGATCTATCATGGATTTATGTATGTTATGTATAAAAGACATAAAAGAGGTGATTTTAGTGGTTTTAAGGCACACACTACCATTGTTGGCGCGCGTTTCTCAAAACACTTGATGTCCTTCGAAGATTTCCACCTACCTACAGATAAAAAGGTAAATAGGATTCATATAAATTGATATGAATCAATGATGATGCTATTATCCCAGATTTTTTAAAATAATACAATATTACTACTGTGCAATTGCACAGGGGCCCACTAGTATACATATATTAAAGTTGTTTTACGTACATTTTGTTTTTTTTTTTATATTCTTCTAAGTAAAAATTCTTTTATCATAATTTTAAACTTCAACAATTTTGTAATCTCTTTCAAATCGCTTGGTACCTCGTTAAAGAGCTTTAAACATTGGTACAAAAAATTGGTACAACCAAAAGTATTATTTAAATTACTAGTAGTTCTAAATAGTGATAAATAAAAATTTGTCTTATATCTTGTATTGTATGTATGTATATTTATATTTCTCTATTTAAAATAAAATTATGTTTTATAAGGTCATGTTTGCAAACGTTGTTAAAACTTAAATATCTATCAGAGTAGATAAGGTGAGTAGAATGCCTTACCGGGTAAAAATGAATATACTTTATTGCTTTTTGATCTAGCTTATGCATAGCAGTTTGTGATGCACTACTCCACGCTGGGTTTAAATACGTGATGTGGGACAGTATAAAGGATGAATAAATTGTAAATAGCACATCATTAGAAATATATATTATTTGTGTTGTGATAGTTACCATTCTGAAAACGCTAACTTCCAAAATCTATTACAATCAATATTTTTTACATTTCTTTTTTTTTTTTTAAATATAATTTTTTAATTTTTCATCACTGTACTTCAGATCCCAGATTTTCATGTTATAATAATTTCAACTATAATCCAAATTTCACATCCCACCATTTTTATTTTCTCATTTCATATTATAGGTATTTTTATTGTACACAATTACATATTTCCATTTGGGGCTTAAAATATCGTCACCAAATATAAAGATTTATCTGTTTTCCATATATTGACCTGATCGGGACGGGGTAGGCATAATGTAATCGACAATGGAATGAAAAATGTTTTAGATGGTAATTCCATATTAAATGAAATCCGACGGCATAATGTGTTGGTGGAATTGTTTTACGTAACTTTGTTTTTTGTTTTTGTTGTTTTTTATTTGCGGATAAAAACTGGAACGTTTTTTTTGTGTGTGTACATTAAAAAAAATAAATTTCCATTTTTGGAGCAAATTAAAAATATTTTCTGAGAATTCAGGACTAAAAACAAAAACCAAAATGCAAAAAAAAAATAAAAATAAAAGGGTCGCGAGCACTGATATGGGTATATATACTTTCTAACAAAAAAAAAAAAAAAAATAATAATAATAAACTTTCTCTTCAGGTATTGGTTCTGTTTTTTTTTTCTTTTTATTGTTTTTGCTCTTCTTTAGTTGGACCTTTTTTCATTTTTTATTTTTGAATTTCGGTTGTACTTTTTTTTTTGTTGGTAAATTTTTGTGGTACAAAGTTTTTTTGTCACGTTAAAAAATTATCAAACACAAAAAAAATAACGTAAAAGAATTTTATTAAAGGCGCGAAAGTTTGAAATCGATTTTTATTTTTTTTTTCTGTTTGCGCTACCAAAAGTTATAAAAGAAGAGGACAACGTATCCAAGAGACAACAAAATAAAAAATTAAAGTGATTATAAATAGCATGGGCCACTTTTTTTTTTGTTTTATTAATTTTTTATTTGAAAAATGTAACTCCTACAGCAAGAACTTGATTATGGAACCGTTGTTTACAAAAACAATAACAGAACAACCAACAATTATTATGGAGGACCAAATATTTAAATTTGAAATTATGTTCGAGATATTAGTTTCGAAATGTGTTTAAAATTTTATTTGAGTTTTGAAATTGATCATACTTTTTATGGAGTTTTTGCTTTTTTTTTTGCTTTTATTTCTGTCCATTTTTTTTTCTTTTGTGAAAAGTTTTAAATTGAGACCAAAAAAGGGAATTTATTAAGTTGGTTAATTCGAAAATTTTTGTGGTTCATGAATTTAGTTTTTTTCATATGATATGAATTCAATTGAAAAATATAAAAAATTTCGAATGTTTAAATTTTTTTTGCATTTCTAGCTGGCTTCAATTTAGAACCAATTTGGTCAATCAATTAGATCAAGCAATTTGGATATTATGTAGATAAAATTATGACCGTTTTGGTATCGGATACAAGAATATTTCTAATCCAAGATATTCTAGTATTAAAAATAGATTGTTTTATTTTCCAATATTTACAAATAAACCGGTAGTTCCAAAACACTCTCCTGCCCAATTTTTACCAAATCATGCACAAATAACCTATTGTATATAGGTCCAATTAAATTTAAATATTTCTTTAATTACTTTATTTCTTTTAATTCTTTATTTAGAAGACCCAACTCAGAAGAGATTAAAGGTTGTATTGCACTATGCGGTGTAGGGTTGAATTAAAATTTGTTTTCGTTTTAAAAATTGTTTACGATCTAGATTTTGTTAGTAATCAATTTCAAGAAAATCAAATGAAAGAGTCTTTAAAACTATATTGTCCTGATATCAAAATTAAATTACATTAGAGCTATAGTGGCCGATTTTGTTTCATTTGAAGAGGTAATCTCTAGTATATTTGTATTATTTCGTGGTTAGGCTACAAAAGTCAGCTTTAATGTCATTTTATATAATAGATATTTCTTTAGACTTTTTAGTTGGGAATAATAACATTTTATATTTTACGCTATGAGATGAATTATGTTTACAGTTCAACGGGCTGGAACTTTTGTAAATTACAAACCGGCACTTTCCTCTAAAAATACGCTTTGAAAAATAAAATAAAAAAGGTTTGCATTAAAAAATTAAAATGATATCTGATACTGTATTTGAATGCCTAATTTGCTGTCCGTGCTCATCCGCTATAAATCATTATTTTGCAAAAACTATATCTTGTACTGATGGATCGAAATGAATGTCATAATTCGGAATTATTTGTGTAGTTAGGTATTTTTTATTGAAATTCGCATTATGACATAGATTTGAAGCCGTACAAAGTTCATAGTCATAAGCTTTTTCTATGAAGAAGGTTTTGTTGATTATATTTCAAAATTTGACTCACATATCAATTTGAAAATATTTGACCTTGAACATGGTGCGGTTATTTTGAATTAGTTTTTTATTTTTTAATAATCCTAAAGAAGTCATCTTTGTAACATTAAAGCTCCAATTAGCTTTAAATTTTTTCAGTATATTGTTCAACATTTGCAGATCTTGGGCAACGACCTTCCAATTTCGTATTTCCAAGGTCTCTGTGTCTTGACCGATGTAATCAGCCCACATGCACCATATGGTCTTTCTGTTGTTCTATCGTGATGGGGTATCGCTTTACATATTTTGTTGAGCTCTATATTCGCCCAATCTTATTAAATGACCACCCTCCGGGGAATTTGCGTCTTTACAAAACGTCTTCATTTTTTATTACGCTATTTATCTCGTCGTTGTTTCTTATAGCAAACTCTTTTTGACGCCAAATTTTTTCGTCAATACTTTTCTCTCGAAAATTCTTAGTGTTGTCTCATTTAATACAAGTAGCGTCCATGCTACGCATCTATACGTCACTTCTAGACATATAGTATAAAGACTGTGTATATTGCGAATTTTGTGTCACTGAACAGAAGTTTTGATTTAATGAGGTTTTTGTTTGCGAAGAAATAACGACTACCAGCTCTGCCATGGAAGTAGGATGCAGCATCAAATAAAAAAAAATCCTCAAACTAAAGTGCAATCGATTTTTTCTTAAGAATTACCAAGAATGTAACACATTAATCATAATGTAATCATTTTCAAAGTTATTATTCTACATTGACCTTCAAACTTGATCTTATCATATTTCTGACTTAATATAATTACAATTTTTATTTCTGGAACTTCACTTTAATAATAATTCGGGACTCACACGAAGTCTCCAAAATCAAAATCCCCAAGACACAAAATCCCCAGACTTTTAAAAAGCCCCAAAACCAAAATCCCCAAATACAAAATCCCCAAAAAATCCCCAAACACGAAATCCCCAAAAAACATGTTTTAATTTTTATCACAAAATTACAAATAAAAATTTTTTTTCTTATATTTTTTACTAAAACTGTGCCCTATGCGTTTACTTGCCATCGGCAAAAACAGGGTTTCAAAAAATAGGTAGCGGAGGCAGCAGCCTCCGACCTTTAAAATAAAATAAGTCTTTTTTAATAATTTTTAAATAGAAGTGTTTACCTGCCGTGGGCATAAACAGGATTCCAGTAAATGAGTACCGGGAGTTTGGGGGCGGTAACTTTGAAAATAAAATTGCGGAATTTTAAAAATTTTATTTGGGGATTTTGTTTTTGGGGATTTTGATTTGAATATTTTGATTTGGGGATTTTGATTTTGGGTATTTAGACCCCAACCAAATAATTCATCAGTCTATTAGTTATATAGTTCTTTAATAACTGACACTTAACATAACTCAGATTTACTGTCATATCAAAACTGTCTCTCAATTTGTGAAATTTACTGTCATATCAAAAACTGTGTCTCAATGTGCAAAGCTGTGCCTCAATTTCTTAAAACCATTTGGTTTTTAGTAAGATTTTTCAATTTGTCTTTTATTGTTATCTACTCAGTATATATTTTTATTGCCCATCAATCGTGCAGAAGAAATGATGAATTTTCGCTCCTGGTGTATCAAAATTCGTGTTCGATACGTCGTTGGATTGCATTTTTTCCTGTACTACTACCGATTATGCTGAAGAAAGAAATACCCAACCTGTCATTAATTATTTTTAAATTTGATACAAAATACATCACCACATCATCAGTAGAAATTTCCCTTAATAAAGTAAAAAAAAAAATAGTAAAATTTAAAGTAAATTGATATTTTCTTCATTTTCAACACAAAAAAAAAAAAAAAAAAAAAAGTAAAAACAAAATGAAAAAAAAAAAAAACATTTTTAATATTTCATAACAATCTGAAAATATAAATTTAAATATTTAAATATTTCCTTTAGCACCCTATTATTTTTCAAAATTTCAAGTCCTTTTCTATTTAGATCAAAAAATAAAACAAAAAAAAAAAAAAACAAAAATTAAAATAGGATAAGTATCCTTTGAAATTTATTTTCTTATTTTCGTATAAAATTTTTTGTTATTTTCTTAATTTTTTTTTTTTTTTTTGATAAACTGAAGGAGGAAGTAATTTCGTTCAAATGAGACAATAATGAAGAATATCATTATTTTGCTCTGTTGAACTACCAAATTGGACCATTTCAGATGAGAAATGATGATGATGAAATGAAAATAAGGAGGAATATTTTGGTACAAGTTGGAAGTACCACGGAAAAGAGTAGTCAAATTTCAATATACGAAACGAAACGATGCAAAAAAACAATAACAAAAAATTACAATAAGGAAAGAGAAAATTAGAATGAAATAGAGCGAGAAAAAAAGCAGCACAACAAAAGTAAAAAAAAAAAAAAAAAATATTTAACTAAATTTTAAAATGATTTAAAAACTTCAATAAATGAACACAAAAAACAAATAAAACCAAAAAAATATAAAATTCTCTCTCTTTCTAATGATGACGTAAAAATAATCAAAACAGAAAAGAAAACCTAACGAAAAAAAAAATATCTTAAGATGATGAGAGTACCGGAAATGTGATTATACATTTCCACATTTTTTGCTCTTTGTTTTTTTTGTCTTTTTTTTTTGTTTTTCTTTTTTATTACAATTATTTTCCACCTAGTTTTCTACTTGAATAAAGAATACAAAATTCATACATCGTAGCCATTGTTCGTATTTTCATTATACCTATGTTGTCAAATTTTTAAAGCTTTATCGTGAAAATTAGAAATAAATGGAAATAAGTTGATGCGATGACGACAAACAAATCTCATGGGAATTATTTTCCTGATTTTGTAAAAAATCAATTTTATTTTCATTTAGTTCTCATTTTTCCTTTTCTTCTGTTTAAAGACTTTTTTTTTATATAAAAATTTTCATATTATCCAGTTTTACGCACAGGATGTATTTTTTATTCGATATTATATATTTCACAGGAAGATAGCGGGAAAAAAAATAGAATAACACATTTTTTTTTTATGTTCTTGACAGTGACTTAGGTAGAATCACCTTTTCATGCTTAATTAAGTTCGGTCTGCAAGTTTACACTACAATATCTACAATATTTCGAGCATTTATTTATCAAATTACTGGCTTATAAACTTATTAAATCTGGAAAACTACTGCTATTGTCAGGAACATAGCCTTCTTAAATAGAATAGCTCCATTTTATTTTAGGTTGTTACCAGATTATAGTCTCAATTGGTTTTTGTCAGTTATTTTATCCCAATGACAAAGAGTACTGAACCAGCTCGAAAAACCGATATACCATGTTTTTTTTTGCTTCATCAGGAATCGAACCTGGGACCTTTCGGTTGAAAGGCAGGCGCTCTATCTACTGGGCCACCCAGCGTGTTGACTGCGTGTTGAAGCCGATGATTTCATTGGTATAGCACTTATTTTTAATAAATCTCCTGATTCTGGGGTTTTTTTTTTCAAGTGGAATCACTTAAAACCGAAATAAAGGCAGGATATTATGATACAAAGATTGGGTAACAAAAAGATTCCTACATCTCAGATGTAGGTTATTTTAAAACATTAAAAGAACTCAAGGTATGTTTCATTAATTATAATTAATATCTTGGTCTATTTCGGTTGTGTCAACATCACCAAAAGTCTGTGAAACATACCTAGATATTTAATTTTTATTTATAACCCTATCGAAACTGAATTTTTATTGAAGCATCAAAGTGTCAGAAATCAATGAAATTATGTGAGGCGTATCACAGGGTAACGCCTTAGGTCTTGTTTCATATCTCGCCTATACTGTGGACTTACCAAAAACAGATAAGATAACCATCGCCACTTTTATTGATGATACGGTCATATAGCCATCACATATAAACCCTGCAGAGATTCTGCAATGCAGCATAAATAAAATTTAGTAATAGCTAACGAAGTGAAAATTTAAATGTCACATTTACCCTAAAGAGATGTGTGCTAAATAACGAAGTAGTCCAACAAAATGAAACAGTAAAATATCTGCGCATGCATTTGGATAGAAGACTTTCATGGAAATCAATATCCAAAGCAAAAGAAAACAACTATAGTTGAAATTATAAATAAAATGTATTGGTTTATTAGCAGCATTCATCAATGTAGCTCGAGAACAAGCTTCTGATTTATAAAACTATTTTAAAAACAATATGAACATACGAAATCAATCTGTGGGGAGTAGGCAGCAATTCAAATATTGAAATATTACAGCGATTCCAATAAAAAATATTATGATTAATAAGTGGCGCTGCGTGGTTCGTCAATAATGATATTATTCGTTGTGATTTACAGGTAAAAATTATTAATAGGGAAATTGAATAGGTTCGGCACTAAATACCAAATCAGTCTAGCTACGTATCCAAACACACTGGCAAACAGCGTGTTAGCTGCAAGTGGTTTTAAGCGCTACATCACTATTTAGCTTGCCAATATACGGGAACAACGGGGTAAGAGTTCATCAATACAATGTAGTATAATGTGAACATTATGGATGGTTAAACATTGGATTTTTTCACCCGCTAGCCATTATATGTTGGATATATATATATAAAAAAATGTCATACAAACTACTGAATTTTTTCTTCAGAGGCAGAATGTATTGTTTCATAGGAAAATCAAAAAAAAATGTTATTAATATTTCACGTAGATCTTATAGTTATTCTAAAATAGTTATAACAATTCTAGGAGTTCGATTGACATAAAAATCTCCCCATTTTTTATAACAAAAACTAAAATAACAAAACTCAATATTCGCCTTGAATAACAAACCAAAAATATACTGAATTCTGGTATTCTGATATAAGCTTCAAAAGGTGGGAGAGGCGGTTGGGAGACCTAAAAGATATAAATTGTACAATAAGAAAATGTAATTTAAATTTTCACCGTTATCTTCAGGTAGTCAATGTAAAAGTTGAACTAAAAAAGCGATGTATTCGTTGGACGAATTAGCATTCATATGAATAATAACTAAAACTGTACTGTATCGGTCGATTTCTTAAAGCAACTGTATTTAAACGAAATATTCAGTACTCAAATGCTTGGTAAATGGGATTTCTTATTTTTTATTAAAACTAGTTTCTCTAATTATTTTCGTTTTTTACTATATAACAAAAAAAATGTCAAATGCGAAAGTTTGACATGTTAATAAAGATTATCTTACAGGATTTCTATCACGTGAAAGTGGTCGCCACTGCAGCTTATGTTTTCTTGTTATTTATTTAAAATCTAAACATTTTAACTATAATAAATAAATTTGTGTCTTAATTTTAAATAGGTTCATTGAAGCTGTAATTTATTTATTCTTTGTAATGATGTAATCATAGAGACTTCGTATTTAGTTACGTTTTAGTAATTTGGATGCGATTTCTGCATGTTATATTATCACCAGGATACAATAATCTAATGATTTTCACTAGCTATTCAGCTTCATGTCAACTAACAGTCCTAAGACCCCAAATTTTATTTTTAGTTAAAATTTAGGATAAAACTCGGATGTTTCTAATGTGGATAGATAATTTATTCAACATTCTAGGTCCGACAATTTTATAGAAATGACAAATATGAAACTTATTGAAACGTACGGTTATGTTACGTACTGTTAGTTCTTAGATTGTAGATAACGGTATGCCTCACGTCATGATATTCTGATTTCATAAAAAAATACCTTCAGGGTTTTATAAAGATATAAATTTCGGATGGGAAGAATACCTAAACTACCAAAATGGTTAGCAGTGTGTGTAAAACAGTTCACATTACAAATTAATCTAAAAGCATGTTTTCGAGATATCAAAAGTGGTTGTAGTTTCTTTAAGTGAGTATATCCCTCTAACAAACTATTCCGTACTGAAATATACAAACTACTGAAGTATATATTTACACATCAGACGTCTATTACAAGACGAATGCTTGCTTCATTTAATTGTGCAATAACTCATCATCCAGTAGGGTTAGTAAATCACCACCACCTTTGATTAAAAAATCTAAAAATAAACTAAACCAGATACATGCTGTTAGTAAAAGGGTAAAAGTCATAATTTAATATCTATGTTAATAGCTATACATTTATTAAAAACACTTCCAAAAGTTAAGCCGAAAGTATCAAAGTTAAAAAGAACAACAGTTAGTTAGTCTCAGTTGAATGTACATTAAAACGTAATCGTTTTTTAATAGTTAAAACACTGAGTTGACGACCAAAAGAACTAGAGTTAGAATTTATTTCACGGAAAATGTTAGTGATTGGCTCGAATCTACCATATTCAGTAGGGTGGAAGGGAATGGGGAACAACTTAACAGTTCTGAGATTATTCTGATTGGATCTTTCAACTAATTAATTTGAAATTTCAGGGGCTAGCGTCATACCCGAAAGTATCTGGTGAATAAAAAAGAGATCCGCAATATTATTCGACGATCAGACAACGACTGTAAGTCAATGAGTTTAAGAAGATGGGAATAAGGTGGAAGTCGCAATGGATCATTCCAAGAAAAGTTACTCAAAGCGAAACGTAAAAACTTACTTTGAACCGATTTAATTCGGTTAATTCTTAAGAAACGAAAAACTTAGAAAGAAATTACGCATAGTAAGCCATAGAACATACTTTAGTAGAGCAATATAAATTTTCATAGTAAAGTCGATGAACCACGTTTTTGAAATGATCTCTACGATAATGTGTGGAATCGCTCTAATCATGTTTGGAATTAATAAACAGCCTTTGACTATTGTTGTTATATAAATGAATAAAATTATAAGAGCCAACATCAATTTTAATATCAAAATTAAAGTTTTCAAAACTTAAAGCGTTTATTGTTAATGTTGGGAAAGTATGAGTTCCTAATTTTACTTTACTGGTTTTTTAAAATAATCCGAAGATAACACCAATATTTACAACTATAACACCATTTTGCAATGTAATATAATTTTGCATAATATTAATTTCTAATTTGGCCCGCTACCGTGTATGAAATTCGGATTCGAACGATTATCCGAATTTGCGATTCGAATGTCAAATTAATTGATGTACCGCGTATAAAATTCAAAAGGAAATAAACGTCATTTAAGTTGGTTGAGTAAGTTTCCGAATTTCTAATTGTCAGTAATGTTTTTGTATACTTTAAATTTATTTGAAAATGTGTGTTTAATATTTTGAAAAGTATTATTTTTTAATTATTATATCAATTTTATTGTATTTGAATTTCGATTTGAAACTCCATAATTATTTTAAAATGAGATGGTGTTTTTTTTTTTGTTTAAGCCTACACGCACAATTTTATTGAGTTTATCTGATGGCTACTAGTCCAAAACTGAGACTATGACTGCGAAATTTCAGCTCTAAAAACTTTCTTTGAGTACTTGCAACAAAACCTCAAACAAAATAATTCCTGGTTACAATAACAAACATTAGGTTGTAATAGCCGAGAGATACAAACATTCGGTTGTGATAGCCGACTAATACAAATATTCGGTTTTGATAGCCGATTACTGGTCATCACAACAGAATGTCAGTAGTTATGACTTTGAGTGAATTGATATTTCGTCAAAAATATTTCATCAGTTGCAGTTCAGTTATATTTCAAATTTATTCAGTCGAACGCATATCGTTGTTTGAATTGAATTATTAATTTATTTGCTAATTTATTTAAAGTATAAATAGTTAAAGACAATTATATATATATTATTCTGCATTTACCTGGATGTTTGTAAGTTCGACGGAACGCTCCAGCACATATACAAATTGCATATGTATACAAATGCATATATATACAAATTGCTATGGTGTTTTTTTTAACCCCTGTCTACCATGCTGAACCTTTGCAGGAAAAATTGATTGCATGAACTATATTTTTTTAATTTAATGTTAGTCTTCTTCGCAAATAATAAGGAAAAATAAAAAATAATAATAATAATATAAATAAAACAAACAATTTTTTTGATTTATAATAATAAGGACTAATAGAAATTTAATCAATAGTTTAATATGGTATAATAACCAAAAGGCAAACAGCATTTAACACAAAAAAAAAACATAATTCACTCAAAGGTTATTCTTATTACTTAAAATTATACACAATAATATACATGTGTATCAGCATATTTGTATTGTATAATATTATACATTATACTACTTTATTGCTTCTACCTTTTATTTTTGTCATTATTGTGTGCGTAACTCACTTCACTCAAAAAAAAATTATTTTTGTTTTTTTTTTTGTTTTTTTTTATTATTTGCTGTATCTGTATTCTGTATGTTCTGCATGCTCCATTCCAAAAATATTATTTTATTTTCAGTGTTAAGTGTTCACTGTTCACTTCACTGTTCAGGTTCACTATTCAATCAATAGAACTTGATAGAAGTAGAGTAGGATAATAAACTCTACTTCTATGTCGGATAATAAAACATTGTTTTTTTTAAATTGAAAATTATTGATGAAAATGGTTTTGTATTTTTTGTAAATTTTACCAATTTAGATACAAAATTTTGAATATTTTTTTAAAAATAAAACAATACCATAATAACAATTTATTCATATAGCAAAATAAGATCCCTATACATTAACAAAAGACAAAATTTATATGAAAATAAGATCCCATTTTTAAATTTGCTCTCCCAGAGGCCACAATAAGGCTAATACGGTATAATTTATACTAAATGGAACCCAACTAACGAATTAAAACTAAATGGAAGTGAGTACGAGTATACCATACAAAAATACAAACATTTTATACAAATTTATTGGTATAGTACTTCTTTTTCTGTTATATAAAAAAAAAAGATTAGTGTTAGGCCAATTTAAATGTAAATAAAAATAAATAAAAAGTGATATAAACATAAGTACTGTAATTTCGGAATAAAGAATCTAATGAAAGAAAAAAAGAACCTAGGATTTATTTTGCTTCCGTCATTTCTGACGGGTTACAAAGCTAGTATAATATATTAGTGTGAATACATTTATGAAGTATAAAGACAATATATAAAATGTATTATTGAAGTTGAAAGTGTTATTATGTGTTATCTAAACACATTCTAGTTAGAATTGCAGTGGAATATTTTTATTTTACATTTTCAAAGATCGATATTTTGATAAGCATTATTTTGCATATAGAGTTGATAAATTAAATACACATTTCACAATAATTTTAAAATACTTATATTGTAAACAGACATCTCAAATAAATTTAAATGGGATTAGTGACCAATATGTTATTTGCGATAACTAGATTTAAGACATTTAATTTGTTAACAAATTATCATTTGATAAAAGTTATAATAAAGAAAAACAAAGACATTATTGGCATTGTCTTAATTCTCTTTGTGTTTAGTCCATAAAACGGATAAAAAACACCGCACTATACGATTGAGTAGAGTTCTTAAAAAAGAGATAGTATTCTTTTTTAAAACTATATAGATTTCGTTTTTTTATATATGCTAAATAAAACAAACCAAAAATATTTCATATTATTTCAAAATAGAAAACCATCACTCATTTAAGAAAACTGTGAAATTTTAATGGATGATCTGTTACCTGTAAAAGTGGGTCTGTCAGCCCCACTAATGGTGTGATCAAAACTGCATATATTATTTACGATAACCTCCGAAATGGTTTTCATAACTTGTTTATGGGGTTGATATGTCTGATAGAAAGTAACGAAAAACTAATGCGAAGGTATTATACCCACCCTACTGGAGTTATGAGCTTCAAGATGAGATTACCGAAAACTCGAATGTGGTTATGCTTACCTTTTTTAAGATGTTGTTGCTTTCAACTAAAGGTTACAATAGACTCAAAGGTGGCTAAAATAACTTACTAACTAACTTACTTATTCATATATACGATTTTCGAGTTGTCAAACTTATTTTAACTCAAATTTCGTATTACATAGTACCAATCTTTCGAGTACGAAAATCGGAATACGCGGTAGACCCTCCCTGTGTCTAATGCATAATGTGTGTACGAATTTGTGGAATCGGATCCGTTTTCCAAAAATATTTTCCGAAGGAATGATGTTGTAGTTATAAATATTCTTTGCAACTGTGTGGATACCACCACATTAGTACTGTCTTACTGATTTAATATTTCTTACAAAAAATTTATACAGATTTTGCGTATGTTAATCTAGTATTTGTTTGCGTATTTTACTTAGCCTATATTCGGTTTAGTGAGAAAATCCACAAATCGAAATCCACAAAACAAAATCCACAAAAAAAATCCATAAATTCAAATACAAAAAAATTGTTGCACATTAATCTTGGAAAAAGGAAATATCCACGCTGTATCCAACGGCAGCTATGAATAAAAATATTTTATATAAATATTCTTTAAGTTCTACTCCTTAACTTTGATTTTGAATCCAAGTCTAAAACCTCTCCTAAATCAGAATTTCTCATAAAGTGGCCGTATATATTAAAGTGAAATACAAGGACCATTTTTTGTGGATTAATTTTTTTGTGGCAAAAACCATTATACGTTTTGTTTTTTGTGGATTTTATAGACTAACTCCCTATATTCTCTACAAATGTGCATAATATAATAGAAACATATTTGTACATGCTAATTTATATAATTTAATTATAAACAAACATCGCGGAACAAAACAATCTGTTGATTTTGCAGGATATTGATTGAACACAACCAACCCATTTGTCTCTACATTCACAATTTTCAGTCACATTGTTTATATGCAGCTGTATTCCAACCAAATGGGTTTTTCTAAAATTTCTATTGAAATTTATATAATAAAAACAAAAATTTGACATTGATATCTGGTATACATCGGAAACCTGTGAAATCGAATTGTAAACATTTTTTTTTTCTAATTACATACAAATACAAAAACTATCTTCAAAACTGCTGTCTTCACTTTTCCCATTAAAGTGCCATATTAACTTATCTAAATAATTTTGACAACTTTAAAATACACATTTTTTCTATCTCAGGATAGCTATAATGAATTTATTTCTTAAATCTAATTTTTTATAACTCGATTTATTTCTCATTTTTCATTTACACCTTTTAACTTTAAGATACTGTCATTTTAAGGTGAAGTTATGATAGCTACTCATTTTCAATAAAAAAATAAAAAAAATAAAAAAAATAACAAAAAATAAAAAGTAAAAAATTGCGTTTTGAAATATATCCGATTTGTTGTCAGTATATGGCATTTTTATGGTAATCGATTATGAAATTTGAGTTTTTCTTTTTTTTTTCCAACTCAGTTGTAGAAAAAAAAATATATATATTTTTTCAACTCTTACTACCTATACCAAATAGGCTAAAATAAATCACTTCGTATTAAATTTCCGCCCAAACACGAATTATATTATAAGACTATTGGATTTGGGTGGATTTACTTGATATTTGCATGTAGGCAATATTGGTGTTATCGCTCTAACATTTTGTTGGATTATAGTAAACTATTAATCAGAAAATTTTTCTACTGAATCCAGATAAGATTTGGGTGGGATTACAAATTTTTGTAGAAATGTTTGTAATGTTGTAAAAATAATTTTAAATGAAAAATTCATTTGAAATTGAATTTTATTCATTGCAATCGATCCACGTGTATTATTGACATTTACGATAATAGTCAAAAGTAGTTAGAATGCCTATAGGTATATTACTATAAAGTTATTTTTGTATATTTGTAATTCAATTATTTGTACATAATTCCAGTAGATATGATAAAGCAAGTGCCTATTATAGGCGTTGAATAACAATAAAATCAAATTTATTTCAAATAACAGACTTTCGGTTAAGAAATCGAAGATGATAACAAAATTTTAGAATTGTAAGAGGCATTAAGCACGAAAAGAAAAAATATGTTCAGACAAATGATGCCAAATAGAATACTTTAATATTCTAACTGGAAAAATCAGCTACCTAACCGCGTACTGCTATAAAAATATTTTCGCATCTAAAAATTGCGTACTCTGTAATGCGAAAATTATTTATCAAATATCATATAATAAATCATCACTGGGCCATATCCAGCTTTTTGGCATAAATAACCAACTAGCACAGGTTGAAAAAACTGGGCATGGAACAAAATAACAACTTACTAACTAAAAGAGATATAGTAAAACGAGTTAAAGATTCTGAAAAATTACACTAAAAAACCATGGGCACCCCTAAGTCCAAAAAAATCAAAAGTGGGGGTATTGAACAAACTAGCAATAAGCCGACGGTTTGTGTTACGTATTTGTTATGCGGTACGGATATATTTCATATTGGCATAATATGCTATGCATATTTGAATTTTTTATGCGGTTAGGCCCAAGTACAGTCAAGTTTCAAATTTTATTAATACTCACGTAAACGTTTTAAAAAATTAATTGCTTATTTCTTAGTACCCTTACAGAAAAAAAGACAATATGGGCTCAGGAAATCAAATCAGATTTTTCAATTAATTCTAAGTGAAAATAAATTTAAATCCATGTCTCTACAGTGCACCTTTTATTGAGAATGCAATCAGGTTTCACCAGCTGTAATCTAATCTGTTTGATCTAATTTTTAAGCACCCGCATTCAATTAAGCATTAAAGCAAAGGTGTTACCAAACCAATAATAGCGTTTATTAATGAAATAAGTCTGCAATATTCTGAGACAACAAATGGAAAAGTATAATATATCTGATCTGAAGAGGTCACGTCTACATAGAACTCCCAATCAATATGTATATAAATATAATATATAAGTAGGTACATATGGTTTTGTCTTTGCTTTCTACTTTAATGATGATAATGTTAATAATTATAAGGTATTAAAAAAGTCCAAAACATTGATGCACAAATTGAATTGCTTTCGAAATATCGATATTTGCTAAATGAAAATTATTTTATAACTGAAAGCAAATTTATACTACCTACATGTTTCAAAAAAAAGCTATGATTTTTAGCCTTTTTAATCATTATTCATTAACAAATCATCAGGGGTAGTACGAGTTCTGTAAGCAGTGTAATAAACGTATAATCATCAAATTGTTAGCTAAAAGTTATTGGATTACTAGGTTATTGAAAAATGTTTGATATTACGTAAGCCTAAAATTGTATTTAGGAGAAGAATATAACACTAGGATATGCTGATCACAGACCAGTTGGATGTGATAGAATCAATCAGTATTTGAAAATTTATTTTACACCGCAAGTACAAGTACTAAGTGCAAATACTATCATGTCGGAGAATATTCAGCGTTGATTTTTTTTTTTTCAGGACATTCGATATAGATTGGTGAGTCTATTAATTTGATTATATTCATAATAAAGATAAATTCAATCTATAAACTTAGACAGCAAATATATTGCGAAAAGTTAAATTTTTAAATTGGCCCAGTTTAATTTTCTAAGTATAGATATAAAAATGGAATAATACATACCATCCCCTAAACTTTAATACCTTCGATGTGATTTTATAAATTTTACTAGCGATCGTTTAAGTCAAAATTGTTATATCAATACCGATATCAATAGAGTCATCCCAAAATCACATTTAAATGATTCAAATTAAACAAAAAAATTTCTTATTAAAGAACGAAATTCTAAAAACTCATTCCATTTTATACAAACCATTAAATTTCAAAC
The DNA here is from genome assembly GCA_963942445.1 of Argyra leucocephala. Classification (NCBI taxonomy): domain Eukaryota; kingdom Metazoa; phylum Arthropoda; class Insecta; order Diptera; family Dolichopodidae; genus Argyra; species Argyra leucocephala. The sequence continues at coordinate 72,222,025 of OZ012677.1, forward strand.
CAACTATCATTCATTCTGCAGTCTTCTTTAAATGTACAAAATAACAAAACAAATTTTAATATCCTATTAGAATGCATAACAACTTCAGTTCCTTTTCTGCAATAAACAAAATAAGAAATTTCACCTCATTTATTTTTGTAATTCTATATTTAGGGCGAAAACTGTCTAAACCACAACTTGACCGCAAAAACTATATCTATAAAAAAAAAAAAATAAACAAAAACAACACCTATCTATAATCAGATGAATTGAATTACAAATTTTTGAAATCGATATCAGAAAATTTACTAACAACTTCATTTTCAATTTAATTTTCTTATTTTATGACGTGGTGGTGGTGGTGGTGGTGGTGGTGGGCAGTTAGAATGAATTCAGGTGAAAATTTTTGACCAGAGACATACATAACCCTATATAGTTGTTATCGTATAGTCTTATTGTTGTTTCGTTTTTTTTTTTTAGTACAAAAATAAAATAAAAACTTCATAAAATGCTTTTTTTTTTATTTGGTTCTAAAGGAGTCTCTAAGTCTTTAGTCAATAATATAAACGACTCTATCTATATAGTTCTGAGCTCTGTACGAGGGTAAAATACAATTTGTAAAGAGAGTTTCATACAGAATATTATTTTATTGCAACGAATAATGGTGTAGCAGTGTTTATTGTATTTTCATTTTAATGTGAATGTGTTTGTGTTTAAGTTACGAAATTTAACTTTTAAGAGTCTCTAAATATTGCATGCTATTGCAATAATTCTATTTTAAAATTATTTGTCTGACATTATCAAATAAAAAAAAAAAATTTTTTACTGAAGTTTGCAACACTGTAATAAAATTTTATTTGAAAATTTTCAGGAAAATTACTGTACACTGAAAGGTTCCTATTGCAATAAAATGTTCGCTTTGTATTTATGATGCAAGGCAATACATAACAATTTCAATTTATTTCTTTTTTAAAGGACTTTTGAAATAGTTACTGGTAAAGTGAGTCATTGATGGTTAGTTTAAGTTTTCAATTTTATTAAATTTTCAAATAGCTGTATTCGATCTTATTTTTGTTTTATTTACTAGCAATAATCTAGTCTATCGTTACTAAAGCTATTTTTCCAGAAATCAGTTGAAGGATCAAACCATCCAAGTCTTAATTTTGGATTGTCTTAGGTTTTAGCTATCACATGAATTTGATTTTGTAGTGTTTAAGTCACAAAACGAAATGTCAACAACTTGTTTCATACTAAATGGGATAAAATAAACATTAATAGTACAACAATAAAAATAATAACGTGTTAAATAGCGCGTGAAGTGTTTTACAGTTATTGTACCTAATTTACATTTTCTAGTCTCTCTCACTTAATTTTATTAAACTCAGTTTCACGTGGTAGTCTTTGTTAGTTTTATAGTAATCTACACGAGCGATTGGGTTTTAATCTCGATGTAGTATGAAAAGGGAAGAAAGGAAGAGCAAGAAAACATGGAGTGTAATGGGACAACAGTAGCAGTAGCAACTGAAAGTGATTGATCCATGATCGAAATTTAGTCGGCTTAACATTTGTAATTAAATTAAGACAAGTCTAAGTAATATAAGTCACGCGTTAAGTTGTAGTCTTGATACACATATTTCAGAAAATGCTAAAAGCTATACGGGATCATAAACTGTATAATCCCAAGAAATAATCGTAGTCGCGAAATGATGAATTGATACCCTTCGGAAAGAGATTAATGGTACCCTTTACTAGTGCTGAACAATGTCATGGCGGTTGTGTTGAATGGAGCATATAGTAAAAGAATAGAAAACAAAAATTTTCAAAATCGTTAAGTGCGCGTGAATAGAAATTTCGGACCTCTAATAAATAAACTAATTCCATCAGTTATATATGAGTGTGGCATATTTTATGGTGGTGGTCTTGAATAGAACACCAATAGGAAACAAAAATTTTCAAAATCGTCACGTGTACTTGAAGAGAAATTTTAGTTATCCATCCTAAGCGCTACTGATGCGGTTTCAGGACAATTATGATGATGATGATAGTTCGGTATTCGGAAAAATATATCTTATATTTTAGTTTTTTTATTTTTTATGAGTAGTTCTGTGTAAACCTCTTGAGATTTATTTTACTTCACCGTTTATTATTCTTATCTTTGTCAATTTTAGAACAATGCGATATTGGAAAAATAAGAGCTATGGTTTCACTAAAATATAGAAAAAAATATGGGAAGAGGACTGCTCTCTTTCTAAGCAGAATCTGCAACTGTGCTCGGTTTACCAATCTTAAGAGGTTAATTTGGTTTCGGGGCTTGGGCTTACCAATCTTGTTAAATTGGCTATGGATATATGATTCATCATGTCAGCATTCTGACATTGGATCTAGTCTACTGGATTAACTGATTTAATCGTTGGATATTTATATTAATTAGGTTAATCAAGATTTTGTTCGTATGAAAAATTTAGGAAGTCCACTACCCATAATTAATGTCAAAGGATATATGGGTTAAAAAATTACGGTTTGTGATTTAATTATTATAATTGCTCCAAAATACAGCTGATTAATTAATAGTGTTGACCATGGTAAATAAAATCCTTAGAATGCTTAATCCTACAAACAAACAATTTTTAATTGAATATTGAATATTGTTAATAGAGTGAAAGTTTGGGGTCGTTACTGGGAACCCACATTATTTTAAGAGTTGACGATGTTAAATATTGGTTAAACGGATCTTCTGTTCCTTCTTCGATTATTTTTTTTGAATGTCTGAAATAAAAAATCATAACTAATATTCACAACAAATCAGGCATACGGAAATAAGAAATAGAAGATGACTGGAACCCTTTCAATTCGGCTGGTAAACATATTATGTACTACCAAAAGTTTAGTTTAAACATTCCTAAAACTAAAAAATTGCATATAAAATTTTTTGTATCTATACCAAATCATTTTTAAAGTGCTTTTTTATAATTCTTTAGCAAACATATTCAATTTCATTTGTAAATTAATGAAAAAGTAGAGCGCGAAACTGATTTTGTTCAGTTTATGATTAATTCTCATTAAAATATTGTTAAAATAAATTAAAATAAAACAAATATTTATGGCCATAATTACAGAAGGTAAGATTTTTTATTTTAATATTGTTTATTTTTTATATATTTCCACAGATGGAATCTACATTAATGTACCAGCCCGCCTTTTATAAGTGGTACATGTGCACCAATAGTATGTTGCATATTACACTATGTTTTGTTGTATTAAAGATATTTTTCATTATTACCATGAAAGAGGAAGACATACTTAATATTCTATGTAATGAGTCTGATAGTGATGGCGAGGTCGATGGTTTTTCTTCTGGAACCGGCAGTTTATTTGCTCCAAAAGTAATAGGGAGCAGGTATCTGAAATTGAAGAACAGGAGGATGAAGAAAATTTTGAAAGAGAACCAGTTCACATCGATAATGAAGATAAAGTAAATTCTGTATGTTACCACCCTAATGTATCTCCTGCAAATAATTTTATCTGGGATTCACCTAACGAAACGTTCGTTCCAAAACTTACTCCCAGTAATTATTTGCAAAACAAGATGTCATATACAGCAAAAATCATCAGTTCTTGAAGTTTTTAAAAAAATTATACCAAAATCTGTTTAGTTTACATGTACATTGCACAATGCTCAAATGAGCGTATTATTCAGATATATGAGAATGAACAGCCAAAAAAGAAAAAAATAAAATTAACTAAAACAAATGTGTGTGAAATAGAAGTAATTATTGGATGTATTTTCATGATATGTTACAATTCACTTCCTTCTACAAAATATTATTGGTCAAAGCATAAGATTTACTTTGTCTCATCAGAAAAACCGACGGATTGTAGTAAAAGCATGCCCAAGATCAGAAAAAGCAGTTCCACAACCCGTACAATAAAACTCAAGAACACGAAACTACAGTGTCCGTATTCCCATCAACTAAAATTGAAGGGAATACGGACTCGCACAAAGACAATTTACAGAGAATGTACAATTCCATTGTGCAAGACGTGCTTTGCACCATACCATTGGTAAATGATATAATTTTTTCATAATAATGATAATGTTTTTAAAATAATATTTTTTCATAATATGTATATGTAATATATTTTTTTAGTTATTTAGTTTTATTTTATTTTATTTATTTATTTATTTACTACCATGATACATACATCTTCATAATTTTTTAATAATTTTAAATTTTTTAGAGCTTATACTGTTGTATTTACATCTATGACTATTCTTAATTATTATTTAGGCTAGCTGACTAATTTATTTATTATTTAAAGGAAAATGGAGACAAAATACCTTTTTGAATATTAATTTTTTTTTCATAAGACTTACCACTACTTACATACTAAGAAATAAGCCTAAATTAAAACCTATTCTAAAATTGCTCTTATGAGCGAATATTTTGAGTTTTTGCAACTTTCCAGGAAAGCAGGAATCAGCTTTTCAATTTGATGTAAAATGATGTTTATATTAGCTAATTGATTAAATTTCTTAGCTGAAATATGTGTAGGTTTTGCAAGAATTAGTTTTAATATTGCATTTTGTATTATGGCAGTGTCTTTCCATACGATAAACCAATATAGAAATACACTACGCAAAATTGGTTTATATATTAGGAGTTTGTTTTCCGAATTTAAAAAAGACTTACTATTTATTACGGGATACAAAAATTAAATAAAGAAATTACATTTTTCAATAGCTTTATTAACGTGAGTCTTAAACAATAATTTTTTATCGAAGTGATTAAAATGATTTTTTTAATTTTAAGTACATTATAAAAATATGCAAATATTTTATGTTTATAAGATGTTCTATGAGATTATTGGTACATATTTGCATCACCTTACATTCCGCTCTGGTCCGCATTTTGTCTAAATAAATGTATGTACATAAGATATTCCCAAAAAAAATTTGATCCTAACTTTACGTTTTGAAAGCCGGTTTGAAAGGGTTAAAAGGAATACTACAGAATCTACACTGAAAAAATGTTTCCTGGTAAGATTGACAAAATAATTTTGCAAACTGTTGACAAAAATTTTTTATTCATACAACAATTTTTTTTTTATTTTATCAAAAATGTTTGTTTGCTGAACAATTTTTTGTTCATTTGTAAATATTTTTTTATAATTTTTCAAAAATTTACAATTTGTAAAATGGAAAATTAAGTTTGTAAAATTGAAAAAAAAAACTAATAAGTTTTATCCAAGTGAATAAAATTTTGTTATTCTGACAAAAAACCGTTGCAAATCAATATTTGTATATTTGACAAAGTTTACCTTAATTTGACAAAAATTTTTACTATGCAGTTCATTGCAATTGATAAATGTTTTTTAATCCTACAAAATCTATTTTGTCAACAAGAAAGTTATTATTATAATTTTTGATGCTGTCATAGTCAGATTAACAAAAGAATTTTGTAAACCGTTGACAAACAATATTTATTCATATAACAATTTTTTTTTCTATTTTAGTTGAAAATATAAAAGTAAAGATGCTGTTTTATGTGAAGTTGCGTTTTTGAATTTGCTTATTAAAGAGATCAATTAAAAAAAAAAGTGAAGAATTAAATAAAAAAAAACATTTCAAAAATTAAATGAAAAAAAGAAAATTAAAAATTAAATAAAAAAAGATATTTTGAAGAATTAAATTAAAAAAAGATATTAGAATTAAGTTAAAAACTAAATAATATGAAATATTTAAAGCTAAAATTTATTTACTTATGTATTTTAATAGAACTAGTGAATTATTTAATTTGCGTTGTTAATGAATTTGGTAATGAGTTTAATTTGAATCTGGCAACTAAACCATTTATTAAAAATAGTAAACAATTTGAAGAAGGAAAACAATAAACTTTACTATTTTATTAAATAAATAATTTGAAGAAACAGTATGAATCAAAGAGCAGGAACAATCAGAAGCTGAAGTCTGAACAATTTTTAAATATTTTGAACTTTATTTGTATAATTTTGAAAAATGTAATGTAAAAAAAAGAAAATCTTTATTTTTTTAACTTTATTTTAAATTTTTTGAAATGTAATAATTTTTTTTTGTTTTTAAATAATAGAAATTCTATAAAATAAATTACGTGTTAATTAACAAGACTATTATTGTTTTATTTCTAACTGTAATAATATCATGCATTTATTTTTCAGACGTACATATATTATATAGTGTTTATAAGGGCTGCCTTGTTTTGTTAATATAAGATATGGTTCCACATTATTTAACTTGTAGGGTACTGTATTCATACAAATAAATAACTTACAGATTAGTTTATCATCAAAAAATGTTAAAACAAAAATAGGAGGTAGTCCGTATAACGCTTTTTTGAAAATGTAGTTTTAAATTACAACTGCATTTTTTCAATTAGCTATAATTTGTTAGCAGTAACATATATTATAATTAAATAACAAACAAGTTATTTTTAAGTTAGAAATGCTTTATGGAGTAGCTCCTATTTTGGTTTTAACATTTTTTGATGATATGTAAGTTATTTATTTGTATATGCACACAATACCCTATTAACAAAATAATACTGTTAATTTGACAACTAAATAGATGTAATTTTGACAAAAAAAAAAATATTGTTGATCGGACACTAGCCATATATCCTATTGACAAAATGATTCTGTTAATTCGACAACTGAATAGAGGTTATTTTGAAACAAAATTGTTGATTTAATAAAAACTTCATTTAAATTGATATATTTTTTTCTCCAATCAACAAAATATTATTTTCATTTCAACATATTATTTTATTACATTGACAAAAAATTTTAGCATATTGAAAATTCATTTCGTCATATTAAGAAATTTAGTTTTGTCATTTCTACAGATTTAAATTGTTATAAGGACAACTGTTTGTTATATTTACAGAATGAAAAAAAATTTGTATTCTTCTGTCATATTGACTCATCATTTTTGTTGACGCTATATTTACCTAGTTTTTGTCATTTTAACCCAGATTTTTGTCAATATTACTTAGTTTTTTTTTTCAGTGTATGTAGTGTAAATAAAATATTATAAATAGCCAAACATTCCATAACTTTAAAAACAATGGGTAGGCTCAGTAGCATTAACCGGTAGTTTTGGAATCCATTTTCAATTCATGTATCTGTCCACTTCACCACAAAAATTAAATTCAGTACTAGTATAATGATTATTTTTAAAAATAAATTAAATTTGAATGGAATAATATTTATTATCATACATAAAATTTATTTTTTATAACTCTTAATTTAAGTTTTATTTACATAAATCTTCCTCAAGAATTTCAATTTTCACACTAATTCAAAAAATAAAATGGCAATTTAAATTTAACAACTTTCATAAAAAAATATAAACCTTTAATTTTTCTAACAGTAGATAAACAGTAGTGTTTTGACACTCAACGTAAAAATTGTTGTTGTTGTTTTTACATATAAAAAGTCAGATCCATGAAATATATCTAGAATTATTTCAGATCCATTATAATTAACCGCGTTACATTAACCGGTACATTTACCACCCCGTTCAGTGAACAGATCCATGGATCTGTGGATTTCAGATCCATCGCTTAATTTCACTGAATGCTACCAATATGTAATCTATAACTCTATTGGCTCAATGTAAAGTAATGTGAGTTAATTTTATTCACTCTTAAAGCTATTTTTTTTTCATAATTTCAAGATAATTCCAAATACTGGCTTATTCTACTAGGCTTATTAGTAACGACTCTAAAAATTATTAAATTCTCTTAAGTCAAGTTATAACATAATATGGGGTCGTCTGATACAATAAATGAAAAAAATAAAACAAATATGATTTGCCTAATTCCACAAGTACAATTTTCTTAATTTGAAAACTTAATTTTCAACAGTTGTTCTCTACTTTATTTTTGTTTATCTTTGTGTCTATTTTTATTTTCTCTATTTTGTTGTTTTTGTTTATATTTGTTGTTTTCATAAAATTGTGAACAATTTATATCATAAATTAATTTTAAATTCATAAAAAATTTCCTACATTTAAATTTTTAACTTATATATATACATAATATATATCTGAAATGTATCCAGTAAACTTTCAAAAACTATAATTTTAATTTGAAATTTTCATTTTTAAATAATAATATATCCTTAAAGTTTTCCTACAAATTATCATTTTCTTTAAAGAAAAACAAAACAAAAACAAAAACAAAATATAAAGTTCAAAGAAAAAGTTTAAAATTTTTTAATTTTAACAATTCTACATAATTATAATTAAAGTTATACTATAAAAAACAAAAAAAAAATTATAACTTTCCTAAATTGAAAATATCTACACGTAACAACATAACATAAATCTAAAATAGTTATTAATATTCTGGGGAAAAAAAATCGTTTTTTGAGGTACAAAAATTTAATCTACGGAAAAAAGAAAAAATAAGTTATTTGTCTTCTTTTTATTTTTGTTTTAAAACTATATAAGGTCTGGTTAAATATAAGCACACTGTACGCATTGCTTGGGTAGTCATCTTGATATTTGACAATCACTTGTTATACATTGCTTATGCATTCGAGGTTCAATATTTTCTTTCTCACTCTATATACTTCGAATGAAAGTTTAAATAAAACATGTTCTTCTTATATTTTCACACGTTAACTGTGATCCCTTAGATTCTTGTTCACGATTTGTCTTGTACATGTTGATTCCTTTCGTTATTATTTTGGTTAGCTAATTAATTTTATTTAGCTCTGCTCCTCTATTTAAAGAGGTCTTACAAATATGTTATGAACTACAGTATTTTTTTCTTTTTTTTCTACGGAAGTGGCCCTAATATGTCAGAGCCGGCATGTAGGCTTTTTAGTCCTTTATGCCGTCCTCCACCCCTCAACTTAGTCGATCCTTTTGATAAAGGCCAATAGGTTTGGGGGATTTAATCCTGCAGAAGTTTTCTGAGGTTATGTAGTGCGTTTCCAGCAGCCTGAGTCACAGCCTTGAAAGAGCTAAGCACTCTCCTACAACGTGTGTGGAAGTTTCTTCCTCTTCCAGACAGTGTCTACAGGTTAGGTCGTCACTTAGTGCTAGTCTACACATGTGTTTATTCATGTGGCTATGAACTTACTGGTCACACAGTCTCCTCTATTGAGAGTTAGCAGGAAGTTGGTTATTTTGGTGTTTATTCTTGGTACATATATTTTGGAGACCCTGTGGCCTTCCATACGCTCCCAAAGAATATTTGCTTCCCTTTTCAGGTTGTTTTCTATTGATAGTTTAATATTACCAATAGATATACCAACTGCTGGTTCCGGGCCATAAATGTTTCACGCCGATGATCTGGCTAGTTCGTCAGCCTTCTCATTTCCAGTCAAGCCACTATGACCAGGTATCCAGATCAGTTGTACTTTGTTTCGGAGCCCTATTAGGTTTAGGGCTTCCGAACATTCTCCCACCAATCTAGATTTGATGAGGTTACTTTCAAGAGCTTTTAAGGCAGCCTGACTGTCACTAAAGACTCTAATGACTTTGTTAGACCATCTTTGCTCTTTTATTATATTCACTGCTGCGTTTATGGCAAAGACTTCAGCCTGGAAGACTGCGCAGTGTTTGCCAAGAGGAAACTGGAGTTCAAGTTGCTCTTTTTCTTTTTTTTTCTACAGTATAACTACAGTATTAATTACATTATTATTCCACATTGCATCCCCCCTAAGCGGAAGGAGAATAAAATCTAGTTTAATCAGTATACATTTTTGTTCCAGTTTTCAGGTCTCTCGTTAATGTGGTCAAGCCGTTAAAGTCGGTTTTAGGACGGATAAACCTAACACGCTGAGCGGTGCATTTGCTAGAACGCTTGCTTTTCAATTGAAGGGTCCCAAGTTCGATTTCGGACTAAGCTAAAATTATACTTTATGGATTTTTCGATCTGGTTTAGTACTCTTTGTCATTGTGATAAGGTAAAATCATGTTGACAAAAACTAATTAGTACTCTAATCTGGTAACACCTTAAATAAAACGGATTTATTCTATTTAAGAAGGCTTAATTCCTGAAAACGTCTCCTACTTGTTATTGGTAATCAAATGCGACAGCATTTTTGTTGGGTAGTAATTTTAGGTTTGACTAAGATTTTTGTCTCTAAGGTTTTTCTTTGTCTTCCAAATTGACTCACGATGTTTTTATAAGGATATGTTCCGAGCATGTTAAATTTAAGGCCATCTTGTACACAAAATTTTTACGTTTATTCTATTCTGCTCGTGTCCTTCCACAACGCTCAAAAGAAGATTTTCTTGCTTAAAGGGCGAAGCCTTATAATGGAAGCTAACCTTTAAACTTCAACCAGAGCATTCATTAATTTACGCTTGAACTTTACTAGTGATATTATCAGAAAATATTCATGTTTTCAAAGCGTGGTCTATAGTTTGTAAAAGACTTATTTTGGAAGGTAGTGATATGTTGTCGGAGACATTCAAACACGATTTCAATTTTTGCATTTTCAAATTTTGCAGATGCGAATTTCTATATTCAGGTCAGAACTTTAATTGAAAAAAACTATTCTGTATGTCCAATCCAGGTAATCAAATGTAAATCTTTAAATACTTTTATTTCGACAGATTAATTTCGAATTGAGAACATATTTGTAATATATATATATATATATATATATTCAATTAAACATATTCAATAAATTGGAAATTTAAAATTAAGAAAAATTTTTCTAAGGAAAAGCAACAAAATAAAATCCATATAGAGAAAAGAAAAGCTTAAAAAAAATAATAGAAATTTAAAATGAAAAATTCTAAAAAAATATTTATACAAAAATTCATATGTTAATTCCATGATTATTATTGTAGTTGTATGTTATCCTTTTTTCAAGTCATTATCGTTACTATATTCTAGTTTTTTTTACATAAAAATACATTATAGCTATACACAAATAAAAATATGTACATATAGAAATAAATAATCTACATCGACAGAGTATAGAGAGCATAAAATCTACTGATAGTAATGTACCTAAAATAATATAGAATATAAATATGATAAAATAAAATTCCTTGATGGTTTGCCTAAATTTTCATTTTCTGGAATTAAGTATTTTTTTGTTTTTTTTTTTTTGTGGAATTTTTTTTTTGGAATACTGCCAAGTAGAACACCATATTGTATTGGATGTAATAAAACGAATGAATATAATATATAGATTTAGAATCCTAGGTCATATATGTGTATGATAATGATAGTTAGGCAGCAAGAAGGCAACAAAAAATTCAATATTGTTCAAAATGATGACCCTGGTATAATTTAATAAAAAAAAAAATGAAAATAAAAATAAAATTTAAGAAAAAATAGAGAAATTTACTAGGTTATATGGTAAATGTACCAATTATTGACTTTTTATTATATTACACATTGATATATAATATGTATAAATATATATGTATATATAGATATATTTTTTTAATATATTTATAAATAGTTAATAATTTTAAAATTTATTGTGTAATATGCATATTATGGTGTAATGAATTGTTGGAATACTGCAATAATTAAGATTTATTATATAATAATTAGAATGCGAGGATATTGTTATATTAATTGCTTCCAATTATATGAATAATAATATGTTATAATATGTTATGTATAGGTAAAAGTAGATATATGTATATATAATTTAAATGAAAATTTGGTTAGATAATTTAAATAAATCTTTATTTTTTTAATGGAAATATTTTATATTATACTTTTAAAATTTAAATTAATTAATTTTTATGTTTTTTTTTTTTTTAAATTATAGTAAGGTAAAATTAATGTTATCAATTTAACTATTTTTCTTTTCAATTTAATTTTTTTTCTATTAAGATTATTTTTGTTTTACAATTTAGGAATTCAAGAATTATTACTCCCAGTTTTCATTTAATTTTTGGCAGTGTACGAGTATATATGGTGAAATTAGTTTAATTGTAAAAATAAATTCTATATTCGGAATATATTTGAAAAGTGTATTTGCAATAGAATAGACGAAATTGAAAGAGCCAAGAACAGAATCAAGAACAGTAGATAGGAACAGTAAAATGGCATTGAAAGTAAGATTATTTGAATGAAGTTAGTTTCCTTTTATTTTTCTTCTTTCTTTTACATTTTCCTTGTCACAGTGTCTATAAAGTATTTTTTTTATGTTAGCGTTACGTTGTCATATACTAAAAGAAAATTTATATTGGTTAAAATTATTTTATATTCATTGTAGTACATTGATATGTCTATCTACTTGACCAGATACAAATTATTGGATTCAAGACAATTTTGAAGAATATTCTTATAGCAAGATTAATCACATTATTCGGATAAAAACATCATTATAACACGTTCAGTGCTTACCGGGAGTCATATAGGAGTCTTATAACACCAATTTTGTTTTTACAAAAAAAAAATGTTACGTGGAAGCATATCGAAATTAGATAGTTAATGGAAGTGGAGTGATTTGTCAATTTTTCTAATAGAATTCTTACGTGGCATCGACTGGACAAGAAAACATACATGTGGCTTGGTGGCCAAAGTGAACACTAAGCGAATAATGGGGCCACAACTGAAGAAACCAAATTACATCGAAGAAATATTTTAAATTAATTTAACTATTTTTGCTTTTCATTTCCAACAATATCTAGATGAAGAAGAATAAATACTAATTTCAGGTAATTTTAAATATTTTTGTTATATCAAAAATAAAAATATGGCACAGCTTTCAACCAATTATAGGCTTCAATATTTTTTTTTCAAGAATGGTGAATTTTAAAATTTCGATAATACTTTTGATATATTATCATTTTGTTATTATATCAAATTCAATAGTATTTACTAGAAGAAATACCTGGGCGTGCAAGAAAAATTAATTTTAACAAGTTACAATTAAGTAAAATCTTCGGGAGTTCTGAGGGAGATGTTATATACACGTAAGACCTAATGACTACATCCTAAGGATACCTGATAATTCTTTCTTTCTATAAATATATATCTATTAGGGCACATTTTGTTCTTTAAGGCCGAAAGGGACATTTGACAGTATCCTTGTTGTTTTGATGTTTTTTTTATATAAACCGTTATATCTGTTGGATATTAAAGTATATATTTTTGGAAAGCTAGGAACACCAGGTAGCTTTCGGATAGAGTCATTAGGTCCTACGCGGATACAATATCTCCGTCAAAAGAGCCAAATCTTCGGAATTAAACTATTTTCCCTAAATATGGAAACTTTATTTGTATTCCAAAGCAAGGAAACTATCCCATAAAGATTGAGAGCTATGGTCCAATTACCTTACTCAATTGCTTGGGTAAAATATTTTAAAAGATCACTAAAAATCGTCTTGGAAAATTCTTGCTAGAGAAAGATAATTATACCGAAAAAATAATTCGGATTCAGAAACAAATACTCAAACACACATCAAGTTTGCAGAATTAAGAATATCATTATAGCAAATTTAAATAACAAAAAATCTATAGGATTAATAACTCTTTATGTCGAAAAATTATTCGACACAGCATATGGCATAAAGGCTTAATCCACAAATTAGTTTCTAACGAGTTTATCTTGTCAAGTTGATTCAAAGTTTTGGACTACCACAATTCAACAAAATCGCTGTAAAAGCAGAGGTTCCGCAAGGCTCTACGCTTTCTCTTTTATTTGATAACATTTTCAGAGCAGATCTACTCAATATTCAAAACTGCTACCCTAATTTTTACGACGATGATACTGCGTTATTATCTGTCTCTAACTGTCCAAATGAAATCATAAATAACCGTGAAAATGGTTTCAAAATATGTGAGGACGTCTATTTCAAGTGGAAAATACAAAATTAACGGAGAAAAAACTAAATCGATCTTCTCTCCTTTTTTGCCGAACAAAAACCGATCATGTGGAAATTTCGAAATAGTTTGGCAAAGTGATAATATAAAATACCTAGGCATACATTTATATAAAAAACTATTTTTCAAAACGCATCCAATAAAAACCGTCAATAAAATAGACCTCTATATAAAAATATTATATCCAGTCATAAATAAAAAATCTAAGTTAACTGTTCAAAATAAATTATGAATATTTAAATACATTTTTCAAAGCATTTTGTTATATGGTGTCTCCCGTATGGATGAGTGCTGCCAAAATAATTTGAATTTGCTTCAGAGAAAACAAAACGCTGTACTTAAATTAGTTCTAAGCAAACCTATTTATTTCTCCACAAGCAGATTGCACTTTATTAGCAAACACTAATACTATTTTAGAACAAATACAAAAAAAACAGCATCTGCCTATTTTGAAAGCTGTTACAATTCCGAATATATTTCCGTTTATAAGAGCGATAGTAGATTAAGGTTTTGTATTAAGATAATTTTAGTTAATAGACGTTAGTTAAGGGATTGAGGTAAGAGTGTAAATTAGATTTTACATTAGCATAAAAATAATTAATTAAAAGTTTTTACTTGCCAACTTGTCCTTTACAAATTAAATTTAATCTAAATATTTAAGTCAGATTAGTCTGAATACTTACAAATCAAAGGTGTAAATATTCTAGTAATATAAGCTCTTGAAATATAGAATTAGAATATATGAAATTAAACATATTGTACAAATACATTGTGGCAATAAATAAAATAAAATAATAATAAATAAAAAAAATAAATAAATAACCCAAAATAGCAAAATATGAAATTAGTATTCGCCACGTCTCGAAATTCGAGTATGTTTAATAAAAAAATCGTACACAATTTCATTATGAATTATTTTTTTTCCATGATTTCAATCCTTCGCCCCATATTTCATTTTTTATTCATTTAACTTAGACAACAACCACATGTTATGTAAAAATTTATTTGAAAAATTTTTTGTATGTTAAGATTACTTTTATATCAGTGGATTTTTAAATTGATTGATGAAATATTTGATTTCCCCACATCTCCTTTTTATTTTTTTTGATTATTACTTTCTCAATTAATTTATTCTGCTTTTTTAGCTTTTTTAGCCTGATGCTCGTCTTAATGCAGCTTGCTTAAGATAAAATCTACATTTATTAAATAATAAATATCTATCATTTACAAGATAATGATGAAAATGGGTTGTGAAATGGTGTAGATATTTGTACCGAACATTTTCGAATTTACAGATTAAATATAATGATGTCTAGGTTAGAACAAGATTTCATATTATTTTTTGGTCATATAATTTTAACTGAAATATTACCAGACAAAAGTACAAGTTTTCCAATTCTAACAAAAACTATATTCTCTTACTGAATCAAATACGAAATAAAAATTATTATCTGACCTACACTACTGTCGCACTTAAACGCATCCAAACATTATGCTACAGTGTACAAAATTTAAATATTCCTTTTTTTTTTATTTGTTCTATCAATTATAATTTTCACATTTGAATTTTAACAATAAAATAAAATATAAATCCTTTATCCATTTTAGGATCATTTTTAATTATTTTTTTTTTTTTTTAATTTTAGTTTTAAAACAATTTATACTATACAAATTCTTTAAATTTATTCATCATCACGTTCCATTTAACTATAAATACCCCTTTTTTATTTCAAGTAAATACAATCGCTATTATTAATGGTGCCTCATCTTAAGCATAAAAAAAAACATTCTTAAATTATCTTTGATACTCTATAATCTTGTAGATAGTTTTCAAATTGTTAAAACTATACTCACGATGTATAAGAATTTTCTTAAATCTAAAATCCTAGTTTTTAAAAACAAGTAATCCTTTCCCTATACACGACAGATGTTACTCTGTATTATGACTGCATACCGTTATTATAAAGAAATAAAAAATACAATATTTTATTTATAGTTATAAGAAAGAGAAGGATGTATAAATTATTTTATCATTTCAAATCGAACATTCGTTTGGTGATACAAAATTTAAATCGATAAATTTTATTCTAATATCAATAGTCAAGTTAGTATCCTGTATAGAAGATTTGTCGATAATCTCTGGAAAAAAAATGAATATTGCGGAAAATATATTTTTTTTTTATTTAATTCAAGTTCATTGTACTAACAGTAGTTCGTTTCGTCCTATTTTTTTTTTTTATTTTGTTCTTTTTGTATATAGGAGACACAAAAATGTAGATTATTAAAACATTGAGAATATAAGAAAATAAACTAAATATTGATTATTTTTTATTTTTGTTTTTATGTCTTTTTTTTTTAATTTGTGAAATAAAATGAAAGGAGTGTACTAGAATTATTTTGTAAGGAAAGAAGTTATAAGAATTAACTTATGATTTGAATTATTTTAGGTCACTGAACTTAGTTTTTCGTTTCGTTTCGATATTTTTTGGTAATGATATTATTATCTTACTAGAGACCTCTATTTATTAATTATAATTTAAGTTAAAGCCAAATTTAACGTTTTTAACAGAACAGGGATTTAAATATCGTCGGCTTAGTGCTTATTTCGGACAAACGCCATTTTTACATTTTTTGTTCTAAATATGTTTTCTAGTGTTTATGAGAATGATCTTTCAGAATTTCTTATCGGATTTGTCCTATCTCCAATAAGTTTTGAGAATGTTATGTCTGTTTTCGTACAAATCCACATTTTTTAAATCTTATTATTGCTTATTTCGGATAATTCCATGTTTTTCGGATTTGTTCGCCTGCCACCAAATAGTTTTCTAAAAATTAGTTGAGAAAACTTATGTCGGACTACTACATTTCCAATGAAAATGTCTTAACATATATATATATTGTTTTGTTACTTATTTCGGCTTAATCCATTTATTGGATGACTATATTGTGTTAAACCTATTTAATATATCCGAACAAATAAAAAATCATATCAGTGCTTATTTGGAACAAATGCATATACTTTTACATATCAGTTAATTGTTAGCGTGGAGTTGTCCCAAAAGAAAATAATTTATTGTAATTTAATTTTATACATCTCCATTGAACGAGTGTGAGGATTTATAAAAAACTATAAAATAGTAGACAGTATGGAGTGATAGTTGCATTCCTCAAAATAGGAATAAAATAAACTCGTTTGCTTTGAATAAATTTTTGCAGCAACATTCCAAAATAGAAACTATAACCCAAAGGTTTAAAAAATATTGAAATCCATAGTTTGCTTCATTTAATAAAGCATTTAATAAAATATTCTACAGCAAAAATAAAATTAAAAGTTTTACAAATGACTAAAACTGATTTTAGACTAACTTACTCTGCTCCGGCAAGTAAACTAAATTTTACAAACATTCGATTTACAAAAATTAAGTCAATTTTATATGATAAAGATAATTTTGTATTAACCCTTAAATGCATGATTTTTCCTTTCCCATTGAAAAAAAATATTTTTGAGTAGATTTCGACACCCTGAAACCCAAATCGTATTTAAAATATCATATTAGACCTTTGGAAGAGCTCTGAAGCTAAAAAAAGGGGTAAAAAATTTTGTTTAAGCATTAATAGTTTATTTATGCCACAATCATTTCACTAACAATCAAAGTAAATAATGATTAATTGAAATTCCTTTGAATGATATCTATTAATTGCATAATGGTTCATTATATAGAACTTCTTCAATTTTTACGATTTTTTAAAAACTTTTAAGATCTATCCAACTACTAGGGTATACTGGCGAGATTGATTTCATCACCAGATCACAATGAGCGGTCTAGACTTTTACCCGGATTGAAGAGAAAGCGAAACATTTCAAAGTAAATGACGAAAAACCAAAATATATGTTGTCAAACAAAAAGGGCTATCAACATCATATTGGTCAAAATACCACTGTCGGCACATATAATTCCCAGGTAGCTTAGTAGTTTATCTATCTTGAAAGTTAATCCCACAAACAATGTACGGCGAATAATCACCATTGCAAATCATTGTTTCTACATTGTTGCACACCATCTCGGGTCAAAGTTCCTATCCCGATGCACCAAATTTCAAATTTACAAAACGCCCATACTCTCGGCTCTACTTTACGAATCAGAATCATGGCACAGTCCAATGAAAGTGAGTATGCACTTGGTGTCTTCAAGAAGAAAATTATCCACCGTAATTTGATCAAAGCGTTTTACAGAACCCGATGGATTACAGGTAATTATAAGACATTTCCAGCTTTATTATCCTTCTATGTTAGCGCACAAATATCTACGGTATCAACATTTGGAAAAACTTCAACACTATTACCTCTTTTATATACTTTCAGTTGATTATCTTTTGGTTATTTACAATTTGGAAATTTACTCCCCTGTATGGTGCCTAAAGAAAACATTTTGTTTTAGCCAATTCTACCACTAGAGAAACTTTACTATGGTATCTGTCAAAAATATTGTATGCCCCAGTTGTATCATTACGACTCGAATAAGCCTATCATTCGATCAAGGATGCTGCAAAAAACAAAGTAAACCCGTCAGAATGAATTTTGGAAGTTTTACCACGTAATTACAGAGAAAAAACGAACATGATGCAGATCTGCTACAGTATGCGCTTAAGGGTTAAAGCACAAAACATTTTGTTATCAAACAAAATATATTGTTGTTTCTCTCCATCACACTGCTTTAAAAAAACGATTAGCTACAGGTAAAAATATATTTACTAATGAAATAACAGCTGTTTGTCCGGAATCTACTATATCGGAAAAAAGCTGTCTGATATCAAGAATGCCGTACCGTACTTGCCAGAAAACGACCAAAACTACTTTAAAAGTTTATTCAAAATTAAGAACTAATAGTCTGTAATATTATTTTTAATTTTAAGTTATAACAAGCTGTGAATTGAAAAGCTGTACAATTTTTTTTAGTTTTGTTATATTGTTTTTTTATTTTTGATGTTTAAAAAAAAATGGACTGAATAAGATATATTTATTAGAAGAAGATTATATTTAGCATTAATTATTTAATTATGAAAATAAGGCTGTGAATTAAAAGACTGTAAAATCAAAATAATATATATTTTTTTTACTTGAGACTTAAAAAACTGAATTAAACTTAATTTATTAAATTAATGTATATTAATGTATATTATTTTCTAATTAAACATTAAAAATTATTGATCTTAATTTATTTCTTGTTTCGGACAATTCCAAATGCATTCCGAGAACTCCAAGAACGCATAAATAAAAATTTCTAAATCATGCGATTTAGCCAATGGTGAAAAATCATGCTCTTATAAAAAGCTTCATAACTTACATCAGACTTAACTTCAATCTTTAAAATTTTCAAAATTAATAAAAAACTATAGGTATTTTCATTTAATACCGAAAATTTTATTATTCTCGAAATTCTGGTCGTTGGCGCTTGTCCGAAATAAGCACTAAGCCGACGATATACCGATATTTTTCACTATCAATGAATAGGTATAAAAAAAAAAAAAAACAATAATAATTTTGTTTCCAACTTACTACGATACAAATTACATTTTCTATACCTAACCTAAGTACCTACCTACATTTAATAATCAAAAAATAAAACTCATATGCTACCTATGCTATGCACTGTCTTGAAATTTGTATAAATAGGATGGTGTACTGGGGTAGGTGTGATGATTTATTTTCTCTCATTTTTGGTGAATAGATTGAATAATTATGAGGTGACATGTTGACAACTAACTCTATTATAATATACCAGTTATAAAGCCCGTCTAAGTGTTCTAATTAGAAAAAAACGAACTTCTTGCGAAACTGCACAAAAAAATGAATTCTAAGAAATGTAATCAAATATTAGGTTTATTACGCTAAGTCAGGTGCAAAAATCTTTTTTTTTTGGTAAAAAGATCGAAATAATTCGATAAATTGAACAATTGTTTTTTACATAAGCAAATTGAGTTAAACAACAACAATTTTGTTATTGAAAATTTATTTTCTTTTTTCCGCACCACCCAGGAGGTAAAGAAAAAGGTGCGTTTTTATTTGTGGTTTCCCAATAGGCCTACTCAACACTCCGACGCAAAACACCGTTGACGAAAGCAGACCTTTTTCTCATATTATTAAATGTCAAAACATCTTTATATACAACATTTGTTGTATAGACTTTATTGGAACGTCGAATTAATTTGCCTTGCTCCCTTCCTTCAGTAAGTTTTATTTGAATATCATCAGACTGCCATACTCTGTAAATTGCAACATACAATTGCCATTAGCTAAATAACCTCTTTATTTTTCCAATGTTTGACTTATTTATGGTCATAGAAAATGTCAATTTAACAGGGAATCTAAGAATAAATGCCAGTTCTGTGGTCGTTGTAGCTAAATCTATTCTAAGATAATTTAATTTTAGAGCTTTTACACTTAATCGAGTCCCACTCGAGAGGAGATCGAGGTTTGGGTTTAGGCTTTTCAGTAGTATTATTATACTACCAACTTTCAAATTAAGTTTATGTGGAGGCATTCCATTTAGACAGCAGTCGTTTAAAAACTCTAGAAGAATTCACTGCATCATTTTCACCGCAATCATCAGTGGAATTGGTACTAAGATAAGTTATTACATTTCCCTCCAAAATGTTTAAAATTCGTTAGTTAATTGTATTAACATTTTTTGGACAAAGTATTGCCTTTTTTGAATAGTTAGCAAAATTATCCACATTTAGACTATATCCAATTTCTTATACGATAAAATTATTGCAAATATGGTCTGAGGAAGTAAGAAAGAAGACTTTACAACTTATTAGTGATATTTTTTTTATGGTGAAATTATTTGCCGAATACTGCCAACCATTTCACTATGCAAATCTGATCTTATTAAGAAGCAATATTTTTATCTTACTTTTTGAATTTAAAATAATTGAAATGTTGCTGACTTTTCTACATCCTATAGTTTCCTTATTATTGGGTACTTAAAATTTATACAATTGAATTGAAATTTTATATGCATTTGCTGGATTGTCTGATTGATAAAATCTTGTAAATTCGGAATATCAACATTTCTTTGCAAAAAAAAACTGGAAAACAGGAATGCTATGAAATTGAAAAACTACAACACCTGCATGATGACTTCAATCTACACAAAAAGGTCAAAGAAACAGCAGGGGTGTACAAAAAAAATCACATAACTCCACACTTCTTAATGAAAACGGTCCAATAATCACTGAATGAAAAAACTAAAAACCTGGGAAAAATATATTAAGAAATTGTTTTGTGATTCTACTCGTCCCGTGTACAATTTTTAAACGTCTACAGAAGCATCGGAAACGTATATAGCTAAAGATAAAATCAAAAAAGCGGATATGTCAGCCAAAAATAATAAAGCCATTGAACCACACGAGATTCTGTCAAAAAAAATTAAAATGATCAATGATGAAAACGTCATTGTACCCTAAAAAAATTTCAACAAGATTGGCTAAAGTCAACATTTGTCCCTCTTCCGAAAAAAACTAATGCATTTATTTAAATAAAGCTTGAACTAAAGTATGTCATTAACTGAATACCAAATTATTTATTATTGCATTATAATAGGGGCTTACATAAATCTAATATTATTTATAAAAATTGCTGAAAAAAATTTCATGAGAAAAGCCGAGTTTATTTGTCTGTTCCATTTGAAGTATTGTCAGTACAGACGCATGTAGACTATTTCTGTAGATAACTGCCAGCCCATTATACGTTATTTTGTTGTTGTTTTTACCTTTTATATATTATTTTGATTGAATTGATTTAATGTTCTTAAATTTTAATGAACTCTTTATACCTCATAGTGAAAATATTAAATCAGAGGCTTAAGCTCACCATATATCATTATTCAGTTAGTGTTGATTCCGACGCTTTTGTCTGATATTTACTACAGCTATATAAGCTGAAAGGTAGCATGGCAAATTTTTGAATGTAAACACTGCTACCAAGAATGCAATTGCATGAAGGAAGCTTTATATAATATGCATTTGACTCAGCAGTGTACCTGTTGAATAGAGCGTTGCTAATTGTAAATGCACTTTGTTGTGAATGAAGCAGCACACCTGTTAAATGGAGCGTTGTTAATTGTGATTAGTTTTGAAAGAAACATTACGCATTTGCACCAACAGTGCACCTGTTGCACTCGTAGCGATTTCGTAGCATATAAAAATTTTTTGAATAACCGTGAGACATTTTATCAATACCCAAAATACGTTTTAGTAACGTTGATTTCAGTGCTTTACTATGGTACGAAGGCACATTATGTTAAAGAATGGAATAATGAAGAAGCTTGGAGCCTTGACTGTGGTGTATTTATACCCCAGAATACGTGGTAGACAATCATTTTAAAGATCAACAATGAAGAAAAGCCTTGCCTTTTTCAAATAATGAATGGTAAGAAGTAATCTGTTTTACAACTTGCTATTGAGAAAACAGAGAAACAAATTTACGATAGAAGACGTATTGAAAATATCAAAATTTTGTGGTTACGAAGCATCATAGCAAAAATAAGTATAAAGATAATATAAAACGGTGTGTATATCAAAAATGAATTTAAATTTATAAAGAATGTTTTTACGTAAATCAAATTTTAACGGAAAGACCTTCCAAACAATAGGCAATCGTTATATTATAACTCAAGATAGAAAATTGTTTTGAATTACTATCACAAACATCTATAATCAACCGAAAATGTTAAACCGTTAATATTTTTTCATATTTTCAAGATCTAGAAGTATTCATTACATAACAATTTTCTATTCAAACGAACGAAATTGGTAAAACATCCTTTAAGTGTTGCATCAATTCAACGTCAATACCAACTGTAATTAACTTGATTTTCACAAACGAATTTCAATACTCGATTCTTTAAATTTTATATAAAGTTTGTATTTATTCAAAGTTCACTCCAAGTGGTTTGAATTTAATTTTTTTTTTTGCTTACTCTTTTATTCAATGAAAATTCAATCAATATCAAAAATTTTCATAAAAAAGAAAAACTGACAGCGTCCACGATTCACTTTATCATTTGCATATTATCCTTTTTTTTTGTTTTGTTTTGCAAATTTTCCGAATTTCCCATTTCGAATTTTACTATTTACTATTTTTTTTTTGTTTTTTTTTAATTTTTTGTGTGGAGAATGAAATTTTTTTTTTTTTTTTGCAAAACAACAACAGAAAAATACCATAGCTTTGTAACTGTTTGTATTTAAAAAAGAAAAAACAAAAAAAGTTATATTTTGTTTTGTGGAAAATGAACAAAAATTTTGTTTTGTGGAAAATGAAGAAAAATTTTTGTTTTGTGGAAAGCGAAAAACACATCAGAACAAACAAAAAAAAAACATAAAAACAAAAAGCCTTGACTGAGAGGGAATAAAAAAATTTAAATGAAATATTTGAAATGAAAATGGAAGAATAGTAGAAAAAATATACGTATATAATATAATATATATATATATATATATCAGTGACGGGGCGTGGAATTTTCAACTGGGGAAGCACTATGAAAGGAAGCATCAGTTTGCTTTGGCTTTTCTTTTTCTATTGAAATTTTTGCTAATTTCGACAGTCAAAGTTTTTACTCACATCTACTTCTCAAAGTAGTTTTAATTCTGTTTAGGCAGAAAAACGATCGCTCAACTGAAGCAGTTATTATGTTATTATAAATTTACACAGTTGGGAATATTTATTAAAAGAACTGTTTAATCCAGTTTGAATTAAAAATGTTAATATTTGCGTATACTGTTTTTGTTATTTAAATTTTCATCTGAAAATATAACTTTAATTTAAGCTCTGACTTTAAGAAAGGAATGTAAAAAAGTGTGAATACGAATTTTCTATATTTATGTTGGAAAATACCACGTATACGAATTAAAAGATTTTACTGAAAAATGCTGATTACAGCGTTTTATTGTTGTTGTTGTTATTAGTAGAGCAAGCACTGGTTTACCATTTTTAACAATTAATAATTTTTCCTCAAAACTTCTAACCGAAAATGATTTTTTCTTAAAATTTCAATAACACAATTACAATTATCTATCTTAATTATTTATAAATAATAAAAGAAAACATTTCAAATTTTTACATTTGTTAACAAATTGTTTCAAAACTGCATAAAACAAAATTATGGCTGAAAATAAACAATGTAGCATTCAATAACAAAAAACTATAGAATTACTTAACACAAATCATTACCACTCTCTAAAAAAAACCCAAAACTACATACATTATTTATATAAATATTAATTCTCATTTAAGTCAACAACCACAATAATGCATAAAATTAATTCATTCCCTGATACTTTTTTTATTTGTAAATTCATTTTGTGTCATGCGATATTTTGTTGTTGTTTCCCTAGATAATCTATTTTCTATCAGATATTTTCTAATTATATGAGGTAGATTTGGAATGAATATCAGCCACTCATTCAAATTACATTTTTTTTCCTTCTAAGATTTTATTTTATTGTCGCTTCATTTGTTATTTTGTTTTTGTTGCTAGGAAACTAAATAGAGACAGTGTGTTTGAGTGTATGTATATTTTAAATGTGAAGAGAGCTGAGGAGAATGATATTTAATTTGTCATTACATTTTTTTGTAATATATAATAATTATTATAGCATATTGGTAAGAGAATAATGATTTTTAATAGGCATTATTTTCAAATATTATATGTAAATTTGTGGTTGTTGAATATCTCTTGTTGGCTTGTATGATTGAAAGAACAATAGAAAATATTAAATAATGATGTTTATATAGGCATTATTTTCTAAATATACATAATGTAGTTAATATCAATGCATATAATTTTTGCTTAAAATTTTTTTTTCATTCGTTTTGAATTTTTGTATTTAAGTAATTTTTATATTAAATTAAATATAAATTTTATATTAAGCTGTAAGAAATAATAAATAATATTTCATTTGGGGAAGCACTCATTCAACTCAATATATGGACGCTTCGTGCCTGATATATATATATATATTTTGTTGATGCAAATAATTTACCATTTCAATATTTTTTCAATTGAGACTTTAGTAAATTTTCTTTTTCAATCTTCTATCTCTTTTCTTCTCATTACTGAAAGTTTTTTTTGTTAGTTTTCAATCAGAGTTATTTAATGTAAATGTTATAGGAAAATATATCCTTTGCTAAAATATTTTGTTTATTTAAACATTTAGGGATATCCAGAAAAAGAAAAAACAATAAAAACCAAAAAAAAGAAATTGATATTTTCTGAAAAATTTTGTTATTCATAGAAAAGAAAATATGAAAATAATATATTAGGCAGGCCCTAAAAATATGGTTACAGTATTTTTAATTTTTTTGTTAAAATTCAGTTTAAAAATTTAAATAATAAGAGTTAGAATTTATTTTAAAAAAGTTATTTTTATTTCTCTTTTTATTTTCATAATTTTATATCAATTATTGTTCTCTAGGAAGCAAAATAAAATGAAAATGACAGCTACCATTTTGGAAATTATTATTTTTTTAATATTATATGGAACAATATAATAAATAACAAAATCTTTATTTAAATTCGAAGATAGTATCATTATAAAATATAAAAGGTATTTTTTGAATAACCTAAATTTTTTTCTTAACAATAGAATGTAAATCCAGCAAAGCTATTCTAAACTGATCCAACTTAAGAGGTATTGTAATTTAAAAATAAAATTCAAATTGATAGTGTTTTTGGAATATTTTGAGGACTAGTGATGTCATGTACTATAGTTTTACATGAATAGTAATAGTTACAATAATTGCAATTTGGATTTTTTTAATCTAACGACAATGCAATTTCACAGCTAAAAATTATTTAAATTATGTTTTTTGGACAAAAAATTATAAACAAAATTTTTTTAAATATTTTAGTTATTTTATTTTTACACACAAATTATTATTTACTATTATTTTTGGTCTTTTTGTCTTATAACTATTTCAATATTATACGCTATTACAGTTCCATGGTCCATGCGGGAATGAGTTTGAATCCAATAATGGTGGCTTTTAGCTACTTCCATACGTGTACAGCAACCGGATATAGCAAATGGCTTATATAATGTTGCAGTGTATAGATTAGCGATATCTCTTAGATATCTTACATAATTATATACGTAGGTCTAGGTGTTACAATATAGCAGTATTATAATAAATACCTCAATTAAAATGATTCAACATTAATCTAATGCATCTAAATATTGTAGTTGTATTCAGCCATGAAGGCCAACAATATATGACAAAATAAATTAAATTATCTAAAATTACCGGAAATAATATTTGTTATATATAATTAAACACCCTTCAGTATCTCAAAATGCTGGTTCTAAAACTCTTCACCTTAAAAATAATTGATATTTTAACAAATTCCTTTAACTCATATATGAAACCAATGATTTATAAAAACTGCCCCTTTATAGGGGACATACTTATTGTAATACTTAACATTATCTAATCGGTAGGATGGTATAAAAATGCAATTTATGATGTGATAAGTCCTCTGGGAGATGAAATTTACCTTATCTACCACACAATAGGCGCAAGCGGCTCTAAGTAAAATAGTAGGCTAATCAACTACTTTGTGAACATAATAATTATTGAAACTGAAGCACATCATAGTATCAGAACTACTCAATATATGAGTTATGCCAAAGGTAAATTAGCTATAATGTATATTAGAGTAGTAGTAGTTAAGTTCATGAAACTTAATAAAATTGGCCGAATATTGGAATTTTGATACGAAGATGATTTAAGAGAGACTTGAAATAAAATTTAAAAATTATTCACCACCTCCAGTCTGGATCTATGTTTTATTTTGATTAATTTCAGGCGGTATTTTAGTTTATCCAGAGGAATCTGATCAGCAAATTATAGATAGATGGGCTGAGTATTACGAAGAAATATTAAATAAAACATTCGAACAAAATCAAACAGAAAATGATGATATATATACAGCCGAATTAATTATAAATGAACCCTCATTAAATGATGTGAAGAATGCTATAAAGAAGCTAAAAAATAATAAAGCACCAGGGGAAGATTCGATAACATCCGAACTACTATATAAAGATGGGGAACATTTACGTAAGAAGATACATAAATTAATATGTGCAATATGGCTTAATGAAACAATACCAGAAAAATGGTGTATAAGTGTACTAAGACCAATCCATAAGAAGGGAGATAGAACTAACTGTAATATTTATCGAGGGATTATACTACTAAACACAGCGTACAAAATACTGTCTGCTATAGTATACGAAAAAATCGAACCGTATGCTGAAGAAAGGCTTGGCGAATATCATTGCGGTTTTCGTAAACAAAGATCCACTGTTGACCAAATATATTTATTAAAACAAAACATGGAAAAATGATACGAATTTGGTCAAGACTTACACATTTTATTTATTGACTACAGGCAAGCCTTCGATAGCATTAATAGAAATAAAATAGCATACTCATTAATAAAACTTGGTGTACCTCGAAAATTAGCTAAACTGGCCATAGAAACCATGTTCAATTCACGAGCAAAAGTTATGATACAAAATACAACCTCTATAGATTTTGAAATTAAATCGGGAGTGCGACAAGGAGACGCGCTTTCAGCTTTGTTATTTAATATGGTCTTAGAACAAGCCACAGAGAAAATTGATAAAGGCGGTAATATATTCACAAAATCCTTCCAAATTATCGCCTACGCTGACGATATAGCAATTATAGCTAAAAATTATAGGAAAATGGCAGAAAAATTTATTATAAAAGAACAAAAGACAAGACAAGTTGGTCTGGAAATTAACGAAAACAAGACAAAATATATGAAAATGACAAGGAAAACCGATCAAAAAATACCACAAAATATTACCATGAACAACTTTAATTTTGAAGGTGTCACAAGCTTTAATTATCTTGGTGTACTAATAAAAAATGACAACAGTATGCACTCGTGTATACAGGAGCGAATAAATGCAGGAAATAGAAGTTACTATGTTAATAAAAAACTACTACAATCCAAAATTCTTACTAGACAAACAAAACTTGTGATATATATAAGACAATAATTAAACCAAAAGTAACAAATGGATGTGAATGCTGGACACTTACATTAAGAGACGAAGAACATTTACGTATATTCAAAAGAAAAATTATCCCAAAAATCTTTGGCCCAAAAAGATTACAAAACGGAGAATACCAAAGAAGGAATAACGAAGAAATTAATAATATAATACAACATGAAGATATTCTAAAGTTTGTAAAGGCACAACGACTAAGATGGACAGGGCATATGATAAGAATGAACGAAAATCGCCCTTAACAAAGAATTTTCAAAACAAGAGCAAGAGGCAGACCAAAAATCAGATGGAAAGATAATATCGAAAATGAATGCCAAAAAATGAATGTACAAAATTGGCAGATTTCTGCGGAAGATCGATTTAAATGGAGGAATATTACGAAGAAGGCTCTAGCTCACCCCGAGCTGTAACGCTAAATGAAGAAGAAGAAGAAGAGGAACCTCTGTTGTATAATTGATAATCCACGTTGGACCTTACTTAATTTTATAATTTTTTTTTTTAATTTATCGATTCATATACCGCTGTTGTTGAAGATAATAACTTTCATAATTTTTTATAAAAAAGTAAATCGAGTCAATCCCAGTTTATGATTAAGTGTTTCATGGGCTACAATAAATTTATTTATAAAAATTAATTTATACAATTTGATTATAAAATATGTACATATTATCGCCCATCACTCTCTTCTTAATATAAGATAAGTCGTATCAAAGTAGAGGTACCTCTGTTAGAGGTGTCTCTAGAAGAACAATTTAAAGCTTAATAATAAGTATACTATTAACATTTGGAGGTTTATTGTGCAATTTAATAAAAATTGATATTTATATAATTACTAAACATTATAAATTCAACTTAAATTCTGGCAAAATGTACCTTTGAATACTAACGCCATCTTGTACATTAAACTTTTAGCTCTCTAAGTTTATTTTATATTTATTGAATTTTAAAATTTTTTTCAAATGTGCAATAATTATATTTTATCTACATAATATTCTGATCATCGATTTCTCTCAGATTTATTAAGTTGATTCTTCCTGTTATTCTGCAATATACCACACACATTTTCAATTTGATACTGAGTCCTGGAATCTACCCCGTTTCTTGCAAATGTGCTATGGTAACTCATGTTGCAAAGAAAAGTAACCCCACTATTGATGACTATCATAGACCTATTAGTATTCTTTCTTGTCTCTCTAAATCCTTCGAACGTATGCTCTATACACCGATGTATGAATATATTAATACTAATAGTAGGCAACGGCAAGTACGGCTTCTACCCTATTAGAAATCACTGATAACTTTTACTGTGAAATTGATAAAAGGCATGCAGTCATTTTATTATTCTTAGATTTTACTAAAGCTTTTGATTGTGTTAATCATGATATGTTATGCAAAAAGCGTAATTTTTTTTTATAATTTTGATTTGTCTGCCATTATTTTGCTGCATAGTTACTTGCTTAATAGATCTCAGTTTGTGTACCTGAATAATGTCAAATCTAATTGCTTACCATGTTCAATGTGAGCTACCTCAAGGATCGATTTTGGCTCCACTGCTTTTTAGTATGTTCATTAACGATCCTCCTCGGTTTTTATCTAAATATAGTTTAAATATTGACGACGCTCAAGTTTATATTAGTGGACCAGTGAATGCAATCCACAAGTATGTTGTTAAAATTAATGATGAGCTTGATGCTGTTGCCTTTTGGCTAAAGATAATGGGTCAAGACTGAACTCGACTAAATCACAAGCCATGATTCTGTATGTCCGTAATATTGATAATACCATCTTTGCCTCAAATTAAATTGAATTATTGTGTTATTGAGTATGTTAGTAAAGCTAAGTGTCTGGGTGTTGTATAAAACGTTTACGTGGAGTGATCACATAAACCACATCTCTGGGTATATTTTCTCACGCCTTTGTAAGCTTTGGAAATTTTCATATTATTTGAGTGAATGGGCAAAGAAGAAACTAATCCTGTAAACTAAGCCATTCTTTACTTAGTACAATGTGGTCTACGAGTGTATGTGAGTTGTCTATATTAAATGTTATCTTTAATGCATGTACCCGTTTTGTTACCAATCGTCGTAGATTTGATAGAATTGGTGATGTATCTAAATTGATACTTAACTGATCATTCGCAAATTTGTTGAAGTACAGATATATCTATACTACATGAAGAAAATAATTTCTAAAGCCACACCTATATACTTACACAATAAGTTGATATTTGGAAGATCACCCAGGGGTGTGAATTTAATTGTTCCACGTCACAATGGCAGACTTAGACATGTATCGTTCTTTGTAGGAGTTACAATATTATGGAATGCACTGCCAAGTACTATTAGTTGTGAATTATCTCTTAACAAGTTTAGTGAGCTGTTATGGGAATACTTTAAGCTATAAGAAATGGTTTTTTTTATTTTTTTTTTTTTGCTTTCTCATGTTTTTACTTACATGTTTTTAATAAATTACTTTGAATTGAATTTACTTTTATTGAATTAAATATTTTTATAGTTTTTCTTTTTCTTTTTTTTTTTGTGTTCTTTTTAAGTTTGTTTAATTTAGTCTAAATGAATTAGTTGCTTTATTATATGTAAGTTATTTGACTGGTTTAGTTGTAAGTTAAATATGTATTTAAATTAATATTATCCTTTTAATAATTTTAATTTGTATACACTTATAAAGACTAATCGTCTTATGTATACTAACATTAAGAATTGAATAAAATATATAAAATAAATAAATTAAAATTGCTGTAAAATTTATATTTTCGGTTTTGACTATACATGGAGTTCGTATTTTACCATTAAAATAAAATAAGGAAAAAAAAAATTTTTTTTTAGAAATATTTGCCTTCAATTTAAGCGTACTAAAACTACAAAAATAAACTTTAGAATCGCAGCTTGATATAATGTTTTCATAGCAAATTATGATTGTAATTACGGAAAAAGCAAATTAGCCGAACTTTTTACCAAATCTCTTAATCTCATCTCAAGACTTCCAAAAATTTCGGCTAATTTGCTTTTTCCGTAATTACAATCATAACTTGCTTTGAAAACCATATATCAAGCTACGATTCTAAAGTTTATTTTTATAGTTTTAGTACGCTTAAATTGAAGGCAAAAATTTCTAAAAAAAAAATTTTTTTTTCCTTATTTTATTTTCGACTTTTTAGTGAAAATATTTTTTTAATGAAAAATAATATATTTTCAAAGAACAACACATATAATCAAATGGCACTAAAACTCACTCTAACGCAATTTGGTTATTATTGCTCATACTTCAAATGTATAATTATATTTTATATTACTGTAACAAATTTTATAAAAATATGTGTATTTTTAAAAAATGTTTGGAGATTTTTGATTAGATACCTTTGAATTTTTTAATTTACGTATTAAAAAATTACGCACTTTATAAAAAGAAAACCTGTTAAATACAAAAAATATTTGACGTAAAATCGTAGATTTAAATCTGTGGAAAAGTCTAAAATGTAAACACTCATCCGACTTTATCTACGATAAAATTCGATTTTGTCCGAGGTGTATACGCTGCCTAAGCATAAATTGGCATATAAAAGTATAATATATACATGCATAAATCGAAATTGAACTTTTTTTACATGCGAGAAGAGTAATTTGTAACTGAGTGATAGATAACTGATACTTGATTGGTTCAAATTTTGTTTTCTTCCATAAATAATGTTTGCATTTTATTTTCAATTAAACTAAGCCATATGATTATGTATGTAACAAATGCAAGCCCTATATCACACATGTACGTACATTTGCATATACTTAGTCAGAGAAAGAGAAATAATAAAAGAAAGAGATTAATAAAAGAAACCAAATTAAAAACACAAAAAAATATAATGAAAATATAATTGAATAGTAATAGAAAATGATTGAAATATAATGATAATGATTTGTATTGCACACATTTATTTTGTATTCCTTTTTTGTTTTTTTTTTTGCTTCTTTACACCATAGAAATGTCAATAAATATAGTGAATTTAAAGAGAAATCAAATTTTAACTTTATCAAATATCTATATTCCATTATTAGTACACACACATGTGTAAATTTCACCTTAGTTGAATGCAAAGAATATATATAATCTATATTAACAAGAATACGCACTCCCATTTTACGACAACCTATTTTTTAAGAAATATCAAACCGAGCAAAATATCATTAGTTAAAAGAGGTAAAATTTACATTTACTTATCGTATACCAAATTTATTATGAGAGAGAAAAGGTACAAAACAGATGTTTGCCTTTTGCTTTATACTGTAAAATAATTTTGCGTTCTCATTATTCTCCTTTGGATTTGCTTACGTTTCCTCCCATTATTTATATGAGGCAGGCTGGCAAAAAATGTTAGTTCTAATTTAGTTTGTTCCCTTATACGATGATTAATTCTGATCTTTTATAATTTTAATATTTTCGCTTTAAACATTATTATTTTCGTATATACCTATTAAAAATATTAAATTATAATTACATTACAATAATATAAAATATTATTAATATTTTTGTCAGTAATAATTTGGAGTTACAAACATTATTATTTTTTATTAATTAATATTAGTAAACCTAAATATTTATTATATTGGTATACGATTATAAAATAATACTGAGGAAAACATCTATTTATAAATCACAGAATTTAAAGAATATGATAACGCTGTTTTAGTTAGGTCTCCTAAAAATCTTATGCATAGTTGATACAATTTAGAAAATAATATTGTTAAATATTTCAACTAAAATTTTTGCCGAAAATATTTTTCAAAATTATAAACTTTATTTATTTAATTTCAGCCAACTTTTTTTGTTACTCTCTTTTGTTTACTATATTTTTTCTTTTTCTTACACGTAAA
Organism: Argyra leucocephala; assembly: GCA_963942445.1. NCBI lineage: Eukaryota > Metazoa > Arthropoda > Insecta > Diptera > Dolichopodidae > Argyra > Argyra leucocephala. Next base: position 72,254,846 of record OZ012677.1, read on the forward strand.
ATTCTTATTATCGTCTATTTCTGACAATGTTTATCAAATTTGCATATGAATTTGTGTGCAAACAAATGAATACATACATGAGTTCTTACTCTTTTTATGGATATACTTTGGTTAAATGGTTATTGAAATGGGTATTTTGTTGAATTGAAACAAATTGAAACAAACATATAAAGTCCAAGGCAAGTTAATTAAGGCAAATATAATAACTCAACATTATTCGATATGCAACATCAAGTGCTCACAACAGCTTAGTACAAAAATAATTTTGAAAATACTAAATTTGTTCTTCAAATAGTTGTTTTTTACAAAATTATTATATCATGAACCATTCTATTTATATTTATGACTGAAATTAAATTACTCATTCTAATTTCCCTACGAATGAGTAAAAATAATTAGCTGCACTGATGAAATACAAAATATTGTACCATTCAATCGTACCAGTCAACTTGGAAATAAATTCTAAAAATTATAGTGTTTTTTTTTTTCTTTTTGTTGTTGTTTTTCTTTCCTTAATTTTCCAGTTAATTTAAAACATTCATCATATAACTGAAATTAATTGATCTATAAAATCACAATATTTCATAATTTTATGTCTTAAATTAAAAACAAAACCATCAAAATAAATTTGAACCCTACATCAAAAATTTTTTTAATGATTTTAAATTCTCTCCCCCTTATATTCTTTGAATTAAAGCATCTTCATCTATGTTACTTAATGTTCTTCTTATTAAAAAAAATAACTATTAATATAAGATGTTTTCCATTTACAGAATAAAATATGAAATTCATTTTATAAAGTGCATGTCAATTATTGATTTATTTTGTTAAATTCTTTTCAGAAAATAAAAATTAAAATATCTATTTAAGTTTTTAAATTTACCATACAGGAATAGGGGAATCGGGAGTAAATTTTTATTTTTTTTTTTTTTTAAAAAAAAATTAAATAAACTACAATTTTTCAAAATCTGTGTAGAGAAAGAACAACACTTTTAAATATGAAAAAAAAAAAAAAACATTTTTTTTTAAACTCCTCTTAAAAAGAACTGCAACTCTTAAAAATTATTACTAAAACTAAGTGACAGCAATGATAAGTGATGAAATGAAAATGTTTTCATCTTTAATTCTTTTTCCTCTTTAGTGTTTCAGTTTTTGTTTTTTTTTTTTTTTGTTTAGTTTTCGTTTTTAAGAAAGATGAAAAACTCAAAATAACATGAATAATTTATTGTACTAATAGAGTTTTCAACTCATTACATTAACCCTTTCTTTTTTAATTTTTTTTGAAGCATTTTGTTTTTATATAGGTACATACGTATACCAGCTATCTATTGAAATAAAATTAAATTTATATTATAATTTTTAATTTCGACATTGGCAATTCATTAAGATATCAAACCAAAACAAAAAAAAAAAAAAAGAAACGAAAAAAATAGAACGACGACGCAAGAAAAGCAAAAACGAGAAATAAATGAGAAATTGTGAAAAATGTGGAAAATTAGATTGATAAAAGATGAAATTCAATATTGAGAATTATAGGATATCCATTTTTAGTTAATATAATTCTAATTAGGGAAATGTGTGACAGATGTCGAGAACTGAAATTTGGATGCCGAAAACTGAAAATTTGATTTACTAAAGAAATGTTCAGAGTTCAACATGTTTGATTAAAAAAATATCAGATCTTAGGTGAGTTCTGATATGATAAAGAAAATTTCGGATGCAAATTAACGTCACATTTGGTGCATGAACAGTTTGATTTTTGCAGTGACGGCATCGAGCTCGTTTCTCGCTATGCATAATAATATTATGATCCACACGGTCATATCTAATTGAAGTACCTGAGCTTTGTCCGCTCTCTCTTAGTGCTAATTCTTTTCTTAACGGTATTTTCGCGGATTTTCAAGCAAGCATTCGAGAAGAAAAACTCAGAATTCAAGTTGTTGTACATCTAAAGCATTAGTAAACAGAGGCCAATACCATTTTTTGCTTACAATGCGTATTCCATAAATATGTATAGCATTATCAAATAGATCAACTCCACCCATTGTCCGGTTATATTCAAAAATCGGATTTGGCATATTTATCTTTATAAATTTTTTGTTTTGCGGTCGAACCGTTTAACAGCTTGCATTGATTCGTGTTTTAAAAAATTTGAGAAAACAGTAACGATAAAATTATCATTCAATGGCAAAGCAAGAATCTATTTTGAAGGATCAAAACACTAGTTCTTTTCTCTTCCCTTCTTTTACATCAAAAAGTTTTGCTTCATTTGTACGGTCATCTCGAACAGTTCCTTTTAGAAATAACAAGAATCAATTTTACATGTAACATAGTATTTATAACTATTCTATGAAAGCAAAATAATCAAGTGATATTAGGTAGCACATATGTTAATGTGATGTAAAGAAATTATCGAACGTAACGGTGTGTCAGTCTCGTTAACTTAAATACTTTTTTCTGAACATTTTTGCACAGTTTATCTTATATTCACTTTATTTTAACTCTCTTTTATTTCTCATTCATGACTGACGTTGATTTTATAGTGGCTTGGTATTATATTTCCAAGAATTCCACCAGTGTAAGACATCATAATCACTTGATATATTGTTCAATTGATGGATGCAAGAATATGTTAATTGAATTTACGGATGTTGATAGAAAGAATGCAATATTACAAGAAAAAGTTATATGATGTATGTAAGAAATATTATATAGATCTATATGTTGATAATAGTGGTAATAATAGTTGAGCACTATTTGTAATGAGTATGGTATTGAATTATTGTCTTTTATCATCAAGATATTGACGCCGATTTAGAATAACTTGTTATTTGATTTCCAAGTCTTCAATCGTAGAATACATGGTCCGTAATAAAAAAGGCAGTATTTGTATAATTTTTGCTTGGAAGAAACAATAAAAAAAAAATCTAGAATTTTTTTTAATCTGAAAATTTTTAGATATTGTTTAAATCTGATGTTTTTGCTTGAAAAAGTCACCCTGTAGCTACAAAGTTTGTTGGATTAGTTTTATATTGTGATTAAATTATTGATATGGCTTTGAATTAGTTTATTTAAAAGATTTTTTTTTATTTTTTTTTTTTTTTGTATTTTTTTTTCTTATTTTGACAAGCATGAAAAACAACCCAAAATTCGGACTTTTCATGTCAGCCATCGGTAAACATGCTTTTTGTCACTTTAAAAAAAAAAAAAATGTAAATTAGATAACTATTTTTAAAATTAAATAATAAATTTTAGTTTAATTTAAAATACACCCGGGGTGACTGTTAATATTGTTGTAGTTATACGAAGATGATTTGAGAGAGAGTTGAAATAATATTTAAAAATTACTCACCACCACCAGTCTGGATCTATGTTTTATTTCGATTAATTTCAATTTTATTTTTAAAAAAAACAACGAAACCAAGACATGTCTTCTGAGACATCCACATTCTTTTAGACGTATCATCCACATCCATCCACATTCTTTTCCACATTCTTTTAGACGTATATCATCCACATTCTTTTATCCACATCCACATTTTTTTAGACGTATCGTATGTAAATATTTACATATACAATATTTTTCTATTCTGTTTAGCACAAACTTGACAGTTCTAAATTGGCATGACGGCAAAAAAACTTCTCAGTACTACCAAAATAGTAAAATTACCTTATACTGATCTTACAGGTTCTTATACGGAAACATAATATTCAGCTAGACTGATTTTTCATCGTGCCAGTGATGTGTCTAAGAAAATATGGGCGAGTATCTATTTAACAGTTTTGACTACACTTCGAATTGAAAACCTCAAAAATTTTACTTATTTCATTATCATACTTATGTAATAATGCTCACTTGACTTTTATTTATTTATTTATGCTTAATACAAACATATTACAAAATACATAAGTGTACAAAATTAAACAAACAAAATATAATTTTTAGCTTAATCTTATTCTAGATCTTAATATTAAAATTGAAATTTATACAATTTTGTAATTTATTACCAAAGAATGTTAGAAAATTATAAATGTATGCTAACTCTAAGATATATGTAAGTGCAGCTTTTATTTTAGTTGGAGTGTGCTTAATGTAAGATCAATGCGGTGCTTTTGTTTATTTATTAACATAAACATTCTATTAACAGGCTCATATTTACCGATGAAATATTGGACGAAAAATATTTTCCGATCCAAAACTATTTCTGTTGTTAATATTATGTAAGTGGATCATATCTCCCACATAAGGAGAATCAATTTCATTATTTAAAACTTTAATAATAAATATACTATCACCAACCTCCCTTCTGGATTCTAATGATTTACGAACCAATAACTTTAACCGGTACCAATAACTTTAACCGGTGACCAGTGTAAATTACGCATTGCGAATCTCAAAAAAATTTTTTGTGTAGCTTGAATTTTTTGGATATGATTAAGGTAATGAGGCGACCACACTTGACTGGAATATTTAAGATTTGGTCGAACAAGAGACGTAAAAAGTGATTTAAGGACGTATGGATCGTTGAAATCTTTAGAAAATCTTTTGACGAAGCCCAGCATGGAATTAGATTTATTTATTATGACATTTAAATGTTGTTTGAAACACAATTTATTGTCAAAGAGAACACTAAGGTATTTAAAGTGTGAGACTCGTTCAATAGGTTTATTTTCAAAAGTATAATCAACCACTAATGATTCAGAAGAGCGAGAAAAAGTCATTAAAGCACAATCAAATAAATGCAAAATAGATAATCTGGATAAATTAATGTGAACACAGAAAAAGACGCATAATTGTTTTTGACACATATCAATCCACTCAAATTAAGTGCAAACTACATTTAAAGTTAACAAAGTCTTGAAGTCTTGTAATTTGATCCATAATTGCTGGAAAAGGTTAAACAAACGAAAAATCTATGAATTTAAAAACAATAATCGGAAATACGAAAATAAGATCAAATGCAAGAACATTTAATAATCCATGGAATTGGAAAATGTCGACAAAAATGTTTCTGTCGCAATAATTGCATTGTGCAAGTGATTGTTCAAATTATTTGGATTTTTACATTTGACATTTATCGCTTTACCAATTATTTGCATTAAATTTTATTTTATATTTTCTATGTCTATCTATCTATATATATATATAAAAGTTTAATTTTTATTTCTGACTTTATGTCTGTCTTTATATGTTTGTCTTTATGCCTGTTCTTATGTTATTTATAGACTCGAAAACTACTGAATCGATTTGGATGAAATTTTCAGAGTATATTACTGGAATAGAGTGGAAGATTATAGGCCTTGCCGCTTTACAACGCCTCAAAAATAAATAAATAGGTCTCTTACTGTTTCTCAAAGTTTTGAGTGGTTCGGGGAGCTGCCATACAACTCCCAGCATCTATCACAAATATATTAAGAACCAAAAGTGTTGCAGAGCTGAAAATTTGTACCACGTACTGCCTAAAAAAGAAATAAATACTTCTATTACCGTTTTTCAAAGTTTTGAGTGGTTCGGACAGCTGCCATACAACTCTCAGAACCTATCACAAATATATTAAGAATCAAAAGTGTTGCAGAGCTGAAAATTTGTACCAGGTACTGCCTAAAAAAGAAATAAATACTTCTATTACCGTTTTTCAAAATTTTGAGTGGTTCGGGGAGCTGCCATACAACTCCCAGCATCTATCACAAATATATTAAGAACAAAAAGTGTTGCAGAGCTGAAAATTTGTACTTAGGTACTGCCTCAAAAAGAAATAAATATGTCTATTGCCGTTTTTCAAAATTTGGAGTGGTTCGAGCAGCTGCCATACAACTCCCAAAACCTATTACAAATATAATGAGCAAACAAATCTTTTACCGTTTTCCAATAATCTAGGTGATTCTTGTTTAAATACCATCTCATAAATAAAATAATGACATACGTTTTCTGAAATTTTGAGTAATTTTAATAGAGATTCATTAATAAATTCTGAGAGATTTTTCGTTTTGTGTTGACAGATTTTAATTTTAATTTATATTAGCCAATTTATTAGGTATTTCTATTATAGGGGCTTTGGGCCAGCAACTCGCACCGGGTACTGTTAGTATTTTACATAATCCAGTTCACTTTATTTTTCAAATTTAAACATAAAATTAGACTTAGTGAAAAATTTAAAGATATCTTTCTGTTTAAATCGCAAATTACGTGCCATACGAAATAATCGATTATACTGCAGTTGTAGTAATTTAAAATTGACTTGAGGTAAATCAAAGTGATTAATTGATTAGACTGCAAATGCATTATTTGATCTTATTTTGACATTTCCTAAACTAACAATATATAAAATAGCCTTCATAATATTAAACAGCACAAAACATTCACGTCTCAAACAAGATTTAATATTAAACTCAAGACATTAAATGTACCCCTCCAGATGTAGTTTTACAGTATTTAAAGTAATAATAAACGTAATAAATCAAGCTTTATAACATGTCTCTATAATATTTCTTACGAAAACAATTTAATGGTAACGGTGAAGTTGTTTCGCAAAGTATTAACATGGTTGTTACAGCGGTGGTTTGCTAGATCAGTCATTCGTTTTTAAGTTAACTAATTTACACATCGATGGGTAAACAAATTTTTAAAAAATATGAATTAAATTTCGAAAAAATATATTTTATTATTTGAATTCAGTGAAATTTGATATCTGATTTTTTTGAGCATTTTTTACACGTCATCAGAGATTTTATACTAATCTGAAAAATTGCCCAGATGATTTCTAATTTTGTGATGAATACATCAATATTGTTTTTAGTTAGGTTCACTTTTTTAATGTGTCTTAGCCAAGATGTTTGCTTTGTACCGATATTTTGCTAGCATTCGGTACATGATTCAACAATCAATTGGACTTTTCATTCTTCATTATATTCATCAAAATAAATTGTCCTTCTATGTTTGATTACTGTTAGTAGTTTTCAATATTATTTGCATTCATTTGCAATCATTATCTGCATAAAATATTGTTAACAAATATCCCTACCACTAGATTTGAAGCTTTTCCAATTTATTTAATATTTTTATCCAAGCTTCACACCACATACAGAAGTGCAAAAATTCACAATACAATACACCAAAAGGTAATTCTACCTAAGTTACCGTCAAGAACATAAACAAAATACTTTTGATAAGAATTTACCCACTTTAATATCATATAACATTTCAACAATCATTAGAGATGGTATTATGAATCTAAAAAAAATAAAATTAATAAATTTTTTCGAATACCATACTGATGTCAAAATAAAAAAAAAAAAAATTTGAGAAAACTAAAAAAAAAAAAAAAAAAAAAAATACTTCAAAATAGTAAAGAAACGAAGCAAGAATAAAGAAGCAATTTGAGAAGTATAAATTTTCATTTTTAATCTGAAGATGCAAAATTGAGATATTCTAAGAGAGAGAGAAAAAGAGGGATACGGAAAAGTTAAAAATGAACAAGAGGATATAAAATGCACAATGTTCAACATAAATCTATAATTTTTATGCAGCAAAATAATAAAAATAAAAAAATCTCATCATTGTTTTTTGTTAGGAAAATATTTTTTTAAAATATCATCATTAATCCAATGCTCCATATTAAGTTGCATGTTCTATCATTAAAATCCGAAAATATTCAGTATTAAAGAAAAATTAAATTTCTTGAATGATGCAAACATATTGAATGAATATAATAGAAAAAAAATATGATGATGTTGAGAACAGTATTGTTAGAATTGAGGAAATTTCAAATCTATAACCTGAATGTCATGGTTTAGTGGTTATGTCATTTGAGTACTGACACGAAAATCGTGAGTTCTGGAATATTGTTTGTTGTATGAATATTTTAAAGTAAGTTAGGAGTATATTATGGTTAACATTAAAATAAAATGAAATAATAAAACAACTACATCTACTTGAAAGAACTGAAGTTGTTCTGAAGTAAATACAGTTTTTCACATTTGAATTAGTAAAAGTGTTGGTGAAAATAAAAAAAATAATGATTATTATTATAACACAGCAAAATTTAAAATAAATAATGTGCGATTGTTTGTACGTGGTTATTACTCTGCGCAAGCAGCTTTAGAGTGTAAAATTTTTTATTTGAAATTTTTTAAATAAAAGTACGTAGGAAAAAAAATGTATTTGTTCCTGTCCTTGATGATCAATGAATTTTTTATGTTACAATAATTATTGCATAGCATTTAGTAATAACTATCATGATAAGTACTAAAATTATAGCATTATTATTAACGAAAATACTTAAAAATGAAAACTGAATGAATGAATTTAAGTTAATTTGTAGTTTCTTGGTTATTCGAATCAATTTCGTTAATAACATCCGAATTAATGTAATTCGGAAGAAACATATTATGGCAAATTCAAAGATTTCATGTTGCACACAAGTATTTTAACCCAGATTTAATGAGTGTGCACTAACTCACAAAGACAAATCATTTTGCAAATGAATTGAAATGTATAGAGGCTTATTAGACTGCGACATAAAAATTCCATTACAATTTGAAATTTTAAAATCTTTTTTTGCTAACTAAAACCCTGCCTACTATAAAAAATATCTTGGGTGGATGTCTAGCAAATGCTTTTTATCATATTTTATATTTGAAATATTTTACCTTTTTGCAGACACAAAAATAATTATAAAACACAGGATTTTGATAATCTGACGTTTTGTTTTGGGATATCATCGTAAGGCGCTCTTCAAGTAGAACTGATGAGACCTATTTTATTATTATTATTATTTTATTTTACTCAAATTACTATGCGCGATGTACGAAGACTAGCTATATTTCATATCAAAGATTATGTATTGTAAAAAGTCATACTTTGAAGATTATAAAATAACTGAAAACACATTGAAATTTCAATTCAATTAAATTTCACTATATATGAGACGATTAGTCTCTACAATTGTATATACAATCATATGCTTAAGATGTACATAATTAACACAGATTAACACAGGGGTGGCAGCACGTAACTTGTTACAAACATGTTGTCACGCTATTTTTGAAATACGGTAGCACGTAAAATTGTTTCGCCAATTTTAGTTTTGTTTCGCTACTTTTGGCAGCACGTAACATTTGAATGTTTACGTAACAATTGAAATGTTTCGTAAATTGTTTTTTTTTTTCAAAGTAGCGTTTCAAAGTACATGCTGCCAAAAAAAATTTGTGACACTGGTGTTTTGTTACAAAAAAAAAAGCGTTTGTAACAAGTTACGTGCTGCCACCCCAGATTGTTCCAATATTCCACAAAAATATTAATTCAAAACGAAATATTCGAATAGCGATTGTTCAATTTTTCTACCTATACTAACGTTTCCAACCAGTTCGGTTCAAATATCAAATTCTTCAATTAATGAATCCTATTACTGAAGTGTACATATAGGGTGACATCATTAATGTCTTGAAAAAAACAAACTTCAACCTGATACAATGTAAAAAAAACTAAGTTGTCAATTTTATCCGTAAAATAAGTTGGCAACATTGTGTAATGATAGCTTTCTGAGAGCTTTTTGTCTTTTAATTTATTTGTGAACAAGCAAAATGAACAGATATCAAACCGGTCGCGGAGAGTTCGGCCACAATAATTGTGCTCCTATAGACAATGTCTCAAGCTTTTCTGAACTTTTGTGAAATTTTAGGATCATGTGGACATTTACGATGTCAAGGGTACTTATCCGGAGTGTATGAACCCTTTCCAGTGCTTTTGTGAATTTTCCATTGATCGTTATACTTGAGTTCTTCTCTTTAGACTATGTTTTGGTATTCTACGCTTGAGCATTCTTTTTTAAATGTCCTGCCAAATATAATTTTAATAATTTTACTATCGGTGAGACTTTCGATTCGCCTTAAATAAGTCTGCAATTAATTTAATTTTTATTTCATCAAAGATAGCAAGGTCTTTTGAAAAAATTTTCCACAGATATATGAAAATTCACACATTTTCGACATTTTGACACACACATTTTGACATTTGCTAATCCATCTATATTAGTGAATATTACTTTAAAGATCATAATGTTAGTGAAAGTTTGATACAAAATTTTTGTTTAGTTATTAAACATACATTTTAGCATAATTCTAGTATTTCAAGATTGTAGACGGGTACTATACAATAGTTTTCGTTACAGAAATCAAACGAAGCTTAGAAATAATATGAAAATAATATATTTATCAAAAATCCTAACAGATATAAACCCTAAAAGTTTTGACCACAACCAAAGCCTAAATTAAAACATCATAACCTAATCAGTAATAATGAATGACATTATCTAAATAAAAATAATGATATCAAAATCTAACAAACTGCACACTGGAAAATTAAAACAACAACAAAATATCTTACAAAAAAAAAAAAAAAAAATGCTGAGCATATCTATTTTATAATAGAATCATCTATAGATAGATAATTAATTTAAATGGAATTTCCTTCACAAAATAATATTAAGATAAAAATCAAAATAGAAGAAAAAAAAATAAATGGATGAATAAAACGGATTTTTAAAATTTTCTGATGATGGTTTTGAAAAAAAAAAAAAAAAAAATTAAAAAAAACTTTTCTGGAGAGTTTGTTTTGCCTTTCATATTCTATTTTTCTTTTTTTTTCTTTTTTGTTTATTTTTATTTTTAATTAATTAATTAACTTTTCTGTCGTCACTCAAATACTTTAAAATTTGAAAATATCAGGGCGGTTGTGTTATTTATTTTTCTTTTATTTTCGGTTTTGTTTTTTTTTCTGTTATTTTTTAGGGCTTTAATGATAAATTTTTCATTTAATATATTTTTTAACTTTACTAGAGAGGGTGTAAAAATAAACTGTAAAGATTATTATATTTGAAATGGATTAGTAATAGTAGATATAATATGTATAGTTCCACTACCCATCATCATTACAATATTTCAGAGACATTTTTTTCATTTATTATAATCAGTTAGACAAACTTAAGCTCAAGTGAAAGTCAATTAAAAACATTAAAACCAAAAACTTTACATAAATAAAATTAAAAAAAAAAAAAATTTGGAGATTTTTTTGTAGAATTTTTTTTTTGTTTGTGTAGACTTTTTTTTCAGAAATAAAAAAGAAATTAAAATTAGATAAATTACTTTTGCCACTGTTTTTATTTTTATTTTTTTTTTTTCGGTTTTGTGTTTGTATTTTTGTCACCACCACCACCACCATTTCTACACAAAAAGATATCTATAGATATTTTATAATATTATTGTATCTTTTGTTTCGAATTCAACATTTTAAGGTTGATTTTTGGGAGGATTATGTGGTTACCCGCATCGTTATCGTTATTGTAATATATTATTATTATAGATTGTGAATAGAATTTACATTTTTTTTTTTATTTTTTGGTTTTAGTACTTAGGTTAGTAGAAAATAAAATTCAGAAATGAACAAAAATATCATGAGGGAAAACAAACAAGAAAAGATAAAAACAAAAATTTTTTTTTCGAAACCTACGACAAAATGTGACATACCAGCAACAAAATGTAGCAAAATACAAGAAGAAAAAAAATTAAAAAGAAAAACTAAAAACAACAACAATAATACAAATTTTTATTGTGATTAAAAAAGTTTTTCATCTATATTTTCAGAGAACGGCCTCAGAGAGAGAGAGAGAGAGAGAGTGAGAGAGATACATTTATTATACAAATAATGGGTGGTAGAAAAATTAATAGAAAAAAAAATAAATTCTCTCCAATACCAATATTTTAATATGTATAATTTTCATATATAAAAATAAAATTATTATCCATTTTCCATTAAAGCAAAAACAAAATAAAAAACAAAAAGGACAATTATTATAATAAGACAGAAGAATGTTATTGAAAACTTTTTACGATTATTTTTCTTTATATGAGGGATGAGATAATGTGAACATAAGTGGGATGATTACTGATCCTTAAAATAATATTATATATAAAGTATTCTTGAACATTGGTTTTTGTTTTTGTTTTTTTTTGTTTCTGTTTTTTTGTTCCCCAAACTTTATCACTTAGTTAATTACAAAATTCGTGTTAGTTACAAATAAAATTTATGATGTTAGAATATTTTATAAAACTGTTATTTTTGGGTGAGAATAATAATTATAAATGAAGAGAAATTGTAAGTAATAATGTATTTTCATTTAAATATATATTTTAGCTGATGTTATTAGGGTAAGTTGGGGAACAAATTTTTTGTTTACAAATAAATAATGTTCAAAAAATAAATGGAAAATCTAAGTTATTTGCTGTCATATTGAATAAGTGTAAAATAAACCAAACTGTGGTTGCTTTAACTACATAAACTAATGACAATGTGAAATGCAACATGAACAGCAGATGATTTGAATTACCTAACGTGATTATTCGAAATCGAATTTCTTTAATTTATAAATTGAAAAAAGTATGGTATAAATGTCTGAAGCATCTGAATTGATTTTTATTATTATTCTTTTAAATAGTAGATACTTATAAGGAGACGTAGCGAAACTAAATATTTTTATAAGAAAAATTTTAAATTTCAATTAGAAATTTTAATTTAAAATTTCAACTCATGTATAATAAACATTTACCAAATTCACCAAATCAAACTGTAAATTTATTTGTTTTTTTTTTTTAAATTAATTATTGCGGTATGCGGTTGTTGTCTAAGATAAATCAATGAAAAAAATATTATATAGTACCAAGCAGAGATGCAAACCAAAAAATATTTTCGTCTTGTTCGGTTTTGATTTAAGGTTAATTTTAATTTTTGGTTTTGGTTTTTGGTTTTGGTTCTAAAAATTTCAAAATTTGGTTTTGGTTTGGTTCTGGTCCAATAAATATTTTTATTTATGGTTTTCGGTTCGGTTCGGTTTTAGGGTTTTAGTTCAATTTTGTTAAAAATAAAAGTATTTATATTTTTTTTTTTTTTATGATCTTGACAGTAACTTAGGTAGAATCACCTTTTCGTGCTTAATTAAGTACGGTACTGCAATTTTACACTACAATATCTACAATAATTTGAGTATTTTATTTTAACAAATTACTGGCTTATCTACTCATTAAATGTAGAAAACTACTACTATTGTCAGGAACTAAGCCTTCTTAAATAGAGTAGTTTCCTTTTATTTAATTTGTTACCAGATTATATATATACTCTGAATTATTTTTTGTCATTTATTATATCCCAATGACAAAGGGTACACTAGACCAGCTCGAAAAACCATTGAAGCATTTTTTTTTTTTTTTGCTTCATCGGGAATCTAACCCGGGACTTGTCGGTTGAAAGGCAGGCGCTCTACCTACTGCGCCACCCAGCGTGTACATTACAGATTACATATACTATATACAATCTTCTTAAGATGTCGCATTAGATTTTCAGGGTGATTGGTTTTCATTTGCTGGTATTTGTTTCTATCTGAAAACAAAATTTTTCAAATACTGGGTTTTTGTTATTTTTTTGTCTGGCCATTTTCTTTGGTGTAACGTTGAGAAAAAAAACCAAAAAAATTATAATTAAAAAATCGTAAGAAATTAATTAATTTTATTACTCACATTCATATCACAACAGTCACAACTTTAAAATTCAAAGACGTTATGTATTGAAAAAAAGTCAAATCAAATGTTTTCGTATTGAATTTGACTTTTTTTTCATTCTCTATAAACAAATTTTATCTTCTTAACTTTCGATTTCGACTACCAGTTTTTTTTTTATTAGTTATGTTAAAATTTAAAATGTTAAAAATGGATGCAAACATGGACCAAACCGTAAACCATCATATATTTTGTTGGTTTGTGGTTCGGTTTCAGAACTATTTTAAGAAATGGTTCGGTTTTGGTTTGGTTCGCCCAATTCATTATAAAAGTGGTTTGGTTTTGGTTATGGTTTTGGTTCGGAAAATATCAATGGTTCAGTGATTTTTTGGAAATGATGGAAAACATTTTATAATGAAATATGAAGTATAATTTTTTACCAATATAAATAAACTTACTGTCCTTTATCAGCTGTGAAGTCGCAAGTAAGGGAAGTAAGTCGCTTCCGAAATATCGATATTATTCAAATTGTGTAAATCCGCCTTCTCATAATTGTTTCATTTAATATATTACTAAAAACAAATCTGATTGTCAAAAATAGTAATTATCCATTTATTATTCGTTCATATCGTAACACATTAGTCTCGCGAATAGAATAAAACAGTGTGTGAAACATTGTTGTACTGCTAACATCGGTAGTCAAATTTTGTGTATATCTATTATATATTTGTATATCTATTATAATTATTTTAAGAGGCTGTTAGAGCGTTGAATTAAAAAAAGAGTTAAAATCATTGGATTTAGTTGAAATTTTAATGCTACGCGTTGAGCTAATATAGTGTAGTTTCCGCATATAGATAATGTGTCTTAGATGTTTTTTTTTTATATAATTCCAAGTATATGGGATGAACACCCTAACTACTTTTACACAAAGATTTGGAATATACAACTACATAAAATAGGTTTTCTGTAGAATTTTTATGGTAGATATATCTACTAATTTAAATGTGGAAAAATATATTTACTGTACTGTTTATAAGTACTTAGTCCAATATCATAATTCCATTTTTTTTTATTTTTAGTGATAACCAAAACACTCAACTACAGTGGTAGGCAAAATTAATTACACACTCAATAAATTTTAACATTTTTTTTTTGTTTTTTTATTTCTAAGCTTACAAATGTGTTAAAAAAAACTTTGGGAATCAATTTCACAATGAGTTCTTAATTTAAATTTAAATTCCGTCCTTAGAAAAGAAAAACAAAAAAAAAATGTTAAAATTTATTGAGTGTGTAATTAATTTTGTCTACCACTGTATTTTATCATTTATTTTATTCTAAAGATAAAGAGGACCAGGTCGAAAAATCCAGAAAGCATTTTTTGCCTTCGGCAGAAATCGAACCTGGGACTTTTGAAAGTCAGACACTCTACCTACTGCGGTAGCCAGCGTGTAAATTTAAGTTAAGTGCTTGTGGTTAGTAAAGCACATTACTTAGGTAATATCATTTGTGTGTTTGTGTGAAAGATGTTAATAATAACCGATTTTTCTATTAGGTTTAATTTAAATTAATATTTTATTTTAAATAAAACGTTTTGGATTTTATAGAATTTTAAAATAATAACCAATAATATTGAAAACCGTCTTTAATAAAAGTTCGAAGAGACAATTTATTAGTAAAAAATAATATTCTAAAGTCTAATAGGATCTACTAAATATAGTACTTCCGTCTCAAAAAATACATAACTAATCTGGATAAGTTTATATTACAACATTATAAAAATAATAATGAACACATTTAATTACAATAGGAACTAACCACAATGCATTGGACGATATTACAATAACACAACTAGGTTACCGAACATCATGTAATTTCTTAACTGAATACGAAATCGATACAATTCTGAATATGTACATAAGAAATATTTTTGGCTGAAGAATAATTACATGGCAAATATAAAACTATAACTTTTAATCTTAATATCAACCATTAAAGAAGTATTTTTATTTCTCTAACTTTTATACTATCCAGCAAATACAACTTCTAGCAAAACGCAACTAATAATTCACAATTATTAATCAGAAATTTTGACCAAAACATTTCGCCAATTCCGGAAAGGACTGAAAAGCTTCCAAAATACATAACGATCACAATTCAAATTATCAGAAACAATACAATCTTACACCTGCTTTAAATTACACCTTCACACTATAAAATTTATATGAAATTTTAATATTTCCTTTAAATTTATGACCTTCAAAACAATTAAAATTATTGTGGCCATTGTAAATTTAAAATAATGATAACGACGTCGTATTTTGTTTCTATCTAACAACACAGTTATCCTATATTATTTAAAACGTAGGTACGTATAGCATTCATGTTAAATGGGGAAATAAAAATGGTTAACGGCCAATTTCAAAACACATCATATTACTTGTTAGTACTTAGCTACTATTATCCAAAACTTTTTATCTTTAAAACTTAACGCAGTTTATAAATTCTACTATTAGGTTCATGTTATTTTCTAATAATTTTTTTTCTTATTTAATTTTTTTTTTTGTTTTATTTATTCTTCCTACCTTCAAGCAGTAAACCAGTTTAATATTGGAATACATGACAGGTGCACATTCTAAAATGCATGTAAAAGTAAATAAAATGTGATAAACTGTAATCTACAGTGACATAAATTATGCAAAAAAACAAAAAAAAAATATCTCAAATTGAAAAAAAAAAAATGTTGTACAGAGAGAGATAGGGTGATTTTAGAAAAATAGGTTTTGAATAGAATTCAGTTTTGATTTCATTTGCAAAATGCATAGGGTTAATTAGTACCAATTTAGAATTGTAAATCTGGTGAAGATACAATGGGTGGTGTGAATAAAAAACAAGTTAAAACTTTTAGTTTTTAGTTTAAGCACTAGCTTTGGCTATATAGTTTAAGTGAAAGCTATTAGCTTTCGCCTAAAAAAAAGTGATTAATCTTTTGCTGAAACTGATTACTTAGAGCTGGAATTTGAATTAACATAATTTTTTTTTTCATGTTTACTCTCGTTTGTTTTTTGTTGATCTATAAGTTGTTAGTTGTCAGCGTAAAATGATGTCATGCACATCATCATAGTTATTAATGTTATTTATAGTAAATTTCGTTTCCGTTGCATGTTGCTAGAACATTTATACTACAAAATCCCTTACGATTAACATATATGACGATCTCAGACGATGTGACGGTTTTCGTATTGCAACATTGCTCCTATATAGCAACAGGGAAAACTAAACCGTTCGGACCACTGATTTTTAACTTCTATTATTTCCTCGACACTAGGCAATTAATATGGGCTTTAGACATTTTTGTAATTACTGTACGTATAATTTTACAAACCGTTGTCCTATGTGCTCCTTCTTCCTTGGCTACACCAATTTGAAATGCAGGGTTCCTAATAAAACGAAAAAAATGTTCCATTATCTTTTTATGTGACAAAGCAGCGCCTCTTTTATCATTGCTACAACCCAGAAAATCAGTTTGCTAACCACATCACATGATTTTCATTAATTTTACATAATTTAAAATAATCTTCTTCTACACAACCTAATCGTGTTCGATAACGTTTTACAGCAGGAATATGCATAAATTCAGACATATTTCTCGACAGTTAGGAAGCGAATGTTTATTTTAAGTTCAGTCAGAGGTATCTTGAAATATTAAAAGCTATTGCTTAATAATTTCAGTCTACACTACTTTTTATTCACTTTTTTTGAGTGCTAGCTGGAAAATTCAGCTTTTACTAAAATAAAAAAAAAATATTTTTTTAGGTTTAATTTTGCTTAATTTTTTTCAGTAAATACACAGCATTCACTGTAAAAATACCACTCAATAACACTTTAAACATTTTAAGCTGAAGGATAACAAGTTCCAAAAATTTATATTGAAAATTTTCTGAACTAGAATTTTCGAGCGGTACTAACTGCTAGATCATTAATTGTCAAATGCATGTCACTGTTGTCTTAAAGCACCTATATATATATCAAGCTACTTACTTCTTCAAAAATGTAGTCAATTATTGTTATATGTTGGCCAGATTTTCTTGTTTCTGTAGGGACCATTCTTAAATATTTGGTTTTATTTTCGTTAATTTTTAATCCACAGTAGCAGTAGCAGCTTCTTTTGCTAGAGTCAGAAATATTTCTTTCATATCGTCAAAGGATGTAACTATAATTACAATATCTTCAACATACTTGCTGCTTGCTTATTATGGATGATCTTATAAATGTGTCCTGTAAAGTTGAAAATTGTTGTTGACAGAGCATCACCTTTTCTAACTCCTTTATTTATTTCGAATTCAATATTAGCAGAATTAAATTTGATAATTTTAATGGAATTTCCATGTTATGAAAGATAGTTTCCACCATTTATATTTTTATTGAATCAATAAAGTTATATATTCAATCCTGTCGGAAGTCAATCACTAATAGGCTTTAATTGAATGTTTCAGTAGAAATCTTTGACCGATCGATCGAATTTTTGATTTTACTTTATCAATATGTTCAAGAATTTTAAATTACTGTTGAAGACACAACAACACTTTAAGAATTTTTGACTGAATGATGACAAGTTCCAAAAATTTATATTTAAAATTTCGTGAACAATTTTGGTCCGGGTCTAACTGCAACTTTCATTATACTTATACAATTTGAATACTTAACTACTAACCTTTTGTAATAATTTTAACTATTTCTATGTAAAAAAATTATTGCCTCAACTGGGTCGTTATATAAGGGAGAATCTTAAATAATTCATTTGCAGTGTTGTTCAGCCTTAAAGCTAGGTTTTAAATTCAAATCACAATATATCGGATGTGCCAGAGTATGCGTACCAGCTTTTTAAGAGGGAAAGAAGCCGTTATTTTCAAATTAAAAACTAAAATGTTGTTTATTAAATCGAGTGTGCTCTATAAATTGGTGATATATTAAAATTTCGGGAAGGACCGGAAAAGGGTTTTTAAATTTCAAAATTCGCCGAAATTGGCCGGAATCGAGATTTTCGGTTTGGATTCTAAAATAAATATGGGAACATTTATTAACAGTAAGTCGTCAAAATACCTTTGAATTATTGAGTCATAAGTCCCAAAAATATTTATTGTTAAGGCATGGTATACATTATATACTAAAGCTGTATTCGGCCCATGCTAACGTACGCTACTGAGATAACTGTGGACATATCTAAATTAAAACAGAAAATCTGAACAACAAAATGCTAACTCTGAGGCAAATATGTGAATAAAAAATAAAGTCAAGGACGCATACGATATTCAAGATGTTATCCATTGGAATCGAAATATGTAGGATGCATGCGCCATTCATATTTTGTCCATTGGAATCGAAATAGACGAAGAAACTTGAGAGAACACGTAAATATAATGGAAAAAGGTTGACTGACGAAGATAGCAATGAATAACCAAATCAATATCACACGTCTACCCAATTTGAACCAAATTGAAGATGAGATATGTATATTGAAAAACGAGCCACTATAAATGCCTAATTAATTAAGACGAAGATAAGAAGCATGTTAATAGAATAAAATATCTTGGATTTATCTTCAAAAAAAAGTTTTTATTTCTAAGAACTTTTTTTTAGCTTTGCACATATTTCCAGCTGTAAAAAAAAACAAGATTTCAATAAACTGGGCCAGGTGTTTAAAGCCAACAATATTGTTTTAATTAATTAAATATTTTTTCTAATCCCTATAATCCCATCATTTCACACAACAAAACCATATCAGATTCTCTAGTTGTAAAACACCCTGTACATACAAACATAAAATTGTGTTATCTAAGTTAAAAACAGGAAATTACATTTTTATAATTTTTGATTCATCTGCATAATCAGTTCATTAATGCTACTGGAAAAAGTTCTAGTAAGTAGATGATAAATTTAACCATCATGAAAATTGGTTATTCAAAGACATTCATGACAGCAACAACAACAAAAATTTAGAAATTTTGAAATTTTATGACTTAAGAATTTTAAAATGATTAAAACTTAGATTCGTTAAAAGTTTATTCATAATTGCACGAATGTGTTAATTAAATTTTGTGAAAATTAGTTATAGGTAGTGAACAAATTACTGACACGAACAAAAATAATTGAAATGTAGCTAACTGTTAATTTCAATTCAAAATAATATATAGTAGTTATGACGAATCGACGAAATTAGAAGATGATCGGACTTTTAGCAACTGAAAAAATTGGTAAAAGATCGATTTTGAGAAAACAAAGCCGTAAGTATAGTTTTTCATTTATAAAACGAATGTTTCAAATACGGGTAAAGTGAAAATAAAGATTATAGATTTTTTCCCACAAAAAAATTATTGCGAAATTTGTTAAAGCAAACATCAGAGGCTAAATGGCTTCTAATTTAGAATATTGTAATCTTAAGTAAATGCGTAATTATGAATAAAAATAAAAATGTCACAAGAGGCAGACGAAGACATCGTAACACATTATTACATAATCAGTGTAACGGGTTCTTTGAAAATTTAGATTAATAAGTGCAGTTCTCATTCTTCGATGCAATTTGAATTATTAGCTTGAGCGAAAATATACATATTCACTTATAATTGTTATAAAACAGATCACGATAGGGCGTCACTCTTAACTGATTACAATCGAAAAACATCCGTGGGCTTAGCCACAAGCAGTTCATTAGGTTCAGATGATTGTTCTGATATTGACTTTGCTGACAACCATGATGCTTTTACAACGTGTTCTTCGGAAACTGATTGCCAAGAAGTTGTATCAAAAATTTTACAACAAAAGCGTCCAATGCGAATTGTTATCAAATTGCATGTTACTGAACATCTTAATAGTGTTTGGGATACAGTTTTAAATCCATCTAATAACATCTTATACGTTGCTTTACCAAACATTCTTTTACCAGAAGCATCAAAACAATCATTTATATCATTATTGGAATTTGCTGAAGAAAAACTTGATGTTGATGCTGTTGTTTTATGTATGCGTAAAGATCGTTTGACTTGTAAGAACATTTTTGTTCTTAGGTTTTCAACTATTAGGTCAAAAATCACCATTGGCACCTCCTCAGCATGATGTATGGGATAGCAGCAACAATCTATTTCTAATCTATAACATTGAACATTAAAAAAACAGTAAAACTGTTTTTTTTTTTTTAAATTTGATCTATAAAAATAAATAGTCAGTTAATTACAATAACAAAAAAATAATAATTTTTTCAAAATTGTCCAAAACAACTGTGGTATAAAAATATTTCATTTTAAATTACATTGATAACTATTTATAATTTACTAATATTGTCTATTTGTAATACTACTGTAATAATTTTGGGGGAAGAAAATAGTAATAGGCAGTATGTGTATGAATAAAATAGATATCATTTTTTTTTTTAAATTTAATTTCTGTTTTTAAAAAAAAAATGTAAATGGATTAAAAATATTTTATGCTTGTCAAATCAACAATCGAGCTTCTGAATCAAAAATATTTAAAAATAACAAGTGTAAAATTAAAAAATTCGGTTTTTCAATGAAATTAAAGCAGATGACTATGATCTTCTTAACTGCCATTATAGCTAAAGACTAGTAAATATCAAGATACATATGTGTTTTGTTTATATTAAGTTTTATATTTTATGGTTTTGTCTCATTATTTCAATTCTAATCTGCAATACTTAATCTTAAACTTGTAAACACAAGTAAAAAACAATTATTTAAAGAACAAGAACAAAAATTATTTAAATCTAGGATGTTAAAAAAAAATAAAGCAAAGCTTATAGATTTTAAATATATACAATATTCGATCATTCATATAACATCATCGAAAAAATTGTATTACATTAACTCGTTTTTTTACTAACATAACGAGTCAATAAAAAATGTATTGTAACAGTTAAGAGATATGCTGTAACGTATTAAAAAACAAAAAAAATATAGATCTTAAGAACTAAATATGAAACTTCAAAGCAATGTTGCCCGTGAACTACACCAAGTATATGGACAACAGCAGTGAATATAAAATACTAGCTTTGTAACCCGTCATAAATGACGGAAGCAAAATAAATCCTAGTTTCTTTTTTTCTTTCATTAGATTCTTTATTCCGAAATTACAGTTCTTATGTTTATATCACTTTTTGTTTATTTTTATTTATGTTTATATTGGCCTAACACTAATCTTTTTTTTTTATATAACAGAAAAAGAAGTACCATACCAATAAATTTGTATAAAATGTTTGTATTTTTGTATGGTATACTCGTACTCACTTCCATTTAGTTATAATTCGTTAGTTGGGTTCCATTTAGTATAAATTATACCGTATTAGCCTTATTGTGGCCTCTGGGAGAGCAAATTTAAAAATGGGATCTTATTTTCATATAAATTTTGTCTTTTGTATAATGTATAGGGGTCTTATTTTGCTATATGAATAAACTGTTATTATGGTATTGTGTTATTTTTAAAAAAATTTTCAAAATTTTGTATCTAAATTGGTAACATTTACAAAAAATACAAAAACATTTTCATCAATAATTTTTAATTTAAAAAAAAACAATGTTTTATTATCCGACGTAGAAGTAGAGTTTATTATCCTACTCTACTTCTATCAAGTTCTATTGATTGAACAGTGAACCTGAACAGTGAAAATAAAATAATTTTTTTTGGAGTGAAGTGAGTTACGCACACAATAATGACAAAAATAAAAGGTAGAAGTAATAAAGTAGTATAATGTATAATATTATACAATACAAATATGCTGATACACATGTATATTATTGTGTATAATTTTAAGTAATAAGAATAACCTTTGAGTGAATTATGTTTTTTTTTGTGTTAAATGCTGTTTGCCTTTTGGTTATTATACCATATTAAACTATTGATTAAATTTCTATTAGTCCTTATTATTATAAATCAAAAAAATTGTTTGTTTTATTTATATTATTATTATTATTTATTATTTTTCCTTATTATTTGCGAAGAAGACTAACATTAAATTAAAAAAATATAGTTCATGCAATCAATTTTTCCTGCAAAGGTTCAGCATGGTAGACAGGGGTTAAAAAAAAACACCAAAACAATTTGTTTATATATGCATTTGTATACATATGCAATTTGTATATGTGTTGGAGCGTTCCGTCGAACTTACAAACATCCAGATAAATGCAGAATAATATATATATAATTATCCGACGTAGAAGTAGAGTTTATTATCCTACTCTATTTCTATCAAGTTCTATTGATTGAACAGTGAACCTGAACAGTGAAAATAAAATAATTTTTTTGGAGTGAAGTGAGTTACGCACACAATAATGACAAAAATAAAAGGTAGAAGCAATAAAGTAGTATAATGTATAATATTATACAATACAAATATGCTGATACACATGTATATTATTGTGTATAATTTTAAGTAATAAGAATAACCTTTGAGTAAATTATGTTTTTTTTTGTGTTAAATGCTGTTTGCCTTTTGGTTATTATACCATATTAAACTATTGATTAAATTTCTATTAGTCCTTATTATTATAAATCAAAAAAATTGTTTGTTTTATTTATATTATTATTATTATTTATTATTTTTCCTTATTATTTGCGAAGAAGACTAACATTAAATTAAAAAAATATAGTTCATGCAATCAATTTTTCCTGCAAAGGTTCAGCATGGTAGACAGGGGTTAAAAAAAAGCACCAAAGCAATTTGTATATATATGCATATGTATACATATGCAATTTGTATATGTGTTGGAGCGTTCCGTCGAACTTACAAACATCCAGATAAATGCAGAATAATATATATATAATATATAATAGTTATTTGAATCACATTTGAAAAAAAAAAATTTAATAATGATAATAATAATGATTTTTTAAAATAATGTTGAATCTTGGAGTTTTATTTTTTACTTAATTTATATTATTTTTAATCACATTTATGCAAATGTACTTTAATAAAACAATAACAATTCGAAACATAAGATTTAACAATCATTGTTTAATTCTACAAAAAATTATTCTCTGTTTATACAAACTTATATATATATCACGTATTTAGTTCCAAATTGCAACTTTTATTAGTTTTTAACAAACCAACATTTTATAAACTATGAATTTTAAATTATTGCACTTATTAAATATTTACAGGAATAATTATTTTAACGAAAAAATTTGCATGATATGATGAAGAATTTTGTAATATACTTTATTTGTAATTAATTATTTTATTAATAAATATAAGAGCTATTATTTGATTTTTCATAAAAAAGAATGAAGTGTACTTTAATTTGTAACATTTAGTGTTCAAAAAAGTGTCTTGAAGACAAGATAAGAGAAGCCAATAAAATAAAAACCTTCTTAGAAGTCCTGGGAAGTAAAGAACAAAATAACTGTTTTGTAGAAATATACGAAATTAGTTAATGTATTTTCGAAATTAGTTAATGTAATGCCACTTTCAGGTGTCCAGCCTATTCCTGGGCCTGATTCATCAAAGTCCTACATTTTTGTTGATCACGCATGGCTTCTCTCCAGTTGTAGATACAAAATTGTTTGATATCTACCAATACTTCGTCTGTCAAACGGCAACAGTTTCGTCTTGTACGTTCAGATCCGGAGTCGAAGATTATATTGAGTGGATCAATTTCGTTCATCGGCTCTTGGTCCGAGCCACTGTAGTCTGTTGACGTCGTATACAAATCAACTCAATCAAAAATGTGTAAAATAAATTATCATAATTTGATTGAATTAATTAAGGCACCTACAATCCAACCATAAAAGTGGTTGAACTGATCAAGTACATCTATAAGTGTATATTTGTTTAATAAGTTTAATAAATGCAAGTAGTCGAATTAATTCATCTATACAAAAGAAAATATAACGTAAAAAAAATTTAAAACCAACAAAGTTTAACAGAAATTGGAGCTATATTTGAGCTGAAACAAATACACACTTCTCAGTTGTGTTTAAGAAGTTCAAACCAGTTTAGAAAGCGTCAATCAATAAACTTACTCTAATTATTGTCCAAATATTTACTTTGATTTAATTCAGTCTTTATTCCACTTTAATTAACTTGAATTAATAAAAACAAATGGGCCAATGTCAAAAATCTTAAATGATCTTTCCACATCAACTTTTTTCTTAGTTAACGTGTGACCCCAACATATGTTTTAAATTACATTAACCGTTTACTTTTGTTGATTCAAAATATACTTGTAAAAAAAAATCAATTTCAAATTTGTTAAAAAGTTAAGTACATACTAAAGTTAAATAGCAAATAATCAACTCAGGTCTGAGAAAATTTTTCGCCTCCATAATTTTTTTAACTGGTTTTATTTTTTATTTTTCAAAATTTGATATACATGAATTCAAATTGAAAAGAAAAAAACCTAACCTAAATAATAATACACAACCCCATGCATTACGTGCATTTATTTATAAAACATAAATATTCATCTTCCCTCTATGGCGGGTTACAAATACCACATATCATTTATCATTTTTACAATTTAATCATTTATTTTTTTTTTTTTTGTATAATTGATTAATGAACTCGAATTTGTTGATAACTCAATTTAAAAATAAAAATATAAAAAATATTCAACTAAAAATATGAAAAATAATAAGAAGAGAAAATATAAAATTACTTGTCTCTTAGAAACCAGAAAATACAAAAATATTTAATACACCATCACCACCATTGGCATTTGGATTGCCAAAATACTAAACTGTTAAAAAAAAATAAACAAAAACAAAAACAAATTATTTCCTAAAATTTACATACGGGCACAACAATATTATTATATAAGCCATATGAGATCCGGTTGTCAGGAGAAGAATAATATAGAGAACTGTTGTGTAAAGTACTAGTTCTGGGATGCTGTGAGTGATGTTATGTTTATGGCACGTGCGGTTCATTTAAAATCTTCGAAATCGTAGCAATAACAAAAACAAAAATAAAAAAAACAAGAAAAATATATATTTTTTGTTTTTGATTTGTTTTTTTTTTTTTTTTTTTTTTTTTTTTTAAATGACACACCACAATTATTCAACCATGGCGACAACATGCTGTGCTTCTTATTCCTTTTTCATATTTTATTTTTTAATATAATATATTTATGGCGTATATACGAATTTAGTGTCAAACTTTGTTTTATTATATTTCCATATTTATTAAAAAAAGAAAGAAAAACAAAAATGGGCTAAACTAAAATTTTTAAACCACGCAAACGGTTTCGCAACAACAATTATAGGATATGTAGAATACAAAACAAGGTAAGAATATTTTATTATTTAAAATATTACCAAGATAAGAAAAATACTATACGAATGAACTGGAAACACATTGTTGATGAATGCGAGATTATTTTTTTTTATTAAAACCTTTAATAATGTATTAAAAAAAAAAAAAGTGTTTTAATATTAACCCATTGCTGCGTAAAATGATATTTAGGTATTTTTACATAAATGTTATAAAGTGTATTGACAATAATGAAGGTGAACATTTAAAACTAAATTAATTGACTGAAAAATATATTTAACACTCTTACCGTTATACTTGGTCATAAACGATTGATCTTTCTTAATTTATTAGGTTAGGTTAGTGCATAAAAAAATTATCATTTAATTTATAGTTGCATTTGTTAGAATAAAATAAGAGGTATTCATTGATAATAAAAATTACTCTTAATCAAATTCAGGATGTACATTAACTAAGTTATAAGAAAGTCATGATTATCATTATCAATCAGTTGTTAACGTCAACTGTCAAAAATAGGCCTCTTCTAACATTTTCCATCTTTTTGTGCTGTTGATCGCAATAGATATATTATATCGTATTATTTGACATTATCATCAGATCATATCTACAGCTAGTTTCGATCTCTACATCTAGACGGCAGTCTTCAACTACTCTTGGTATCCATTTTATCAGCTTTTGTGCTCAGTTGCTGTCATTTAATCTTGAAATATGATCATTCTATTCCCATTTAGTTTTTATTACATGTACCAAAATATCATAAACTTGGATTTTTTGTCTTATAGCCATATTTAAAATTTTATTTTTGCTTATGACTCCCAAAATCGATCTTTGCATGTTGCACGATCATAAAATTTTTTTTGTTTGTAAATTAATGTTCAACTATTATTTTCGTCCTCTCATCGGAATTCAAGGAAATTTGATAAATCGTACTCAATATTTCGCTACGAATATTGTTTTCCATCATTTAATTTTATCTTTGGTACTAAGTTTTTATTGATTTAACTTAGACAACAACCGCATACGTAATAATTTATTAAAAAAAAAAAATTGTATTTAAACTTAATCGTGGATATAGTGTTTAGTGGCAATTTGATAAATTAAAATGTCTGTACACTAAAATGATTATGAATTTTAAATTGAAATGTGTAAAAGATTTAAAAGGTATTAATTTCGCTACGTCTCCTTTCAAATGTCTATAATTTTGAAAAAAAAATTGTATTTAAACTTAATCGTGGATATTTTAATTTGATAAATTAAAATGTCTGTACACTAAAATGATTTTGAATTTTAAAGTGAAATGTGTAAAAGATTTAAAAGGTATTAATTTCGCTACGTCTCCTTTCAAATGTCTATAATTTTGAAAAAAAAATTGTATTTAAACTTAATCGTGGATATTTTAATTTGATAAATTAAAATGTCTGTACACTAAAATGATTTTGAATTTTAAAGTGAAATGTGTAAAAGATTTAAAAGGTATTAATTTCGCTACGTCTCCTTTCAAATGTCTATAATTTTGAAAAAAAATTGTATTTAAACTTAATCGTGGATATTTTAATTTGATAAATTAAAATGTCTGTACACTAAAATGATTATGAATTTTAAATTGAAATGTGTAAAAGATTTAAAAGGTATTAATTTCGCTACGTCTCCTTTTAAATATCTATAAATTAAAAGAATAATAATGAAAATTGGTTGTGAAATTTTCAATTTGCAAATTAAATATAATTATTTTATATTTTCATATTCTTCTCTAGATCTTAGAGCATACATTGTACATTGTGTACACTATTTTATTACTAACAGTGATGATATTGGAAATTCGGGAATGTTTTAGGAATTTTTCGTCAATGATGCCGTTTGTTTTTAATTCAATTTTCTTAAAAACATATTCCAAGACCATTATAAATAATTGTGGAGGAGTGTGTACTAAATAATAAATGTTATAGTAATTAGTAGAAGAACTACTAAGATTTTTCAAAATTTCGGAAGTAAAAGGTCAAGAAGCTCGACTTGTCATAAAATAACTGTTTTGGCTGTTTGAATCTACCTGTTCATATCATTATAAGAACTTATGATTAGTCAAGAAGTTATAGGAAATTAAAGTATAAAGAAATTATAAGCTTTTAATTAGAGGTCTTATATCTCTATTAGAGCTTTAATATGTCTTAAAGAGATGTAAATATATCCGAAAGAAAAAATTTACACATTGGTTAAAATCTCAACTCGAAAAATATTTCTTAAAAAATTATTCTTTTGAAAAAATAAATTCTAAAACTGTAAACAACAAAATTAATGAGAAATTAAATCGTATGAATTGAATTGAGAATATTATTTTCAACACTTGCCATGCTATTGAATTTCTATATTAATTTTTATAAATGACATTGTGTTCATTTTGATGACTAGAGACAGCTGCTGTCAATTATTATAAAATATTTTTGAAAAAAATTTAATTTTTTTAGTAATAAAAACTTCATGACAATTAAATGATTAATTAAAATAATTGAATTCGAAATTAGTTGAAAATCATATTATTAACACACATGTATGTACATATATGTAAATTCGGAATTTAGAACCAAAATTTAGATTGTAAATTGTAAATAAAAAACTAGATTTCTTATGATAAAATATTGTTATCTAACATAAAAGAATTATTTTTAGAAAACTAACACAGACTCAATTTAATTAATACATCGAATTCCGATCAGATGTTAGAGATACTAAATTGTTAAGGAATGTTATGACCTTTTTCAAATCGGATAGAATTGAAAATATGAGAATATTTATAACAACTTTGGCATTTAATTCAATGATATTTTAATCAGACTGTTGCAAAACAGCATTTACTATTTTAGTATCGCAAAATATACATATTGGCTATAATTATGTGGTTTATGGTCAAGTAAATGTGCTACCAAGGTTATAGCATACGCTCCGAGCACTTGCAGAATATGCAGATATCCTATTAGAGTTTAATGAACACAGCAGACCTAAAGTGTTCATAAATGTCATAATATGTGTATTTGTGTTATTAAATCATATTTATTATGTTATTTACCTTCACATTCAGTCATAATCAAAATAAATTAATTAACAAAAAACAGATTTTTTTTTTCAAGTAACAAACGTAATTAATTCAGCATATTTTTATATAGTTTCAACTACATAAATTTTAACAGATAATAATTTGATATACATACTCGACAAGTTTATAACCACCACAAAAAACACGCTCTGAGCGTACTCTGTTTCAAAAAATAAATACAATTTTTATGCTCTGAGTTCTCTGAGCTACAAAATGAATACAATTTTTTTTTATAGTAGATCGGGTTATGCTCCAATTTAATTTATGAAGACGCCCATTATAGTCTATTTCTTAATAAAATAAGCTATGGTATTTGTGGTTGGTGTAATAAGTATTTAAATAAAATAATAGTCTTGAAACGGTACAAAACAAATGTATAAAAAACTTATTTGATTTATAATCATTGAATGTCAACTAATCAAATCCGCAGAAAATATGAAATACTGCAAATACCAGACTATATAAAACTAGTCCTACAACTATTAGATATTAGATATCCTAACTAGTAAAACAATTATTATATATACATACATAAAATCAGAAGGAATGAAAACAAATAATAAGCTTATCACCAATTCTGATATTCATAGCTTCAACAGAACGACAACAACTCATTTAGGAATTTTTGTGATACATAACATGGGCGTCTTAGATTCAGTGTATAGCTCAGTTACAATATTTTATAACCATCAGTTATCAGTAAGCTATACGTAAACTATATATCGCTTCCCATCGTTCATAATTTCTAAGCTTGCAACTGTTGAACGGAAAATGCTTTAACAGCTGAACATTGATATCAGACCTAATATATATAACGACCCAACCTGAATATATCAGTTAGTAAGCTTACTAGAAATTGATTATTTTTATTTTTGATACAAAATACGATGAAAATGTCGATGAAACTGCTTTTCCTTTGTTGAAGAAAAATGTATAGAAAAATTTATAGAAAAAGAGCCCTTGTAAATAATATTTTGCAGTAATATCTGTAAAGTAAGCTGCTCTACTTAAAAACAAAAAAATATTGGTATATTTTTGAAATTCGTGTCTTCAAACTATTTTAAATCAGACATTTTGCATCCTACCGTTTTTTCAAAATAATTTACATTCGAATTGAACACAGTGGGGGTAGTTCGGTACACT
This sequence comes from Argyra leucocephala, assembly GCA_963942445.1. Classification (NCBI taxonomy): domain Eukaryota; kingdom Metazoa; phylum Arthropoda; class Insecta; order Diptera; family Dolichopodidae; genus Argyra; species Argyra leucocephala. Next base: position 72,284,902 of record OZ012677.1, read on the forward strand.
TTTATCTTTTCGATTAGTGAGACAATATTATTTACTAGGTTATCCATCCCACATGTGCATGCTGTGTTTTTTTTTTAATTAAATTAAATTTATTTTTTTGTGTCACATTTTTTTTTTTTTTTTAATTTCAAATTACTCTGAATAGCTTTTTCTTCAACTTTTGTTGTTGTTGTTATTCTTTTTTCTATTAATAATAATTTTATTTATAATTTTATTTCTTCATAAATTATATTTTAGATAATTAAAATTTTAATTTCGTATAATGTAGAGAACAGAAATATTTTTTTGTTTTATATGGTCTTAATACTCTCGATTGAATGATTTTTAGGGAAAATATGCAAAAGAATCAAATTACTAAGAAGCACTTAAGATTTGTCAAAACAAACAAAAAAAAAAAAAAAAATGAGAATTAAAAACACAATTTTTAAAGTTAAAGAAATAAATTGTGAACTGTCGAAATTGAATTCAGTTTTTTTTTTATTTCAAATTGAAAGTAATTCAGAGTTAGTAAAACAAAAATAGTCTGTTTTCAAAAAGGCTTCAGCAGATTTTCTAATATAAGGCTAATATGGGAAGCAATATGCTTTTTCATTTTTTCCACTCCTTTTGAGCCTGGGTCTTTTTAAACCCATTTGCGATTGCGATGAGAGTCGCCCCCAACTGTTGTAAGCTTATTTAATTAGATCTTTCGTTAGGGCCTGAAGTGCCAAAGCACTGCTTAACTTTTTATTTTAATCATTCGTTGTTCACGAGTATACCGTTTTCATTCTATACTTAGTGTCGTTTGCCAAACCTATCGGTTAGTACATTATTGCCAAGGAATTTTGAACCTGTAATTGTTTTACAATTTTTCTATCGAGAGGCTATCTGGTATTGTCAAACATGTTATTTGTAATCTACCATGACTATTAAGACGATGTTCAGTTATTTCAATTTGTGTACCACTCATTGCATATGTACCATTATATGGTATATGTGAATGATATTTTGATGTTGCTTCATTCATATGATTACTACTATTAATACCAATACCAATACTACTACTTTCTATACTACCCCTCCCTCTTCCCTGTTTACTGGTAATGATACTGGTACTAATACCACCCGTATTATTTATAGATCCTTAACCTTTAACAATTTCACAGATGGAACAGCTTCAACTACGAATTATACAAACTTTAATTAAACATGCTGAATTAAGCTTATACGTAACGTGTATTAAAGTTTCAATATTATTTCGGCTTGGTTTTTTTTCATCTGTCGGAAAAGTGTCATATGCCAATTTCTTGAATTATACATAAGTAACATAACAGACATAAATTAAGTATATTGTTTTGGAATTATACCAACCCTTCTTTAACTAATCGAATATAACGTTCAGTGGGTGATATCGTTAAGTCCACTCTTGCAATTCAGCCGACAATATTCTTAGAACAATCGTCCAAGCATTCATACACTATAAAAACATTAACACTGTTATTACATAGCACCATTATTCAAAGCTTCATATATAATTTTGGTTTATGCTCTAATTGTGTTCCAGATATCAGGACCTAAGAAAAGGCTTTTTGATTTTTTTTTTTAAGTTTCAATAATTGAAATTATAAAGCTATCAAACAACATCGCGCGAATGAGCTTAGAATTGAAACACGGCTTAAGAATATCCGGTGGCCCAAAAAACAATAAAACAAGAGCTTGTAGAGACAACCATAACGTCATCATTTTGAATATATTTATTTTTATCCAGGTAAATCCATCCTTCTGGATGTATATAACAGGAGCTCATTGTCTTCTCAATGTACCTATCATTTGGATATTTTGAGTGGGCAATCAGACTATTTTCTGTCACAGACTGAAATTTGGAATCACAGACTCTACCATAGAATAAATGTTTTCTTATTAGATTAATTATGAATATTGGTCGATTTATTTTATCTTTCTAACCTCATAGAGCGTTTTGTTCGATATTATAATGTTTGTATTCTGTTTCCGGTTTTCTGAATTTACTTGTGCAATGACTTATACACTTTCTCTCAAACTTTCTCAATAACTCTCCATACATGATGGACTTATATTATACCATATTAGGCAAGCATATGTAAGAATAGGTCTTATCAATGCTTGGCATCCTATGATTCTTACTTTGTTATTTACTCCTTTTGCATAGAACAGCTTCTTGGAGGCCCAATTTCCTAGCTTTTTTTAATTGTTTGGAAATATATTTTTTACAGTTAAATTTACTCAATTAATTCTCCTTAATACTCCTCTAAGTTAAATTTACTTTAATTGAAGAAAAGGCTACCTCATGAATTATATCTACTCATGAGATCATAATTAGACAGTGGTAACTTTGTAATAAAACAACAACAAGATAACACATCAGAAAAAATAATAAAATCAAGTCCCCCAGGGTAGTGTGCTTGGACTTACCTTATACTTAATATATACTGGAGATTTGCCAACAACAGAAAACACACTAACTGCAACGTTTGCTGATGACACAGTAGTATTAGCAACAAACACATGCCCAACTGCTACCTCAAACCAATTGCAAGAACACTTATTAAAAATTGAAGATTGCCTAAAAATATGGAGAATCAAGGCTAATGTAAGCAAATCAGTGCATGTTACTTTCACCACCAGAAGAGAAGATTGCCCGGCTGTAACACTACATGTGTACGAACCGAACACTTGAATATCCTGGGCATGAAGTTTAACAATAAAATGATATGGAATGACCACATCCTTGACATTGCTAAAAATGCCGCGAGATGTTTGGGTTTTTTGAGTCGCTGCAAAACGTATTTTACTCCCCAGGACATGCTAAATATCTATAAATCATACATACGACCCAAGTTGGAATACAATTCACATATATGGGCCGGTGCATCACGAACCGCACTTAATTTTCTTGACAAAGTTCAAAAGCGTGCCATTCGTCTTATTGACAACCCTAATGTGACATCATCCCTTGTACCACTTGAAAATCGTCGTGTTGTTGGAGCACTTTCCCTATTTTATAGATATCTCGTAGGTTTAGGCACTTGTTCAGATGAAATAAAAACTCTAATGCTATCTCTCAAACATTTCCGCAGAGGAACAAGAGAGGCATCAAGTGCCCACCCCTACTCAGTGCAAATTCCAAGGTGGCTCCAAACTGGCTGTGGGAATTCGTTTGTAGTCAAATTTTCTCGAATGTGGAACCATATTCCAACAAATGTGTTTCCCCAAAGCAAAAATATACCTGCGTACAATCTACAAAAGTTCAAGAGTAATATTAATAAATTTATTCAAAATGTCCTGCTGATCAAAGGGATATTTTTCTTTCTAAAATCCTCAATTAGTCCAAGCTATATATTCGTGTATAAAAGTATCGTTTGAAACCTAGTGTTTGGCTTAACTTAAAAAAAAAAAAAAAAAAAAACATAATGTGGCATTAAGCCATGCAAGCTCTGCAAAGTATCTTGGTATGCATCTGGATAGGCGTTTAAATTGGAGAGAGCATATTGTCAACAAAAATAAGCAACTTAGATTGAAGTTCAACAGCCTATACTGGTTAATAGGACGTTATTCGCGGTTATCAATGGAATGCAAGATCCTATACTATACAAGGTCATCTTAAAACCCATCTGGTACTATGGTATAGAGCTGTGGGGAACCACAAGTAATTCCAACATTGAAATACTGGAAAGGTTGCAATATAAAGTGCTCCGATCAATAGTAAATGAACCATGGTTCGTGACAAATGAGGAAATTAGAAAGGACTTAAAAGTCGAATCGGTTAAAGAAGCCATAGCAACAAGAAGCTCAAAATACTTTGCGAGATGGGAAATACATCCCAACGATCTCGCGCCACAACTACACTGTACAGACCAATATACGCGAACAGTGAAAAGGTTTCATTCGATAGATCTAAGCAGCAGATTTATGAATAGTCGAAACAGAAATCCCTACTAGCTTGACCAGAAATTTCGACCGTTTTTTCTAACATTAGTGTAGACTTGTTCTGAATAATATAGCTTCACACTTGCTATAATTGATCCTTAGTTTCCAAGTATTAACATACCTTTGTAAAACTTCTAATAGATATTCGGCAAATTTGTATGACAATGTATATACGGTTTTGAATAGTGTATTGGCTTGTAAGGGTACATTTTAGCAAATATATTTCTAGGGTTTAAATTACATTTGACAACTATATTGTTAAGCCTAGATGAAAGGTCCACTGTAGAGAACCTGCTATCACGGCTGCTTAGTTTTCTGTGTTGACTACCTGGTGTTCTAAGCAGTTTTTCTACGAGTGGATTTGCGTGGCTTCTTAACCGGGTTCAATATAATATTTTGGTTGTAGCAATTATTTCTTCTGCCACAAATTTTAATTGTAAGTCATTTCTTATGACTGAGCTACGAACATATGAGTTGACGAATACTCTAAGTACCTTTGCTTCAAAACCTTTAATAATGTCTATGTTTGAATTGCTTGCCGTACCACACAACTTGATTGTGTAAGTCCATATCATCAACTACAATCACAAATCCGACTTCATCCGTACTCGGTATTCTAAACAGGTTGCTTGACTTATTCTTCTCATACTTTTATAATGTCTTATATTCAATACGTTTGACACATATAAAATATTTTGGTTATGGATACACAACAAAAAATAATATCAATACAAAAGTCAATTATTTGTAATTCTTTTATTTACTCTCAAGTCACATACATTTTTTTTATTTGAATTTTATTAGACATTTCATTGACATATGATGTTATTTAAAAAAAAAAAAAAAAAAAAACAATCTTAAACCAAAAAAAAAGGGATGTCAAAATAAATTTAACAAAAAAAAAATTTCTCACGAGAATAATTTAGGGTATACTACCCTCTAAGGAATTTCCTTTAACTTTAATTATGTCTAGACCCTTTCTATACAATACATGTATGTTCCTTGAAAGATGAATTAAAATTTAACTTTAAAATATCAAAACAATTCATGCATTATTGAAAATGTCAAAATAATAATAAGGAAAAAATTAATAAATCATATCGAGGATCAATTATTGGTATAGTGGGTCATAGATCCCTTCACAGTAAATTATTAAGAGTATTTTTTTTTTTTATAATTACTTTACCCAAAGAAAGAGTACTAACTTATAAAAAATAATTCTTTAAGGAGCGAAAAACGATATTTTAAGAGCTTTAGAAATGGAAATATCATTCTCACTTACTGTAAATATTATTGTTAGTGTTTTGTGTTTTGACCCGAAGTATTTTTTTGTAAGTAAATGAATAGGGAATTGGGAAAACGATTTTTTTTTTAGAAATGATTTATATCCGCCTTAGTATGGGGTCTGACAATTTGTAATTTGTTTTTATAATTATTTTTTTTTTCTAAAAAAGTAAAAAGTTGTTATAAAATAAATGGGTTTTACACATACAACTGTTTTTCAAATTTTGTATCTTTTTAAGTCCTGTCAGTAATGCTTCTTTTGTCAGTTGTGCAATAATATGGACACAGCAAAAGAAATTTAGGTTATTTTTATTGTTTCAGCTTCTTTACTACAATATCCAGTAAATTTTTGTATTTAAATTCAATTCAAGCACTCTGTTAACCCAATCCCGCCGGTTGGCCTATATATAGGACAGCAAACAATATGTCATACAAATACGTATAACTTCCATTAAAATTAACTTAGCTCGGTCAAAAGTACCTTATTTTGAAGCTAAAAAATAAAGTAACATTTTTCAATATAGTAACCCCAACTTTTCAGTTTATAAATAACATTTAAAATCAATTCAAAATATAATTTTTTCAAAAAGTTAAAAATAGTAGAGGTGAATGTATAAAATGTTAAAAAATAAATACTGAAAAATATTTAATTGTGTTCAAACTGCCAAAATTTATTTGTTTAAGCATTAAAGAAGAAAATATTAATTATTTTTTTATTTAAAAATTGGTCTCCTATAATATAGTATTTAAATATTGGTGTCGTATAACGTAAATGTACCTATCACCACCCTAGTACATTATGCCGCCCAAGCCCTTCTTTTGTAAATACAAAACTCCCACGCTTTATATTTAAAATTTATTTTTGAAATAAATAAAGTATATTTTCTTCCTTGTTGTAATGCAAAATAATGCCCATTTGTATTCATATTAATAAATAAGTTATTGATAGAAAACTAAACTAGGTAGACATTTTAGTGAAAAAATTGGTTCAAACGTTTAAAATTTTTTTTATTTTGTTAAGACCATAATAATTAAACTATGATGTTCACTTATTTATTTTATTCAAATAATTGTAAAATATATATTATTAAATAGATTATAATACATATACCTTCTTCAATGTGTAAATAAAATATATTTAATATTGCTAATTAGTTTTGAGCGGGAATTAGGGACATGTAAATTTATGTTTTATGTATTTACGATCGACCGGGCGGTATTAGGAAATTGATATATCGAAATAATTAATTAAGTTATTCAACTATTTTTGATTATATAAGGATGCCACTGGACAATTTTAAATTGAAATTGAACAAGCTAAGCTGGACCTAATTACGACTTATTAATTTAATTTCGCATATGTGTTTTTTTTTTTACAACTAAATTTGTATGAAAAAGCGAGTCGGTAATAGCAATATGTCCTAATTCTGATCTAAATATGCAGGTTTAAGCTATTTTCTACTAAATCCATACCAAGTTTTATATTTAAAGAAAAAACTATATTTTAATTGTTGAAAACAAGCGAATATTTTCCTTTAATTAGTAGATTTCCTTTTATTAGTATTCCTAGACGAAATACGCGTATCTGTATGATAAGCATATTTAGTAAAGTTAAAAGGAAAATGTTCGCGTATTTTTAACCATTAGATAAACTTTATTCTAACGCCAACCCTAAAGAATAAGTTCTTCCAAAACTATGTTTTACTTATATTATATTTTGTATAATTTAAAAAATCTCTGGATATATCTTGCCTTGCCACCAAAATTTTATTGAGGCGTCCATTATAAATTACCAAAATAATTTTTTTGTATATATATTTCACAATACGTTAAATAGAGCAGTGAGTGAAAACCATGACCATGTCTGGCACATTTTGGAGATGGCTTGTAAAAGAAGATATTCTAACAGTGACATAGTCTGCAAAATTAAGCCTCCAGTTTTAATGAAAAGCAGAGGACAATATAATGTACCTGAAATCATACAAATAAAAAATGCCAAAACTAAGAAGTAGTAAATGTGATTTTTACTTTGTTTGTATATGAAATATTTTGTATTTTTATTTATTTATTTTAAATGTGCATTGTTATAATATTTAGTTAATTATGTTATATTTAATTATTTTTTTTTGTTTGAAATACTGAATCGTTGCATTGTTTAATGTTTTTTAAATTTTCATATTGAAATAAATGAATATTTTTTAATGTGTAACAAATAATTTTACTTACATTATAACTATTTATTTTTTTTTTTTCAAACTACTTATAGTAATATTGATTTTTTATTATAATAAATATTTTTTATATTTTAACTACTAGTTAATTATTTAAAAAATTAATTATTAATTTTACTCTTAATAATTATTTTAAATAGCTTTTTTGAATAAAATCGTAAATAGGTACTGTGAACCGCAAATAGGTTCAAAAAGCGGAATTGAGTTCATATAAGGGCGGAATTAGTTCAGATTGAAATTGTCGAGCGGAAATACGTAAAATGAAACTTTTTTTGGCAGTTATAATATTTTATTATTTATTTAGAAAAAATTAAATTATAATTAGATGAAAATATTTTTTTTTTAATTAAAAAATACTAATTATTGTAATTTGAAAAAAAAAAAAAATTAAAAAAGGCTTAGGTATATTTTGCTTATTTTGTCAACTTAAACTAATTTTTCCTTAAGGGGGCGGAAATTGGTACATTTGCGTTATATAGTCCAAGGGCATAAGTATGTAAGAATTTTTATTTCGTTGTAGTTTTATTTTGGAACATGTAAAGCGTAAATATGACACAAGTAAAAGCATATGCATGGTAAAAGTGAGTGCAAGGGTCTTCAGGTTATTGAGGGTCTTAAGGTTTAGCTATTGAAGCTTTATTGAGAGTTCAAAATAATTTTGAAGATCATAATGTCATAAACGTAAGCATTTTCCTACCAGAATTAGATAAATTGACGAATTGTGAAAAATATTTATCATCAAAATCTCTTTAAAAACGAATTGCCAAGAGATGTTCAAAGTGCAATAGAAATGAAAATTTGGGACGAAAATGATGAATTCGTTTTTGTTGTTAATATTATTTGTGATTGTGTCTATACTTGGCGTATTTAACAGTTTGTTTGATAATAGCGTTTCTGCAATGCTAACTAATGTTGACTTTATAAATCCTATGCATTCAGAAAAACGTTGGAATAGAGAAACGCATATAGAGAAACGAGAATTTTGCAAATTTTAACGCTGATATGAGTGGTGATAGCATTGATCAAAATAGCAATAAGTACAGAATCATGCCAAAAGGTAACGATTGTAGTGGTTATTTGAATCATGATAAAAGGTAAGGAGTATAGTGGTAACCGTTTTATTTTTCTTTATGTATTTAATTTATAATATTTAGTTTTTTTTTTTTCTTTATTTTTTAATGTGATATTTCACATAGAATTCATTTATTATGTAATTTTGTAATTTAAATTTATAACAATACTTAAAAAAAAAATGTTTACATTCTAAATCTAAATATTAATTTTATAGTGACCGTAGCATAAGCTGTCTGGTTTTATAATTTTTTGACTATTAGACATGTTTCTATTTTTTATATTTTAATTTTTAATTTTTAATTTTCCTAAATTACTAAATTTTATTATTGTTTCGTTACCAAATATTTCTTATACATACATTACATATTTTGTTTTTAGTTAGTTTGTTTCAATGTATTTATTTTTGTCATTCGAACTCTAAAAAATATAATAAACCAAAATAATATTTTCATTTGTTTAAACTTTTTGTTTTAAAATTATGCACCCATATTTGCCGGTTGGCCTATTTATAGGACGGTCCATAAATCGGAACCTATAAGGGTTAGAAGAACCAAAGTTGACTTTTGGCTTATCTAGCAAAACATTACTCTGGCTTTAAAATATTATTCGTTTTGGACAACGAGAAAGGGTAGCCGGCGGAAAAGGTTTAAGGCAAAAATTTGTTTTGAAAAATTGTTGGAAGTCTGCTTTCAATTAAAATATATTACTTTCACCTTTGTTTGTATTGAAGTTCTCAAAAATATGAAAAACCCACCGATTGATAGAAATTAATTTTTGTTATTACAACCAATTTGTCGCTGTTTTTCTAACTAACAAATATAATTAATATTTTCTTGAAATAAGATATTACGTATCTATAACTTCCTCGGGGTGCTCAAATCCAAAAACAAAAAAATTATTTAAATTTTTCATTAAAAATTTGAAAATTAAAAAAAAAATAAATTTTTTAAATTTATTATATACATATACAACAGCTTCACACGCCCCGAATAGAATGAATAGAACAGACAGCCGAATGAAAATTGACTCCCCCATATTAAATTGAATTAAATTATTCACAAGGATTAAAAAAAAACAAAAAACAAAAGGGAACGAATACAAATTACATTTTTTTTTTCTTTTTATATTTTTTATATTTTAATCAAACATTTTACCCGCTATTAAACACCGTTATTAATATGTAAACGAGCTCTTTGCTTATTTAAATAAAAAGAGTGAATAATAAAAAAAAAATAATCAGACTTCCCCATACCCCAAAATGGGTCAAATAACTTTTATTTTATTCATATTTATACCTAAATTATTATTTAAGATTATATTCAATTTAATTTCTACCATCTCCCTTTTCTTTTAAACCAGCATCAACCTTCCACTAACCAAACCCCCCCTCTCTACTTATAATTTTTTTCTTTTAAATTAGTTATATTTTTTTTTTCATATATACATTTTCATCTCTTTGATATTTTAAGTAAGTTGTGGACAATTGTATTGGACATCCCCACCCACAAAACTTATAATATTTTATATGAATAAAATTTGATCAAAAATAGGTACAAAAGAATCGCCATTTTTAAAACATAACTTGTCAAATAATATGTTTTCCAATAATTTTTCAACAATATTTGAAATTTTAAATTTTTCTTCTCCACCCATAAATTGTAAATTTGCTTTGAAAATTTATAAAAACATTGAACTTGGGGGGGACCAAATATTGTACAAATTTTATTACGTACAATAGTCGACAAAATGTAACAACAATAATTATGTAAAATACGCATAGCTTACATGGTGTGTTTGGAGTCGTATAAGTAAAAGATAAAAAAATATGGGTGTTCCTGATGAGCACAGAAATGAAATAGGTACTGCTCATATACTACTTATATATACACTCATATAGATATCTACTGCACTATATCGAACGACTCTTCTAAAAATAAAAATAAAAAAGTTCGTCGAATTTATATTGTCCCGTAACTGACGAAGGGGTTTGAATGAAAAATGGATCTTGTTAAGAAAGTAAAACTTAGACATTTTCATTTACGTGACCATGTAGAGCGAATGAAAGCAAATAGTACAACTAAAATACTATTCAAATCCAAACCCTGATGAACGCCCAGTTGAGGGAGACAAAACTTTCGTTGGGGAAATGAATAATTATCAAAGAATATGAAAAAAACTACATATTTTTCACTGGGAGGGAATTTGCTTGTAACCGCAGTATAAGGGAAGTACAGTATTCCGCCAGACCCAGAACCTTCAAAATTTGCAAGGCCCAAAAACTTAAAGGCTAAGATATAAAACTTGTTGGGTTCAAGTTTTATGAACTTTTTCGTGCTTAACAAAAACTGTCCAATAAGGTGTACGTGGGAATAAAGATGAGAATTACTGATCGTTAAGAAATTACCAAATTATACACCCTACCTATTATTTTTATCTTTTCAGTACCACATTGAAAGCGTCATAGAACAAGGTTGATAATGATATTAAGTGTAATGAATAAATCTCCTTTGGGTATCCTTAAAAACACCTAGAAAACCTCTTTAATATTATTGGGTTATATTTAATAATTGAAAATATTGTTTACGAGAAATATGGAAGCAGGTTTTCAAACGGATATTACCTACACCGATTATAGTAAAGCCTTTGATGTTTTACCACATGCAATAATACTACTAAAATTAAGGATACTTGGTTTCCCAGAATTCTTTCTGAAATAAGTTAAATCCTATCTAACCGATAGATCTTATAGTATTTTATTTAGAAAAAATACTTCTAAGTCTTTTTATGCTAATTCAGGAGTCTCACAAGGCAGTCATTTAGGACCGCTTTTTTCATAATCTCGATTAATGATGTCTGTTCAGTAATTCTTAATAGTGAACTGAAAATTAACGCGGATGACATGAAAATTTTAAAAAAAAAATTACTTCTTTAGAAGACGCTTTATTCCTACAAGGCGATTTAGATAACTTGCTTAAATGGTGTACAGCTAATAATTTTCTTTTGAATGTGAATAAATGTGCACTTATGTGTTACACACGTCGACGTAATCAAATTAGTAATCGTAATCGTAATCACTTTGTTTTAATTATTCGTTAAATGATATTAGCCTTTCCAAAACGAGCTCAATTAAAGACTTAGGGGCTTACTTTGACGAAAAGCTTAACTTTAAATCACATTTTTGTAATATTATCAATAAAGCTAATTCTATGCTAGGTTTTGTTAACGATTTCTATATTCTCAAATCTTTGTATTCTAGTCTCGTTAGACCAAATTTGGAGTATGCTAGTCAAGTTTGGTCACCTTTCTATGATGTTCATATTAACAGGATTGAAGCAGTGCAAAACATTTTTTAAAGATTTGTTTTGCGTAATTTCCAATGGTCAAATCCATTAATTTTACCGCCATATGAGCATAGATTGAACTTAATTCATTTGAAAACTTTGAAATTCAGACGAGAAGTGGCGGATGTTATTTTTCTTACTGAAATTATTAAAGGAAACATTGATTCTCCTCAGATTTTGAATAACATCAATATTAATTCAAATAATCACCTACGAAATACAAACTTCTTAACATTAAGTTTTCATATAGGACCAATTATGGCAATTATGATCCAATTCATAGAATGTTACTAATTGGTAATAAACACATAAGCTATATTGATTTCACACTTTCCACAAAACAGACTCAAAAACTTAAATTATATAAGTAATCTGTAGTAGTTAAAATATGTCTGCAATTTATTTCAATGTATTTAACTAGTTCTAAGTTAGATATAATTTTAATTTGTAAATTGAATGGGTTATGTTGTATTGTAAAAAAAAAAAAAATAATAATAATAATAATTGTAATGAAGTTCGAACTAAACTAAATAAATAAATAAATATTGATGATAACATTTAAAATCCGAAAATAGTGTTTGAAGTCAAAAGGGTAAAGTTATTATTCTGCGCTATTTTAAGTCACAACCGATGCGATAAATTTTTAAGACCCTCCATGCTCTAACTTCAATCCAAAAATCAAATTGGTTCCAGATAAACTTGTCGAGCTTATTCTAAAAATTATATAATCAAGTCTAAGAAAAATTGAATTATATCAAGCTTAAGTACCAGCTCTTTGATAAATGGGGTTTCAATAGTTTGTTTAATTTTGTTTATTGAATTTTTTTTTGTGTTTATTTATTGGTTCACAGATTGATTTCGTTTGTTCGTTCATTTTTTTGTTGATCATACAGTTTGAGCTATGGATCTGAAATAAATTTGTTATTTTTGTTTTTGTTTTAGGAACGGTTATACATCAATCATTATTTAATTTTTTTATTTATTTATTTTAGCTGATTAATCATAATACATTTGGGTACAAAAGAAAAAGAGCACTAACATCTTGGTTTTGGGCTTGAAATATGTATAATCGTAATATGTATATCATATTTTGAATTAAATTTAATAAATTTTAAATTCTTTATTAATATTCTACATCCGTATAGAAACAAATTAATGATATTTGGATTGTTTGTTTACTTCAAATACCAGTAGACAGTAAAATTAATTTTTCTACACACTGTATCAATCCATACGAGTAGTTTTTACCGCATACTATCAAAAAAAAAAAATCGTTAAAAATAAACCAACAATTACAATTCCATATATACGTATACGTTATCATAAGGATACTCTTATTCAATATTATCCTTGTACAAATATGGATAAATTTATGTTTTTTTTCCTACATTATTTTGTTTTTGTTGTTTTTTTTTATATTACTCAAATTTAAAAAAAAAAATTAAATATTTGCTTCTTTCATCAAAAATAGAAATGTAAGAGAAACTGTTAGATTTTCATAAAATAGTTAATAACAGGAAATGAGAGAGAGAAAGAGAAAGAAAAAGGAAAATAAAGAGTGTGTTCGTGTTGTGTATAATAGAGTAGAGTTTTTGGAAAGAGAGTAGAGTGGGGGAAGGCGATTATCATCAGTTTAGTGCGACAAGGTAACCAAAAAGGTTATTTGAAGTGCTCTTAAATTGAAATATGAATAAAGTACTCCAGTACACTACCATGGAATTAAATTGTTTTTTTTTTTGCTTTTCTATTTTTTTTGTTTTTTTTTTTTTTGTTTTTACAGAAATATTCCCAGATAAAATTTGTAAAATTTTTGTATTTATATATATATATATTATAATATATGAATTTTATATGTATATGCATATATATTATATAAATTGTATATTTGTGTGTAAAGATTAGAAAACTTGTATTTTATAACGTACCTATAATACTGTATGTATAGATATTTACTTAGTGAAGTGAGGTAATACTCAACAGGATTCAAAAAGGATATGATGGATTTTGTATTTTGAATAATTTTATACAGATGTTTTATTTTATATTGAATAAAATTTTAGATGTATAAGAATAAAATGTATTATGTATATAGTATATGTATATATATGTATATAATATTTTTTATTTATTTAATAAAGTTTCAAGTGCTCAAGTATAATACATTTTAGTACATTATAAACGTATAATATTTATTTAAACTAATTAAAAGCTTTTATGTTCGTGAAATAAGATTAGAATGTTTTTTCAATTTTATTTTTTATTTTTTTTTACTTTTTTGAGAACAACATTTAAAAACGTAAAAAGTGGTGCGTTTTTTTTTATTTTTTTTACATAATATACAACAATTTTTAAAATAGGAAAAAGGATTCGCTTAAATTTTATAAAATAGCTATTTGAAGTGATTTCTATTTACAATATTTTATTTTATGTTTTTTTTTTTTGTATTTAAATTTTTATATAATGAGATGAAAGAATATTGTTATTTATAAAGGAAATTGAGTTAATTATTCGATCAAATAACTCAAACATATTATAAGTTTTTAAATGTATATATATATATATTTTTTTGGTACTAGGGTGTCCATTATTATTTCAATAATTTAAAAAATTCATTTTATTTAATTATATTTTTTAAATAACTTTTAAATTTTGTTTGCTTAAGTTTTGTCAAGATAAAAAATTTTAGAATATTTTTTTGATTTTAGACTAATAAATGGCCGACTTTAAGGTAGACATTAATTCTTATGAATATAAAATGACTATGATGAAATGGAAACTGATGTGATGATGGAAATTGAAGTGGATATGAAATAACTAGCATTAAAGTTTGAATTGAAATAAGAGCTTAATTCATTATCTATAATTATAATTGACAAGCATTTAAGGTCCTGCGCAGTAGACACCTTTTTATTTTATTTCGATTCTCCTACTCCTTAATGAATTTCTAATATATATAATATATAAGATTGTATATAAAACAAAAATGCGCACACAGTTGAAATTTTTTTAATCATATGGGTTTATTATTCACCAAATACATTATTCGTGAGTTATTATTAAAATGAAAAACAAATAAAAATATAAAAAAAACAAAAAAAAAAACAAAAACAAAAAAAATTCAGTTGAATTCTTCATATGATGGGCAATTTCATCTTTACATAATAGAGTCAAGGTAGCTATCTATAACTATAATTGACAAGCATTTAAGGACTTGCGCAGTAGACACCTTTTTATTTTAACTCTCTTCACCTTAATGAATTCTTAAAATATAATAAGTAAGTTGTAAATAAAACAATAATGCGCATACAGTTGAATTTTTTTTAATCATATGGTTTTATTATTCGCCAAATACATTAAGAAACAGGTAGAAACGAAACAGAAAATGAGAAGTAAGATATTTATGTTTTTTAACGAAAACATACTAATTCCAAAGCTATTCATTAAAACATGAGTGTTTTCTGCTTTGTAATGAGAAGTCTATATCACTACGTAAATAACTGTTTTTTTAAAAACTTTAAATTTGACTTCAAGTTGAAATATAATTTCTCAACAGAGGCCCCTAGTATTTCTATTAATTTAGTAAAAAATGTGTACAAAGTGGATTGTAACAAATTTATTTTGTATTTTAAGTTGAAACTACTTTAATGCTATTTTTGGGGATATTCAAATAAATTTTAATTCAAATATAATGATACTAATGCCATCGATAAGATTGATTTCTAAGTTGTACTACACAGCTTTTCTTATTCCAATTTTTCTATTCTCAAAACTTCATCTGGTGGAACCTGGTACCACTAGCAATAGTAACAATAGTAAAAATATGTAAAAATTATAATCAAGAGATATATTATTTATTTTAGAGGTTAATATGTATTTTAACTTAGTCATAAGCAAGTAATTAGATCGAAACTTGTTGTGATTTACTTCATTTGATTCAGCTATTTTGATCTCTACTTCGTATAAAAATCATCCTACAACTCAGATTTTTGTAATTTGATAAGTAAATGTTAGAAAAACATTGTAGATATTGTAGTATAAATTTGCAGTACCGTACTTAATTAAGCACGAATAGGTGATTCTACCTAAGTTACTGTCAAGAACATAAAAAAAAAAAATGAAATTACTCGGAAAAGTAAATCAAATATAACCTGAGAGGCAAAAAGGACTAAAATGAAAAGTAAATAATGTTTCCTTGATTTTTTGGGAAAAATTAAAGTTATAATTAAGATGAACTTCTAGGTATTTTACTGATTTTTTGTTTGGTAAAAGGTCATTTGTAGCGCTTTTAATGTTAAACTTCCTCCAACGTTTTTTCAAATTATAATTATGGTTCTTGTAGGTATTTCGAAAGAGGATATGCTACCGGAGCTTGGGAAAGCATTTAATAGTATATGGTTAGACGGACTTGTTTACAATCTATACAAATATAAATTGCCTAACCAAGTAATCTATAATTATAATAGACAAGCATTTAAGGACTTGCGCAGTAAACAACTTCTCATTTTATCTCTCTTCACCTTAATGAACTCTTTTAATATATAAATAAGTTGTATATATACAACAGACCCTGTTGAGTAATTATGATTCAAGTTAACACAAAATTTAAATTAAAAGATAATAATTTACGTACTGACATAGACTTCTCACAATAAAGTAGAAACCACTCATGTTTTCATAAACATTTAGAGGTTAGTAAGCTTTATTTCACATTTGTTATAATTAATTTTTAACAGCCAGACTTTAAAATAATCAATTATAACGTTAAACATTTTTTGAGCAGTTATGTTAATATTTTCTATTCTACTATCACTAGCGTAAATTATTATATCATTAACAAAGGCTAATGAGAAATTTTCACCAAGTTCTAATAATTCATTAATATATAATGAAAACAAGACAATGAAAATAAGCTTGCTCAAGGCCATTTTCGATGTTATGTATTTTAACACATGTTTTCGTATCATTAGATGAAATGTAGAAATTATTGTCGTGAATTATATTATTAACTAGGCGTCCCTGTTGAGTAATTATATTTCAAGTTGAAGTCAAATTTAAAGTTTTTCAAAAAACAGTAATTTACGTACTGACATAGACTTCGCACGATATAGCAGAAACCACTCGTGTTTAATAAAAAGTTTTGTGGTAAGTAAGTTTTATTTAGGACACATAAATACACGTCCCTCATATACTGCTTCGTTTCCGATATATTCCCTATAGTAAGAAGCATTTAGTGATAAAATTATTAAAAATAAAAAATTTTGTCATTAAAGAGGTACGTATATATATACCTACATAATACATAATTTTAATAAAAACTATATTATTACTACAAATAACAAAAATTTAGAAACAGTTACTTAAAAAGATAAAAATGAAGAATTCAAGTGACCTACTATATCAAAATGAAGTACTCTAACTCTACTATATAAAAATAAATTTGCTCGTCATATGAACAATTCAACTGATTTTTTTTGTTTTTGCTTTTTTATATTTTTCATTTGAGATGAATTTGTTTCTTTGTTTTTTTTTTGGCATATGTACATAGATTCATTCGCAAGTACATAATATAAAATATAAAAACTAATTTGTTTACTTTTGTTTATTATTTTCATAAGATCTCACTTATGCATAATGTATTTGCTGAATAATAAGATCGTATGTGTACAAAATGTTCAACTGTGTGCGCATTTTTGTTTTATATACAATCTTATATATTATATATATTAGAAGTTCATTAAGGAGTAGGAGAATCGAAATAAAATAAAAAGGTGTCTACTGCGCAGGACCTTAAATGCTTGTCAATTATAATTATAGACTAGGGGTCCCTGTTGAGTAATTATAATTCAAGCTAAGTATTAGCTTTTGTGTTTATTTATTGTAAATTTTTTGATACAGGTTTTTTTTTATCAGAAAATCGATTGTTGAATACGCCAAAAAATGACTGGGACTTTCAATTTAAAATGCATACTATCAGAAATTAATTAGTATTTTAATGAAATGTGATCAATATGTTCTATAACTACAGAAACAATTTGATAATTTTAATTTAAGTCTGTGTAATTTACCGTGTTAGTTTGTTTTATTTGTATTTTATTAATACTTTTAATTATAAATTATTCAAAAACCAATGTACAAATCAAAACATGGTACTCTATGAGTAGGAAACTTTAGAAAATAAAGTTAAAATTTCGGAAAAGAAAGCAAAATTTATTTTAGGGGAAGCAAGTAAGTAATAGAATAAATTTAATCCAACGATCCAGGAAAAGTTTTAAGAAATTTAATTCCAATGAATTTTAGTAAAATTAAACGATTACTTTTCATTCTTACAACTTCTTTCAAATAAGAAATGTAGATAATAATAATATTTTTGATATATAAAAGCAGACAATATGTATTTATCCATTACCTGGATTTTATTTTTTATAATAGATTTTTTATTTCTATTTTTATTTATTTTTTTAAGTAACTGTCTCAAATTATTGTTTTCTATATTTTAATCATTTGTAGATTCTAGTAATCATATAGTTTTGATTAAAAATATGTATAATGTATATATATACATCCCTTGGATTTCCTAAATAAAGCTTACTAACCTCTAAATGTTTATGAAAACATGAGTGGTTTCTACTTTATTGTGAGAAGTCTATGTCAGTACGTAAATTATTGTCTTTTAATTTAAATTTTGTGTTAACTAAATAATCAGAAGGGTCTGTTGTATATATACTGTTTATTTATATATTAAAAGAGTTCATTAAGGTGAAAAGAGATAAAATGAGAAGTTGTTTACTGCGCAAGTCCTTAAATGCTTGTCTATTATAATTATAGATTACTTGGTTAGGCAATTTATATTTGTATAGTTTGTAAACAAGTCCGTCTAACCATATACTATTAAATGCTTTCTCAAGCTCCGGTAGCATTTTTCTTATAAACACTCCAGAAAACATCTGAAACTAATTTCGTGATAGCATATAATATGTAACCTCTTGTAACATGGAACAAACATGTCCTTTGTACAACATCAATAAAACTAAAAACTTCAGGTTCCGTTTTTATTCATTCATTTCAATCCCAATTATTGAAGCTGAAATGAAATGGTCAAAATGAGATACAAACCTTTAAAAATACTTCTTTGCAGCTAGTCAGCGTTAGCTATGTCATATTCCTGACTTTAGGTGATAGCTTTGCTACAAATATAGGGTTTATTGTGGGAAGCAAAACTGATGATCTAATTGACGCTTAGGTAGGCGCTGATACTGAGTTTCATAGCTGAGTAATTCCTTAAAATAATGAACAACAACACAAAATGAGTCCCTCAAGTCGTGGTATTAAAATGGTACAATGAAGTGTAATCAAGGTCTTACAAAAAAACTTGAAATAGTGATTTCTATCCATCAATCTAAATAAAGTTCAGTCAAATGCATTTCTTTCAAGTTCAACTTTCAGAAACAAAAGATCAAAAAATTGTAGAGCCAAATGTTCAAAAGGTTTACCAACATTTGATTAACGAAAATAATAAAAGAAAACATAAATATTTAATAAAAATTTAAGTAACATATTTCGATATTTTCGATTTCTGTAAATTATCTTGTTTTTAATATATTTTGAATCCAATTTTATTTATTTAATTTTTGTTATTATTATAATTTAGAATTTTTTATTTATTTAAATTTATACAAAAAACAAAAACTAATTTTTATATTAATATTGAAATTAATTTTTACTTACTATAATTATTTATTATTTCACAAAATTATGGTAATTACCTGCAATAAAAAGAAAAACAGAAATTAAATTTTCATTATTTAATTAATAAAATATAGCTATTATCAATAACATAATAAATATAGTTTTAATATAATTCTGAGAAAAATAACCAATCATATTTTAATTTTTGATTGGATGATTCAGCACAGCATTCATTCAAATATTGGAATACTGGTCTATATCTATATACATGACGTGTTAATTAATCCGATCCGATCATCATATAAGCATCTGACTTTCAACATTAAGCTCTAATACATCAAACACTAAACCAAGACGTTTATAAATTTGGTTCGATTGTCCATATTCTTGAATTAATATTTCTAAGCATTTCTGGAGCATTGAAAATAAATCGAATATGGGTCTTCTGAGCGACGAATGTAATGCAAAGTTGGTTTAATACCAACATATAATGAAACTCTATATAGGCACTTCGGACATAACGAAATATTTTCCATCTATAAACGTAACTGATCTGAGTCTAAAATTCGTCATTAACATGCCAAAACAAATAACAACCGTTAAATTATTGTGAAAAAAAGAAATTTTCATCAAACATTTCATAAATAGAAAATAAAATAAAACAGTTTAAACATTTTTTCTGTATTCTTTGCCTTCGTTTATAACGTAGAAACATGTGGAATACAAAAAAAAAAATCTTGACTGAAAACGTTTTCAAAGAATAGTAGGCTGAAGGCTGTAGCACTGCTGGCTATTATTCAGCAGTGGCTGTAGCTATTCAATTTAACAATGACTTTCATTAAAAAGAACACATAACCAAACGATTTGAAAATATACATAATCAAACTGAAATGATGTACTTGTTAAATACTTTGTTAAAGCAAAGTCATCTCTATGATTGGAATAGAATTGTATAAATGAAAATCTCTCACCTAATAATGATACTACACTTGAAACAAAAAAAAATATAAAGATAGAAGAATGATGATTCAAGATGATTCAATGTTTCAATACTTAAATTAATGCTGTATAGGCTTTGTGTTAAACATTTTTAAATACGTTATAAAATTAGGAATCCTAAGGTATATGCTTCATCAACAATATAACTCCAATATCTATTGTATCGAGGTAAATGAACAAATAGAACTTATAATTAGACCTATTATAGGACTGCTAATTCTTTTTTTGGTTGATTTTATAACTTATAAATATATGTTATTAATACATCTGTGAGTTATAAAAATCGACTAAAAATTTAACGTAAAAGAACAAGTTCTCTTTTTTTTTTTTTTAAATGTAAAATCCAATAGAAATTTTAATAATTTTTTAAATTTATAATTTTATAAATTAATTTTTTAGTAATATTATTTTTATTATTATTATTTTTATTAATATTATTTTATATATTTTTTATTATATTTATTTTATAGTAATATTAGATCAATATCAATTTCAGTTACATTCAGTAAAATAATTGAAATGTTCGTATGCACTCAACTCATTGAATTTTAAAAAATAGCAAATAATAGATCTCAATACGGGCTTAAGGAAAAGTCTAGTACTCAAGCGGCATTATTTTACTTTGTGCCCGAAGTACAATCTGGAATCGATAACAAAAAAAAAGTTGCAGCAGCATTTTTCGAAGGCCTTTGATTCTGAAGACAGAAACATAATGTTAAGAATCCTATAAGAATGTGGTGTTATGGGAAATGAACTCAATTGGTTCAAAAGCTAACTTTGAAGAAGAATGCAATTTACTGAATGTTCAGGAATAAGAAGCAAATTACGTAAAAATATGTGTGGAGTTATACAAGGAAGCTGTCTTGGCCCAACCTTGTTCTTTCTTTACATTAGTAGCTTACTAAATTTGAAATTGTATCGTAAACCTTATATGTTGGCTGAAGACCTTATAATTGTATATATGAATGATTCATTAGACATTTTACAAGCCATAATACAAAATGATTTGAAAATTATTAATGAGTGGATGAATGAACACAAGCTGGAAATCAATAGTAAGGAAACGAAATATATGATATTTAAAAACAAGTCAATTGACACTATTAATATAAGTTATGATGAATGCAAAATCGGAAAAGTGAAAACCTATAGATATTTGGAGTAATGGTCGATGACAATTTAAATTGGAATAAACAAATAGAGAAACAAATGAAAAAGGGAAGAAGGATTGCTGGAATTTTTCATATTATTAATAGAAGAGTTCTTTTAAAAATTAAAAGGCCACTGTTTTACAGTATGTTTCACTTTACTGGTTATGTATTCAATACAAATATGGGGAAACACTTTAAACAAAAGCAATATACTCATACAAACAATACAAAGCTTTTAAGAATCTATATGGCTATTCTCGAAGAACGCCAAGTAATGTAATACATAAAAAAACATAATATTCTATCAATTGATCTGCTCATCAAAAGTAAATTGGTAACCCAAAAACACTTGATGGTTACGGGAAATATTAATACAAATGTCCAGCATACTACTAACAATTCTGTTCATAATAATTATTCTACAAGAATCGCAGATAACATTAGGTTAGTATCGTCTAGGACTATATTTAATAGGAATAGATTTAATCAGGGTACAATATATAACTTAGCATTAAAGATTTACAATAACTTACCGAATGACTTCAAAAAAGAAAATAATATAGGTAAATTTAAAAGAAAATTATATGAATCTTTGCTATGCCAAATTTGAAATATTTTTTACCATTTGATATGTTGATTTGATGTTATAGGATCTAAATTTTACAATTAATATTAAAGAGAGACAAAAAAACAAAAACTTCCAATTTGTTGATTTAATTTTTAATTCTTTCTTTAATAAAATTTGAACAATTTAATTATGAAGAAAAAAAAATATATAAATTCTTCTTTTATTTTGATATTTAAATTTAAATTAGTGTAATGATTATTATATTGTTGTTATTTAGTCTTAATATTATTAGTAATAATAAAATACTCTGTACGACTGACCTCATTTGAGGTACTGAAATGAAATAAATAAAAGTAATAGGTTTTATGTTTAAGTTTTTGTAGATTTTTATAACTCACAGATGTATTTAGCAAAATTCAAGAGTTGTATAGATAGTCTAACATTAAAAATAACTGTACAGTAGGTGTTCAAGTAGTATTGTAATGAACGAAACAACACTTAAAACTGATTGTTATGCTTCATAAAGTTTAATTAATATATTGATCGATTTCGCTGGTTATACACAAGACTAGTTAGCTAAGTCTTTTGATAATGGTGTGATAACAGAATTCGATAAATACATTAGTTTAACTTAACCCTTTCCCGCCGGCTACCATTTCCCATTGTCTAAAACGAATAATATTTTAAAGCCAGAATAATGTTTGGCTAGATAAGCCAAAAGTCAAGTTTGGTTCTTCTAACCCTTGTAAGTTATAAATAGGCCAACCGGCAAATATGGGTGCATAATTTTAAAACAAAAAGTTTAAACAAATAAAAATATTATTTTGGTTTATTATATTTTTTAGAGCTCGAATGACAAAAATAAATACATTGAAACAAACTAACTAAATATTATAAATTAAATACATAAAGAAAAATAAAACTATTTAAATTTTAGAAACTTTTTTAATTATTAAACATCATAGCTATTCCCGAAATGGAATAAAAACAATTAAAAATAAATAAGAAATTCAATTATATGATAAAAATTTAGTATATTTTGTAAAACATAAACGACTAATACACATTAGGTCTTTGTGCAAGTGATGGAATAATGAGCGAAGCTGTTTTCTTTCATTTTGGGAAGAACGCGATTTGTTATTTCGGGGTCTACTGTTGAGGCAAGATTTATTTTTTTTTTTCTTTTAAAAAATTCTTTAAAAATTTTTGAAGATATTTACAAAATATAGAACAGTGATAGCTGCGATGTGTTGAGATGATTCGTCTGATGATACAAAGTATAAATTCCAAACGTTTACAACTACTGTTAAACCAATTAGGAAAATAAAAATCCCCAACTACAATCCTTACTTTTTAGCATGATTCTGTACTTATTAATATTTTGATCAATTCTATCACCACTCATATTTGCAAAATTCTCGTTTCTATATATGCGTTTCTCTATTCCAATGTTTTTCTGAATGTATAGAATTTATAAATTCAACATTAGTTAGCATTGCAGAAACACTATTATCAAACAAACTGTTAAATACGCCAAGTATAGACACAATCACAAATAATATTAACAACAAAAACGAATTCATCATTTTCGTCCCAAATTTTCATTTCTATTGCACTTTGAACATCTCTTGGCAATTCGTTTTTAAAGAGATTTTGATCATAAAATTTTTCACAATTCGTCAATTTATCTAATTCTGGTAGGGAAATGTTTACGTTTGTGACATTATGATCTTCAAAATTATTTTGAACTCCCAATAAAACTTCAATAGCTACCTGAAGACCCTTGTATTCACTTTTACCATGCAAATGCTTTTACTTGTGTCATATATACGCTTTACATGTTCCAAAATGAAAATACAACGAAATAAAAATTCTTACATTCTTATGCCGGTTGGACTATATATAGGACACTAGTTTTTAAATAAAAACCTAATTAATATTTTCAACTAAAATCCCATATATTTAATAGTTGTCGAAGCTTCTTTAATGCTTAAACAAATAAATGTTGGTATAGTTTGAACACAATTAAATATTTTTCAGTATTTATTTTTTAACATTTTATACATTCACCTCTACATTTTTAACTTTTTGAAAAAATTATATTTTGAATTGAGTTTAAATAATATTTAAAAACTGAAAAGTTGGGGTTACTATATTGAAAAATGTTACTTTATTTTTTAATTTCAAAATAAGGTACTTTCGACCGAGTTAAGTTAATTTTAATTAAAGTTATACGTATTTGTATGACATATTGTTTGCTGTCATATATATAGGCCAACCGGCGGAAATGAGTTAATGTATTTATCTTTCAATACATGTTTAACCAACTTACGGTATAGAATATAAACATAGACTTAAATAATAATCCGAAACTAAATTAAAATCTAACTAAATAAGTAAATAATAAAAACCATGACTAAGTAAAGTGTGCTTCAAATCTTTCAACAACGATTTCGACATTCATTTTAATTTTGTCTAACCAAATAATGATAAAACAAAATAGAAACTAACTGTATTTTATCTTTTTACCACTTTAAAGTAAGTTACACACATCTGGTTAATAGCTTTCGTTTCAATTGTATCTAGCTATTGTATAGAAAATTATGACATTTTCATAACAATTGTCATGAGTAGGATGCCATTATTTTAAAAGTTAATATAATAAAAATTTCTTTCTATTTATTTTATGACATTGTCATCATCATATTTACATATATGAAATAATGGAACGGTAGTATAAAGTAAAATTAAAAAACAACATAAAAAAATAATAAAAAAAAATTATTTTTACAAATTCTAAAATTTATGAAAATTTTCTCATTGTGATAACAAATTCTACTTTTTGTCTCAGTAATAAAATATAATTTTTTTTGTTTAGTTTTTTTTTTTTTTGTGGAATAATTTTTTTTCATATTAATTTTTTAACTCCCAACCCTTATTACAAAAAATCTTAACAATAGTAGAAATAAAAACCCCAACAAACTAAAGTGATAGATTTTATTACTGTAATCCAAATCTATAGATTTTTTTTTTTTTAGAATACCACAAAACTTTGACACCCATTACAGAATATACATGTACAAAATGAGATGGGATCTAAAATAAATTTAGATATGAGATAAATGAAATTTATATGTCATGCTATAAAATATTGCATGCTTCATCAAATATTTTATACAATATGATGATACAAAAAAAAAAAAAGGAGTATAGTTTAACATAACCACAAAAATGTCATTGAATTATTATCTAAAGTTAAAAAAAAAAGAACCTTTTGTCATAAAGAACGTGATTTATAGATAAAGTGGTGAAAATTAAATAATTTTTTTCTGCTTTATTATTTTTTTTATTTTTTATTCTTGCTTCTCAAATAGAGAAAGGATATATAAAGTTAATTCAATGACACATACTAGTAATATTATTTACAAGCTAACAATGTGTATGGATAACATAATTTTATATCTTTAGATAAATACTTCATAACACAAAACAAAAATAAAAGTGATATCTTCTTTTAGAAAAAAGTCATCTTAAATCGATATTTTATAACATTGACTTGTCTGGTAGTTTTTACTTCACATTAAAACTATAGAAAAAGTATATTCGGTATATACTTCATTTTTACTCAGTTCGTCCTGTAAATACCCTTAAAATTTTCCAGGTCAAACATACTGTTTGATGTATATACTATATAGTAAAAAATCTACCAGATGAATTTTGTATTACAATTAATTGCAGACGAAGTTGTATTAAGTACTTTGATTCTCTTTGAAGTAAAAATTAAGTCGTATTCAGAATATTTCTTTAGTAGGGGTAAAACAAGTTCACCTAATTAGTTCTGAAAATTTAATAGCGTTTATGAGCGATGATTGGTTTTAAAAGATTTATTTTTCATTACTCTGAGCAATTTGTAGATTGTTGCTCAATAAAAATGACATTCCTATATGCTCATTAATTGTAAATGGACATATAATAATCCTTAAGAAATAGATTAAAAGTCGCTTAAAAACTGGCTGAAATCTATTTTGATATATTATTCTAGGTCTAAAGTAAAATTAAATTAATTTTTTGATCATGATACAGTTTTATGTCACAAATGTCAGGAATGTTAACACTCTTGACTACTATCGTGTCTAAGCTCGCATAAATGTCTCAAAACAGTTCTAAGATTACTCTCTGGAATGCCAATGGTCTGTGTCAAAATGCACAGGAACTAAAATATTTTCTAAGAACCCATGACATTGATATAATGCTAATTTCAGAGACACACTTCACAAACAAATCTTATTTAAAAATGAAAGGCTACGAAATATATATTAGTAATCACCTAAGTGGAAGAGCTCGCGAAGGGGCAGCAATATTAATCAAAACAAACATTAAACATGCCGAAACTTCAAAATATTCGTTTGATTACCTACAAGCAACCAACATTGAGGTTTCACTAAGTCAGGGAAAATATATATTCTCATTAGTGTACTGCCCTCCACGACATACTATAAATAGACACCAGTTTACCAAATATCTCGATACACTTGGATACACTTTTATATGTGGTGGAGATTTCAACGCGAAACATACCCATTGGGGATCCAGATTAATCACGTACAAGGGTAGAGAGCTTCTAATGTCAATGGAAAGCAGAAATTTGCAATTTATATCACCTGATACTCCAACATACTGGCCATCTGATGCAAATAAAATTCCAGATTTACTAGACTTCTTTATTGCAAAAAGAATTGATCTTAAAAAATTAAAGATAGAATCTTTGTTAGAATTATCATCAGATCACTCGCCAATAATTATGACTCATGATTCGGTAATAAAAAAGGAGAAACTTCCGACGTTATGCAGCCGAAAAATAAACTGGGTTCAGTTCCGGGAACATCTAGATAGTAAACTCAATCTACACATACCGTTGAAAACAAAGGAAGACATTGAAATTGCTGTCAACGACTTCACCAACAACATACAACAAGCATCTTGGGCACTTCTACACCCGATTCCTTTGACAGGCTTATTACATATCGAACTTCGCGTAAAATAAGGGAAATGATTGAAAATAAGCGCAGTCTAAGGCAACAATGGAAAAACACAAGAATCCCAGAACAAAAAAGGAACATCAAAAAACAGCTAAATCGTATAATTAAGGAACTAAAATATGAGCTAAAAAAAGAAAACAATGAAGCAGTTCAACAATATCTGTCTAAACTGACGGCAACCAAAACAACTGACTATGATCTGTGAAAGGCAGCAACAAAAGTCAAACAGCCTCAAAAGTCAAACCCACCAATTCGACAGCTAAATGGCAAATGGGCAAGAAATGATGAAGAAAAAGCCAATGCATTCGCAGAACACCTTGCTAGCGTATTCACACCTTGGCCTCTACCAACAAACTCGGAAGTCGAAAAGGAGATACAAGAACATATGGAAGCTGCTTATCAGATGGAGTTACCAATAAAAAAATTTAATAAAAAAGAGGTAAACCAAGTAATAATGCAGGAAATCAACGGGGAAAAAGTCACCAGGATATGATTTGATCACTGGAAACATATTACGCCAAATT
This sequence comes from Argyra leucocephala, assembly GCA_963942445.1. NCBI lineage: Eukaryota > Metazoa > Arthropoda > Insecta > Diptera > Dolichopodidae > Argyra > Argyra leucocephala. Next base: position 72,312,744 of record OZ012677.1, read on the forward strand.
TCACCACGGGGCCTTATTCAACTGACACAAATCTTCAATGCGGTCGTAAGGCTCAAATTTTTCCCGAACCAATGAAAGATTTCGCAAATCCTAATGATACTAAAACCAGGCAAAATATCTGAAGACGTCAAATCATATCGGCCAATCAGTATTCTTGCAGTGTTATCTAAACTGATGGAAAAACTAATCCTACGACGACTTCAACCAATAGTTGAGCAAAAAAAATTAATCCCAGCACACCAATTTGGCTTCAGACATAAACATTCTACAGTGGAACAAATACATAGAATTGTAAATAAAATAAATGAAGATTTTGAAAACAAAAATTATTGCTATGCAGTTTTTCTCGACATAAGCCAGGCATTCGACAAAGTCTGGCACAAAGGAATTCTCTATAAATTAAAACAAAATTTGCCATATCACTACTATGAATTGTTAAAAAGCTATCTGGAAAATCGCTATTATTTTGTCAAACAAAATGAATATTTTACCAGCCTCAAAGAAATTCTTTCGGGAGTTCCAAAAGGTAGAGTTATAGGTCCAGTGCTTTACTTGCTATACACTGCCGATTTATCACAAACAACAAACACAATGATAGCTACATTTGCCGATGATACAGCCATACTTGCATCGCACAAGGATAAGAACGTGGCTTCTTGGCTCGTGCCAGAGAGCTTAAACAATATCGAATTATGGTTTGAACAAATGGAAGATTAAAGCCAATGAAACTAAGTCTAATCACGTTACGTTCACATTAAGGAGGGATACATATCCTACAGTATGTTTGAATAGTAATGCTGTTCCTCAAACAGAAAGTGTCAAGTATCTTGGAATGCATTTGGATCGCCGTCTGACCTGGAAAAAGCACATCTACACAAAAAGAATCCAACTAAGCATAAATTTCAGAAAATTATATTGGGTCGTCGGTTGAAGGTCTCAAATGACACTGGAAAACAAATTGCTGATATATAGGATGATACTCCAACCAATATGGACTTATGCTATACAATTATGCCACCAAAACAGCCAAAAAAACAAATATTGAAATATTACAACGCTTCCAAAATAAAGTACTGCGAGCTTTAGTTGATGCACCTTGGTTTGTGCCAAATTACATACATGTGCAAGTGTCGACGGTCCAAGACGAAATTCACCGACACAACAATAGGATGATCTATTTCATCGTGATAGATTAAATAATCATCCCAATGTAATAGCAAGTACACTTATGAATATTATACGACATACAAGATTACAACGAAATACACCAGAAGATCTGTAGACATTTCTTGACATTATTATTAATATATTTTTTATTATAAATTAAGAAATTACTTTTATTGGATTGTAATTTCACATGTCTATTATTAACTAAGTCAGTCAAAAACATATTCACTTATTGTATTATTTTTAATTAACATACAGATTGTGAATAAAAAAACAAACAAAAAAAAAAAAAAAAAAAAAAAAAACTGATACAGTCGTCCCAGATTCACTTTATAAAAAAAATTTACATAAATACACAAAATATCTATCAACTGGTTACAAATTGAACAACAGTATTGAACAACAGTGAGGCAAATATGCTTCAATTCATTTGTTATACAATGATGAAATGTTGGTTGGTTGAACATTTTTCCTTAATCAAGTCTAACTTACGAATAATCGTTATAACAAATCTCAATATAGAGCTCTTCCAAATACCTAAGTGGAAAAACATCCAGATATTTTATTCAAATATTCAAAATCCAGTAGTAACAATATAAAAAGTCGAGATATTTCGATTCTCCATGATATTTTTTGGAAAATAAATTTAGTGATTTTCAGTATTTGCCTGGCATTTACTCACTTAACCCCTGAATTATACAAAACACAAGTAATTGCAGATTCTTCATTATTTTCAATTGAAATGCCACATGTGTCACAAAAAAAAAGTATATTTTGCTTTTTCCTTTGCCATGATTTATATTCCATTTTAGGAAATTAACTCATATTTTTGTGGTGGCATAAAAAATTGGACTTGATAAAATCACAGTATTGAAAATTTATTTCCCAAATTCATTGCAAGAGTAATAAATTTTACTTGTTTAAAACAAAAAAAATTTCAGAATACTCACATAAAATGTTGATAGTACATATTTTAATATAATTTTTTTAATCTAATAGATACTCTTACAGTCTAATAAATTATTGAAAATTGAAGCGATTTAAAATTTTCTGCACATGCTGATTTTTTAAATTATAATTTAAGATTATCTAGGTATTTATCTGAAAATATTATTATTTGGATCTAATTTTGATTTTGAATTAATCTAGACGTAAGAAATAGTGTTGAGGAAATTGATATTTTTATAAATGAATAAAATGATTAACCCAATAATGGATAATGTTAAATATCTGAACAATTATTTTGATTTTTGTAAGGGTTGACATAAAATAAAATAATTGAATAACGTGGTTAAAAAAAACAGCTGGAAAAATGTGTTCGTCAAGTGATTAGTTTGTAATAGACAATCTAATATTATGTTGATATTTGCAGTGTTTTAAAATAAATCAACCAAACAATGTATGCAGAATATGTGAAATAATGGAAGAATATATTTATTATCTGCTCTTCAAATGCGAAAGGTTACTCGTAGGAGGCTTTGCAACTAGGAAACAGGTTCCCCGAACAATGAAAGCTATATCCACCATACCATTGAAGAATATTCTGAGTGGGGCCACAAAACCAGGTATCCTTAAGAACTCAGAGGATTAGTAGCGTTAACTAACACAGCTAATAACAATAAGGCCATTTGCGGTCGCGGTAATATAGGGGCCAGATCACCTCCCAAAATTATATAATCATATCTAATCTAAAACTAAATAAAAAATTCAGTAAGGTTTTTGAAATATATAAAAATACTAGGGGACCCTGTTGAGTAATTATAGTTCAAGTTAAAGCCAAATTTAAAATTTTTAAAAGAACAGGGATTTGTATGGACTGATATAGACAAAGCAGAAAGCACTCATGTTTTAATGAAAAGCTTTGAAATTAGTATGTTTTCATTAAAAAACATAAAAACCTTACTTTTCATTTTCTGTTTCGTTTCTACCTATTTCTTAATGTATTTGGTGAATAATAAAACCATATGATTAAAAAAATTTCAACTGTGGGCGCATTATTGTTTTATTTACAACTTACTTATTATATATCAAGAGTTCATTATGGAGAATAGAGATAAAATGAAAAGGTGTCTACTACGCAGGTCCTTAAATGCTTGTCAATTATAATTATAAATTATGAACATATAGTACAATAAAAATTGGCGGTTAGTTATGAATATATTGAAACAAAAATAATAAAATATTGCCTGGTATCTATAGCTATACATATTATGTACGTAAAAACAAAAAAAATTGATTTGAAAGTTTAAATAAAAAATTGTCCATACATGCATTATTGTTGTACATGTAATCAATGCTGTATATTCTACTCCAAATGTACATATACTATGTATACTATGTAGATACGTAATTTCATAAAAGTAACAAAAATTATTTTTGGTGAAAATTGTGGGTATATAAATATGTATGTAATTCTGAAACAGATAAAGCTCACAATTCTGCAAGAGAATTAGTAAAATTTGGGTCTATATTTTCATTAACCAAAACGGTTAAGAATATTTTTGGTAAATTGAAAAAATAATATAAAGTTCAAATGCTTGTCAATTATAGATAGCTACTTTAACTCTACTATGTAAAGTTGAAATTACCCGTCATATGAAGAGTTCAACTGATTTTTTTATGTTTGAGATGAATTTTGTTTTTTTGTTATTATTTGACATAATATGTACATATAAGTTCATTGCAAGTAATAATAATTTTTGATTTGTTTGTTTTTGTTTTTTATTTTAATAAGAACTCATGCATAATGTATTTGGTGAATAATAAAATCATATGAGTAAAAAAAAATTTCAACTGTGTGCGTATTATTGTTTTATATACAACTTACTTATATATTAGGAGTTCATTAAAGAGAAGCGAAATAAAATGAAAAGATGTCTACTGCGCAGGTCCTTAAATGCTTGTTAATTATAATTATAGATTATAATAATAATGAAATCTACTTCCCATTAAGAATGGATGGGATTAAGAATGGGAAATAAGAAATTTAATGAAAATTTCAAAGCCGATTCATTGGTTGGAAAGCAAATTACGTAATATAACAATATGAAGACTTTTATAACAAATGAAATAAAACGCTAATTTTTTCTGTTGAAAGTGAATTAGAGGCTGATTTATTCTTTATAGTGTACAGAGCTTGTGTTGAAATAATTTTTCCAAAGCAACAATAACAATGAATAGAACTTAACTTAACTATAGAAATAAACAAATGAAACAACATTTAACATACGGCTTAACTAACTTTAAATTAGAAATTTGCATATATTCTAACTTATAATTGTGACAGTGACAGATACAATTCGTTGTTTTTTACCTTCAAACTAACTTAATTCATTCAAACATTCGAATCGATTTAAATAACTTTCTTTCATAAATGGAAGTCATACTTAGAATAAAGACACCTTTATTATGAAGCTTGATAAAATCGGTATTTCGTATTAAAACCTACACAAACTATGCACAGCAAACATGCCAACATCAGAAAATATTGTGGTTGCAACATTCACTGATGGTACACCAGTGATTATGACTACTAATAAGGTTGTATAATAGCTACATAGTATAGCTTGGAGCTCGTGGATTGAATTAAAAAAATAAATGGAGCATGAAATCGAATACTGCATATCAGTACAAGTCGACTTCATCCTACAAAAGAAAACCCATCCTTCTTTGGTTATTGAGGGACTGCAAATTGCTGAGCCATTATCAAGCACATAAGGACATATGCATACATACATGAAGAGCTCCGTCTTAGTAATTAACATTAATTAAATTCAGCGGTTCTAACCAAAACGAACGACAATGAAAGCTCTTTGGTATGTTATCAATAATATTATTCACCAGGATCTTAGGATCAGCTATACAGTAAAATAGAAAATTAAATTTTTTCATATTGTGATATACAAACAGAAGCTGTAAAATCATCCAAAAAATTGTTAGATACAGTTCGGATTCAGCGAAGACTCAAAATAATAGAATCATGATAAATTCTATATTTTATGATATACCACCTTCGTCCAGCCAAACGTACCAATCGGTATAAAAGGTCCCCACCCAGTATTTTGAATATGTATAAAAAAAAAAAAAAGCATCCATATAGAAAATTTGGAATTAAAATTTCTCTAATGTATGGATGACAGATTATAGATATTACTTTTATATCAGAAATTTTTAAACTTTTTATTTGGAGAAACATTAGATGCTAAGCATCCGCAAATTTTGTAATTTTTAGTGAAATTTATTTATTTATTGTCCTAAATAGGATGGATGGCAAATATAAAAAAGAAAAATGAATTATTGGGAGTATGAAAATTGAGTCAAATTAAAACAATTGTAGTAACTAATTCAATTTTATAACAGTTTATTCAACTTCTCCGTTATCCTGTATCCCGATTCGTGCTCAAGAGTTGTATACTAGTTTCAATATATATTTCAATTTTCTGCTGATTTATTTTATTTCTCCCGGGGCTGTAGAGATATTTAAATATATGCTTTTGTTAGCATTTTTGTGTTAGATTTCTTATAATTATGTTAGATAGGAGTAATTATAATTTTTCATTGTTTGGAGGTGAGGAGAGGCACACATATTATTACACATATACTCCTTTTATCAAAATCCGTTTACATATACTTTTCTATTGCAGCATTCAAATTCTTAATTTTAGTTCAAACTTTCTTTTTAAAAGTCAGCTCATTTTATTTACTTTTAATTTTATTTCAGTTGTTTTTATTTTAATATGTTTCTTCATACTTTCATATTCTGTCATTGATATTTTGGTATCTTCAAATTTTCAATACTTTTACAACACCTTTCTAATCCAATTAAATTTTATATGGAAAATTAGTTTCATACTTTTTAAAGAAATCAGTTAAATTTTCATTTGAATTTTAATTTGAAATAACTGTAAATATACCTATTATCAAAAGCATCGTTTTTATACAGTTAAACAACATACATTCAAATCGTCTTGCTTTGGTTTATTTTCTTCAATTTTATTTATCATTGGTTCTATCAGGTTTCTAGATAATTTCTTCATTTTTCTTTTCAAAAACATTTAAATAAATCATCATGTTAATAAAATTAATTTGGAAATTAAATCTCTAAAGTGTTGTGCAATATTAAAATTAAAATTTGAATTTTTATTCTTTTATTTTAAATTTAAATTAATTTTTTATGTATTTTGTTTTTATTATTTTTTAAAGTTTTCTAAAGAAAATTTCTAAATTAAAATAAAAACAAAAAAAAAAATATCAAATTTCACACGAATCGTTTTTTCTCTCTAATTTTAAAACAAAGAAAATGGCACCATTTTAAAAATTTGTCACCAACGATTATTATTGTTTTACTAATTGGACTTTAAAAAACTAAAAAAAAAAAAAAAAAAAAAAATACCAAAATAGTTTCTTTAATTAAAAATTAAATTCCAACAATTTAGAAAAATTTATGGTCATTTATGATTAGATCATTTTTATTATCTTCACTAAATCTTTATACTATAAACTTTCTTTACAGTTTAATATAAAAAAATTTCAACATCAAGTTATCCGAAGGTGTGTTCAATAAATTTTTACTTTCTTTAAAAGTTTTTCTTTAGTTTGAATATAAAATTATTGCTTTCTAAGTGAGAGGTTGCTAGGCGAACAAGTTTTTTAAATTATTGATCTTCTTGTATGTTGCTGTTTTTACAAAAAGGCTTCTGACTCAATAGCGACTGAAAAAATGTTCACATTCACAGCACCTGGCTTTGGATTGGCCTACATCCTTTAATTGTAAATATTGTAGATATTGTAGTGTAAAATTGCAGTACCGTATTTAATTAAGCACGAAAAGGTGATTCTATCTAAGTTTAAGCACTGTTAAGAGTGTAAAAAATTGTTCTTAGTCCGATCCTGTTTCCTATGTTTGTTAGACAGAACATCTGCTTCCTGCCTATTTTCGCTTGCTTTCTATTCTTTCTTTGACAATTAGATGGAGCAGGTCATATTTGTTATTATAATTTTTTGTTTACTACCATCATTTCACAAATATTTTTATTGATTTATAATTAATTTATTTAATATGATAGGGGGGATTAGTTAGTGGTATCTATACGATATACGATCAAAATAGTTCGTTTTTATTGGTTGATGATTTGATGATTCATCTCAGTTTCATGTTCCTCTATCCATGTTTCTGTGACAACAATTAAGCCACTTCAACAATTGTATTTCTAAGACTTGTAACATTAAGATATAGCAATTTGAGTGAGTTATTACTATTAAATTTGATTTGTGTTACATAGTTACAACAATGTCATTTACGTGGGTTTTTAATGGCATAGTAAATTTTTCATTATTTAACATTTAGACAGTTTTTTGATAGACTTCTAATGATGTTACTATTATCTGTTTTCCTTATTAATATTTTTTACCCACGCAAATTTGACGATGTTTCTTCTCTTCAGATCTCTTGCTTTCTTATAAAGTAGACTGAAATGTGATGTAAGCATTTCGTTTATGAATATAGTGTTATTATTAGTTTTTTCTTGGTGATTGAATTTAAAGATTAACTGACATATCCAGTTTTATATTTTTTTTGTACTTGGTTTTTCAAATCTGCATTGTTCAACTGTATCACTAATATGGATTGCTCACCTGAATTTCTTGGATGTTTTTTTGTTTGTCTGTAGCAGTGTTGTATTTCATTTGTTTTGAATCCAATACCAAATTTTTTTAGCCACTGCTTTAGCAATATCCTCTGGTGTTCTATGTTGCAGTCCAACAATTCCCGATATTTCCAAGATTTTGCCATTTTTTTCTTGTTTAAGCTTTTCAATTTCAATTTGGTTGTAATTAACTCTTTAACTTAGTATATCGTTTTCATTCCTTAAATTTGTGTTTTCTTCCAAAAGAATACATATCCAACTTTCCCTTTAGTTCCATAACCTCATTGTTTACATCAGATAATTGGTTTTCTTGTCCGCTCAGTCTTTTTAATATTTCATTCAATTTATCCAATATTGTATCATTATTATCTTTTTTGATCGTATCCGAGGCATTATTCAAGGTGGTATTCTTTGCTGCAATAGCATTTACACCTGTGGAACGTCTTTTTTTCGATTGGTTTTACAAATTTTGCAGAGTCAAAATTTTTCATCATCCCTAAGGTATTCCTTAAACTCTTCATTATCCAGTCCCCAGCATTGTTGTTATGGAATGGAATTTTACACTCTCCTTCACACTGAAACGCAATTACTTTTTTTTATATTAATTTGTTTTTGCATTCGAAATAATTCACTAGTTTACTATTTGACATTTTGACAGTTTATCTTCAGTTCAGTTCAGTTCACTTTTTTTTCAATTCAGTTTTGACAGTTTGGCAGTCTTAATTCTTATCTCACATTTGATCAAAGATAAATATGCTTTCTTAGATCCAACAGTATGCCATTGATAGGGATGCCATAACTGGAAGAGGTTATGGCATCCATAAATTCATAAATAGGTTAATTCCATTTTTCTAAATTGTTACGAAGCTATCGTTCGTTTATTTAATTTGAAAATCTTTTCTAAGCGCGATATGCACTAACAGAATAAAACTTTGAGAATTAACTACCAAATTCAAATATTCCAGATTATACAATAAAAAGTGTTAGAATTAATAACATGGTTTGAAAATTAATACAGTTTTACATCGAAATCTAATACACAGCAAAATTATAAAAAACTTAAGTTATCAGCTTGAAAAGGAATTACTAAATAAGATTAGTTACACATTCAAGCAAATTAGTAAACGATTTGTTGATGATGTTATTCGAATTACTTAGTCTAAGCCTTCATGAGATTCTATGTTCTATGGCTACTTTACAAGCATTAATAAAGACTTGATAAAGGTGTAGCAATGCAATGATCGTCCGCTATTGCTTCTGCATCTTGCTTTTATAAAATTAAAACATAACTACTGAATATCTGCTTTGAAAATAGATTGTGTGATTTCATAGGGAAATAACCTAAAAAATTCAATTCAATTTTATTAATTTATTATATAAAATATTTGCTTAAAATTAATATTACAGCAAAAATTATAATTAAATGGAAATTGACAAATTCTTTATAAAACTATACAGTGATGGGCTGACCATTAGTGTTGTATAATTTATTACTTACTTATTTACAGAAGATTTCTTAAAATTGTACTCTCAGTTTACTTTGTTTTTTCAATTGATAAAACTGCTGGATGAATCTAACTACTTAATGCATACTTTTGAGGTACTAGCAGTCATACATCATAAGTACGTATTTTGAGGAAATAATTTAAATTACAACCAAATGCAATACAATACCATCCCCATCATCTCCCTGTCAATCCACCTTAATAAAACATAACAAATCTATCCCAAATAAGTTAAGTGCAATAAAATAAATATAATATTTTGAATACGATTATAAAATAATTCAAAATAAATAGATAATGCAAGAAAATAAATAAACAAAATAAAAAATAAAGTAAAAACAAAGAAAATAATTAAAATTTCAACAACACCGTAACAATTCCCAAGATACGTGCACATTTTTATAGGTCTCAAAACACATAGTACATATATAAAACTTAAAACCTGATTATTTTTCAATTCAAATCATTGATTCCATTCAACTTGAAACTATTAAATTTTTTTTTTTTTTTTTACAAAATTCTATAAACACATTATAGTAACATCACTTTGCCACCCACCTAATCAACTTACATACCTATATAATATTATTATTTAGGTTTCTGACCATTTCCAATTTTTATTATACATTCTAAGTACATACTATTTCATGATTCCTAATTATAATACGGTCAGGAAGATAACAACAATTAAATAAAAACAAAACAGAATAAAAAAAAAAAACAAACCACCTCACTGTGTAACTATAATTCAAATTGCAAATGCAGGAAAACGTACGTATATGTACCTTGTAAACAATATTCCTTTACTCTATAACTCAATTCCATCACCATATTTAAGAATCACAATCTAAAAGAAACCTAAAAATTGAAGCATTGTTACCTATGGTATATACCTACTACTAGAAATTTTTTTTCTTTTCTAGTGTATATCCCATTATCATAGAGCTTACCAAAAATGGAATGGGGAGACATGAAGGTAAAATTTAATTGCTATTTACACATACAGTAAGTATTGAAATTATTTTTATATAAATTAAAATTGAATTCGGCCAATTATCAATTGGAAAATTTATTATTTAGAATTTAAATAAAATAACTTTGTGAAGATAATATGGATATAAATATGTTCGATTTAGGTCATAGATTGTGCCTATAAGTCATGAATAAAGATAACTTCACGGAAGTCCCGACTAGAAGTTAGAAGTAGCAATTTCTCCTAGTATTTATACGCAATAATTATAATCGTCAAATCAAAAATTTTAACTACTCAAATGTTTCTAATGTCACCCTTTAAATGTTCTAGCACAGCTCTGTTGCTTTTCAAATCAGAAATAATAACATATTTGATGGATTTATTCACTGTATGTGAGAAATTCTGATTGAGAATTGTAACCGAAATTTCGATGGCTCCTTTGATTTGAAAATTATATCTAAGAGTTGGCCTTCCTTACTCCTTTAAACATATTGTCTAAACAGTTTTATTTAAACACTAAAATATCTAAAATTTGATGATAGAACAAAATGAGTAGAAAAGTGGAATTGGAATGTAATTCTAAATGGTTTTTGAATTTGGGATTATATATAATTTTTGCAATATTGCTAATATAGCTAGTTTAAACATCGAATTGATGTAACTTTACTAATACCGTAAAGTTGTGAGTATAATATCCAGGTAATTTATACTCTAATAAGAAAATGCAAATATTCTGAAAAAATAATAAATCCAATTGGTTAATACCTAATCCTCCAAATACTAAGGTACTCTAATTGGATTTTTACACCGGGGTACACTATTCGGAAAGCAGCATATTTATATGATTGTTACCTATAAATACATATGATAGATTCTGCACAGGTAGGTATACATGTATGTTGTCAAATGACAGCTTGTTTACTTTGATTGAAAACTGATTTTTTTTTATTTTCGGCCTACTTGTTTATTTACACAATAGATGGCTAACAATTGTTTAAATTGTTGACAAGTATTTAATAATAAATCTATTTTATTATATGAAATTTCCCACCATCTATATTTGGTTTAGTAATAGATAACATGAAAATGATTTTAGTATTAGATAACAGCCAAAATTGAAATAGTTCGAAATTAATTTTCGAAAAATATAAAATCTAATTACTGTACCCGGGGCTCTGTAAATGGAAAAATGTTTCGATTAATTTATCAGGGGTACTTTATTGGTAGGGGTATTATATTCAGAACTTTACGGTAATTGTACGGATTGAGCTTCGGAAATCTCAATCGAACGGAAAGACAAACGCATAATCCTATACTGAAAAACAAAATTCGTTCATAGGTGATGTTTGTTACTCAATGTTAATTTATGTTAACAAAATCAGTTAACAAAATTTTATTTTCCGCTCCCAAGAGTTTTCAGAAGATTCTACAAAAAAAAACTAATTTCATGCCTATATATTTTGGATTCGATTCGACGTTATTATCTTCAACTCGATTAATAATTTTAATATACCACTGAATTTATGTTAATTGATATTGCTAAGTTATACTTTGTTGAGCTATCAAAGTGCACTTAGCAATAATTTGTACTAAATCAAAATTTACAAAAATCTTTAATGTACATAATATTCAATTATCTAGGGTTTTTCACGATTACCAATCATGAATTTAAATAATTGATCTACTGAATTTAGATACATTAATTGTTCGAAAACCTATACCGGGTGTTCCAGAGCATGCGTATCACTTATAAGCTTTTTAAGAGGGAAAAGAGCCGTTATTTTAAAATCTAATAAAAAAATTATTGAATAAATCGAGGGTGCTCTATCGAATGATGATATGTTCAACTTCCGGGAAGAACCGGAAAAGGGTTTTTTAAGACCAAAAATCGCCGAAATTGGCCGAAATTGAAATTTTGAAATAGGAATGGATAAATTTTATGTAAATTTACAAGGATACGAACGTTTCTTATTTTTGGACGTAGAATCCAAATTTGCATAAAAAAGTACCCCATCCCATTTGAAAATCTCGATTTCAGCCAATTTCGGCAATTTTTGGTCTTAAAAAACCCTTTCGCGATCCTTTCCGGAAGTTGAAAATATCACCAATCGATAGAGTAATTTAGTTAATAAAATTTTTTATTTAATTTTAAATTAACGACTCCTTCCCCTCTTAAAAAGCTGATACGCATGCTCTGGAACATCCGGGTATATACTGACATTATCCATTGATATTTCTATGTTAATAGTGTTTTATCTTTAGTTCCGAAAAACAAATGATTATATCTCCCTTCGACAAGAAATTTATTCAACCATAAGTACTACAACTACCCGGCTCACTAAAAAGTATGTCCAGATTGAGTAGCCGAGAATAAGACAGACTAGATCTATGGTATGGAGGAATGTTATAATAGACCTAATGGGTGCAGTGATTATTAGACCAACCTTCAATTAAAAATTTCTTTTTAATCCAGCCCCCAAGAGTTGGAAATTTACTATATTCTATCGTCATGCCAGGATATTAGTTAAAGTTTTCAAATATAAATGACCGCACATAAGTTCTGGGAGCAACTTAAACCTCTACTTTAGTTGCAATATCGCTTGTGCACTTTTTCTGGAATAATTATACTTTTGACATTAGATGTCAAAGATGACATTAGATGTCAAGACATACATTTGTCTTGAGGACATTAACACAGTACTAAACCGTATGTAATAAGGTAACTTAAGAGGACATTATCACAATACTAAAACGTATGTATAATAAGGGCTTAAATGCTTTGTATTCGATCGAGTGATAATTTTATGGATATTTTTTAATTGTTTAGTCGATTATCAACAACTTGTATAGCTATTGTGAAACATAATGTTTTGATTTGACTTTAAAATATGAATTGTAAAAAGTTCCTGGACGATGTGTAGAATCATTAAAATTTACCCATTCTATTTTATTTCTATTCTCTTTTGTTAAATTTTTTTTATCTTTTTCTATATTAGTGGCCAGAAATTAAAGTATACAAACCGTGATGCTTTTGTACCGTTGTTTAAAGAAAAAGAGAGTAGGTGCTTGTGGAAAAAGAGAAGGGAATAGTAGTAAGTCTTGGCGTGCTACTTTCAAACTATATGCCCTTAATGTTCACTTGGAATTTTTGTTTATCAAACACATAAAAAATGTTCTTTCTTAGAAATGTCTCAAGATGATGGCTGAAGATGACAAGAGATGTTTTGACTATTAACAAACTTAAATAATCCGAAAAAAAGCCCATGAATATTTCTAATCAAACTTGGGATGCAACTTGATTTTTTAAACCGTTCGTTCAATTCACATTATGATAGAATATTTTCACAAATCACTGTATTAAAGGACAGGCCACTTATTGTGAATATTGTGAGTGTAAAAACGTATTTTTATGGTATTTTTGTGTTTATTTTTTTTTTCTGCTTAACTCTTTCTATTCTTGTAGAAAAAAAGAAAAGTAATCAGTTATAAAAAAAAGAAAAAAGAAAAACAGAAAATCAAAAAACGGTGATTGTTATTATACACGTTTTTCTGCAGAACATTATACTCAAATACCTGTGATATCTGTGGCTGAATACCTGAATTGAGTAATTTTCTTTTTATTTTGTTATTATTTTGTTTTTTTTTTTAAACATCTTTATTCAACTACATGTACGGTTATTTTTTAAGGTTATATAAGGTTACGGTTATACATGGTTTGGTATGCAGTCTGTGTTTAATTCAGGAAAATAAAAAAAAAAAAAATAAGAAAAAAATAAAAGAATAAAAAAAAGTAAAAATTGTCATTCGTTGTCTGCTGATATTTTCTGCAGCTCCTGCTGTTTTGTGGCTCTTGTTAAATAAAAATGTTATGTTTAAATTTTTATTTATTCTATATTTTATCATTATGGCTGTGTGTGTGTGTGTGTATGTGTTATATTTATATCAATGAATTAAAATTGTATATATATATATGTACATATATATTATTTCCTCTTTACTATAATATTACGAGACGAGATAATATATCGAGTTAACCCCAAAACACATCATTCATTGTGCATTTTAAATTTGATAATCTCTAAAGATCTTCAATGCCAATCTACATATAAATAATGTATGTATATATATAATATGTGTTATGTATATAATATAATAATAATAATAAAATTAAAAAAAAAAAAAAAAATTCAAATGAAAAGGTGTGCTCTGAATGTTTTTTTTTTCCTGTTTAAAATTTCATCTCAATTTAATATTTGAAGACTGCATTTTATAACAATATCAAAACAGAAAATAAAATCTAGTTGGGAACAGATGCAAACGTAACAGGATCGGATTTAGTTTTTTTATTTTCTTTTTTCAATAAGTTTAGAATTTTTTTCTTAATAAAATAAATTAGTTATTTATTAATGACATTTGAAGTGTTAAAAGTCCTTCTAGAAACATAGAAATTTGTTACTCGAGTTGAAAATCAGTATGACGTTGTCAAACATACTTGGTTCTCAATGAATTTCATATTTAATGATTAAACGTTTTTAAATTGCGATTAGTTCAGTTCCGAGTCCAAAAAATCTGTCTTCAACATTTTTTAAAGATATACACAAACTTGCTTTGAACAAATTTTTGTATGGAATATATCCAATGAAGTCACTGAAATACCTACGGCGTTGATTAAAAAATGTTCGGAAATTAGTTTACTAAGAACATGTTTCAATTATTGTCTAATAGGGGAATCTAAATTTTATATTATTAATGATTAAAACTGTCTTTAGATTACTTCGATTGTTTTTGTTTTGAACCAACAAGCTTGAAATTGCAAGGGATATCAACATATTGCCCTAAAGTTTTTGTTGAATAAAAACAAAGTCTCAGCCAATGATCAAAAAATTACTGTAATAATATTTAGAGAATTATGGAATAAGATGGAAGTTGTAATTCATGACTACACACAAAAAAAAATGTCATAATGCAAAACCCTATACCTCTATACCCCAAAAAAGTGGAAAATTAAACTCAGTGAGTTAAAATCCGTACATGGAAATTTTACAAATAAAAATCAACCATCGATAAATCTGAATGGGGTAAATATACCCCAAAAGAACAACCCTTAACACTTTGGAATGACATTAGATGTCAAACTTAGATGGAAAGAGCACGTCAAAAAGAAAAAAATTGAGCTTGATAATAAATATAGCACTGACTCTTAGGTCGAAATTCAAAATTACCTACACATAACAAGATATTGTTATAATATCATCAGATAATCAAACCGATATGGTTGTGCGGCATACAAATATGAGGATGTGCCAAATGAACACATGTACTTTGTATAAAAAAATTGCAAAATAAAGTCTTGCGCAACATGGTAAATGCCCCTTGGTATGTTTGCAACAGTGACTTGCATAGGGATCTAAAAATTTCTTGCGCATAGAAAATGAAATAAAAAGATATGAAGCAAAGCATTTGGGTCGTTTGGAGGGCCATGTTAACGTTGAGGCCACTCAACTGCTAGATAATCAAAATTATATCAGAAGGCTTAAAGGAACTAAATTAAATACGATAGAATTTCGTAAATTTTTCTTTAAGAAAATAACACTAGAAATAAATGAATGGTTAGTCCATCGGACTAGTTTTAATAGGAGGGGTGTAGTTTAGTCAGTAAAAATGTGACACACAATATAAGCTACGGGGATCATTGTATCTATGAAGATTCCCATCAATCCACGCAAACAAATAAAAAATAATACAAAACATAAAAGATTAGCATTGAATATAATCCAAACGGATGAAATTCCGTAACGAGCAATGAAAAGGGATGTCACACTTTTCTGACATATTCAAAATTATTTTTAATAAATAGTTATTCTGTTATAATTTTGTACAATAAAAAAAATATTCAGTGGGGTAGAATTATCCTCACTTAAAATTTATAATTTAAATATTGACAATTATAAATAGAAAATTGGAAAGTGCATCAAATAAATTAAATTTGGAGTGGATTAAATAACTTCCTCCGACTTAAATTTTGGTTTGTATTTCAATATTAGTACGGTTTGTAAAGGCCCAAAGACTAAGAAGGGCTGGCTACGTAAGTCGAATGCACGAAAGGCGAAAGTTTTAAAAGAAAGCCCCATAGCAGCCGAGGAGCAAAGTGATAAAGGGCAAAGCTCACCCAGAACTGTAGCGCTATAAGATGATGATGATGATTTCAATATTAGTGTTAATGCTTCCTGTCGCACTTAACTATTTTTTATTCCAATTTATTTTGCAGATATTTCTTTTATTCACCAGACCCTTTTTTTATTCCAATTTATTTTGCAGAAATTTCTGTTATTCACCAGATCCTTTTTTATTCCAATTTATTTTTGCAGATATTTTTTTTTACTCACCAGACCCTTTCAGATAAGACGTCAGACCCTGAAACTTCTTTAACTTTAAACTTTTAAATTTAAAATTCAATTATTTAATTTAAAGGACCAGTCGGAATAATCTCAAAACCGTTAAGTAATTCTGTGTATATAAATCATTAAATTTCTATCTTATGACCACAAAACTTTCTTTTCTATTTATTTACGGAAAGTATCGGATACGCTTTTCACAGGCCCAAGTTCGTTCTATGGGATTCTTCTGAGCACAACTAAGATACAATTAAAAGCTTGTGCTCATACCTAAGCACTCGCTAAAGAAAAACAAAACTCTTCTAAGTCTCAATAGGAAACAGGTACGTATGTTGGCAGGGATAATGACAGGCCACTGATGTCTAATAAAGAAACAAAACCCCTTTACAAAATGGTTCTAATCGAAAACAATTTATGCAGAATACAAAACAATTTATACTCTGTGAATGCGAAGGACTCCCGTCTCGTCCATCCCGTCTCAGCGTTCCTTGAATATTGGGAGTTATCCAGCATTACATTCAAAAATATCCTGAATGTGATCACAAAATCAGGTATCCTTACAGCACTCAGAAGCTAACTCACAAACGCGAATTATCACAACAACCTGATTTGCGGCTGCGGTGATGTAGGGGACATATTCCCAGTTCTGAAAATCAAAATCTAGTAATTTAATCTACTTTTTAATTTCTTCTTCTTGGTTCATACACAAACCAAAAATTTTAGATTATAGATCTACCTATTTATATGTACGTTCATTAGGTATCTAAGTTTTCCAGTACATTCGATAATATTTAGAAATTTAGGTTAACTTTTTTTTAATTATATAAAATAACTAGTGAATCCCTTGTGCAATTGCATAGAAGTAGTTCTTTCAAACACAATTTTATGTAAAAAGATTATTTGTTTTGGTATAATTGTAGTTGTTTTCTGAATCGCTTGATTATTGAATATATATATAATATAATGAAATTAAAGTATAATACCTAATACTTTATGAGGAAATTAATACTAATTTCAATATAACTTAACGCAATAAAATCCCATTACTCTCAACGTAGTAGATCAAAAACGTTTGTAGTCACAATTCTGTTATAGTCAGCAATTTTTTTGAAAAAAAATAATATACTTCATAAGTTCATACAATCAATGTCGTATATAGGTAATCACATAAAAATATAACGCGAATTTTTTCAATAAAACAAAATAATAAGTCGTAAGTAAATTATTTTATTAAAAAACTGATTTATGTATTGTCTTTTTCTGTTCTTTACTACAAATATGTATATTTTGTGATTACATAACAGAATTGCTATTTATGGATAAAATAAAGTTTAAAATACTGCTATACGAAAGATATTTTATTGAATTTTGTTTATAAGGATGTAATTATTTTTTGACTACGCCTATAGTCACAAAACGGTTGTAGTCAGAATTATTACTGAAATTTAGCGAAAGACTATAACCGTGTTTTACTGTATATATTTTTTTTAGTAATAGCAGAAGCAAATTAATTAACATTTATTATATAGCTTTTGAAGAGTATGATCTGATTTTTGTTTCTATTGTTTTGTTTGTGTTTTCGTTTGTGTACTTTGTACTTTTTCTTATAAGTAATTTACTATTAAATTATCCTTGCTTTTTTACTCACCACGTCGGTTATGCTGTATATATTATATATAAGATTATAAAAATTAATATTATAATACATAATAATAAAGAAAAATATTTTTTTTAATAAAAAAAAATTGAATTAATATAGAATCGAACTCACAAAAATTTGTGATATTAACATGACACTTTAACCAACTAAACTAATATCCGATTAAAATTATTTCACTTCGTTTAAAACCTATATTAATAATATTATCTTCTTAATTAATTTTTTTTTCCTATTAAAAGTGCAAAAAACCAAATGCGATAAACCAAAAATAATAAAAAAAAAAAACTTGACTCAAAAGAGAATCGACAAAAATATGAATATATAACTCAGCTAATATCTTATAAAAAATGTTTACCTTATAAATTTTTAATTTAAAATATACACATAAAATCAAAATTGATTTTGATCGCCAAGGCCTAAATCATCACTGATTGATTGAATGGGGAAAAAAAACCAAGCACACGAAAATCCACGAAAAGTGTGCCTTCAAAATCGTGTTCTTGTGTATTACTATTATAATATAGATGTCTTGATAAAATTTATAATAAAATGTTTTGCTATGAATAAATAGGATTATTTTTGGAGTAGTTATAAAAAATAAATTTTAATAATTTCTCTTTGGAATGAGTATACTAGTCGCTTTCTGTTTATCAATTTCTATTACATTATCGTCTTACACCTTCAGCGATTGTAAAAAATATACTGACCTGATTTAACTAAAAATAGCTAATTTCTGTTTTAATTAATTACTGAATAATTATTTTTATGTAAACAATAAAACAAAAATTTTTATTAATTACTGTTATTATTTTAATTTTACCAAATTGAGATGAGAGAAGAGCAAATAATTTTACCATTCTCTCATTTTATATTTCATCTTCAAAATAAATTACTTGAAATCAAAATAGAAATATTGCAATAAAATGGTTCATAAATTTTAAATATCCTTAAATAATGTAATTTATTTTACATTTCCAATTTAAAGTTTTTGGTTTTGGTCAATTAAACCCACCACCACATTTGAATACGAAATAATGACTAATATTATAAATAATTTGATAATTAAGATTTTGATTTAGGTAGGATACTTTAAAATTATAATTTTATTTTATTTAAACCTGAAAATATGGTGTCATTTCAAGGTGAAATAAAGAAAATGTTAATTAAAAATAAATGAATTATGAACATACTATATGTACATACGATGATGATAACAGTGAATAAAATTTAAATATTTAAATATAAGTTGAGTGAAATCTACTTTCTACCTTTGAGGTTAATAAAATGGACTAATACATCTGTGTATTGAAGTACTGTTATTATAGCATTATGACAGACTCTTCGTAACAGACAATTAATTGACTGACAATTATTGAGATTAAAGCAACCCTTAATGTAGTGAAGCTTTGTATAATTTTTTGGATTCCAAAAAAAAAAACAATTTCAACAAACTAAAATAAAATTTTGGATTTCCAATTTCAACAAATTAAAGCAAAAATTGTAAAATCTAGTCCAAATAAAGAATTACACATCAAATAAGCTACAATATAATGTTATAATCTTTCAATAGGCATGTGTAATGTCAGACATTAAAACCCTGCCAAAATTGAAATTTAAAAATAGTTATACAATATTCAAAAAATTGAACCAAAGAAAACTGGAACTGACGCTGATCAGTACTAATATATTATACAAGAAGATGAAAATTCAATAAACGGCATTATAACATTATTTCTCTAAGCCAATATAGCAGAACTTCGTTCAAAAAAGGTAATTTTATCATTTCAACAAAATTATTTTTGTTTTATTAAACTCGAGTATTAATTAAATTTAAGTTTTCATAAACCATACGCACCTACAGCCCCGTGACAGTCGAAATCAAAATATGTAAATGGAAGTAAATTGCATTCAGATAATTCAGGAAGAACAATAAATTGACAAAATTGATTATATGATCCACAGGGAAACATAAGCGCCCCACCTAAAATTTAGGAGATCAATGAACAATGAGATTAAGAGTAGTGAAACGACACAAGTGTAAGTTCAATAACATTTCCAAAATAAAATATGATTGCAGTTCGTGGTATGTGAATATGGGCTATGCTTCCATAAAAAAAATAAGTTAATACAAAAAACAAACTTTTTGATGTAAATATAAGGAATGATATACACAGTAGAGTAATACTATGTTATAGGAAAAAGTATGAAGCTAGTGAAGTAGAATCACACTAGATATCAAACTTTTTATAGTTTTTAGAATGTTAAGTCAATTCCGAGCTATATTTTTGTGCTCATGCCTAAGCACTCGCTCAAGAAAACCAAAACTTTTCTAAGTCTCAATAGCTAACTTGTACGTATGTTAGCAGGGAGAATGACTCCCAACTAAAGAAATAACTTTATAAAATGGGTCTAATCGAACCCAATGTATGCAGAATACAGAAGTTTTAATTATAAACTTCCACATTTTTTATTTTCAATTATCAAAACTTACATTTTCTTAATATGAATCTCAAAGCTATCTCTATTCATTGTATGTAATGTACACTGAAAAAAAATACTAGGTAATATTGACAAAAATCTGGGTTAAAATGACAAAAACTAGGTAAATATAGCGTCAACAAAAATGATAAATCAATATGACAAAAAAATACATTTTTTTTTTTCATTCTGTAAATATGACAAACAGTTGTCTTTATAACAATTTAAATCAGTAGAAATGACAGAACTAAATTTCTTAATATGACGAAATGAATTTTCATTTTGCTAAAAATTTTTGTCAATGTAATAAAATAATAAGTTAAAATGAATGTAAAATTGTTAAATAAACCTCTATTCAGCTGTTGAATTAACAGAATAATTTTGTCAATAGCATATATGGCTAGTATCAGATCAACAATATTTTTTTTTTTTGTCAAAATTACATCTATTTAGTTGTCAAATTAACAGAATTATTTTGTTAATAGGGTATTAAAAGTGTGCATATACAAATAAATAACTTACATATTAATATATCATCAAAAATTTTAAAACCAAAATAGGAGCTACTTCATAGAGCATTCCTAACTTAAAAATAACTTGTTTGATATTTTATTATAATATTTGTTACTGCTAACAAATTACAGCTATTGTATTTGCAAAAATTCAGTTGTAGCTTAAAACTACATTTTCAGAAAAGCGTTATACGGACTACTTCATATTTTTGTTTTAACACTTTTTAATGATATACTATTCTGAAAGTTATTTATTTGTATGCATACAATACCCTACAAATTAAATTTGGAACCATATTTTATATTAGCAAGACAAAACAGCCCTTATAAACATTATATGTCCTTATATAATATGTGTGCGTCTGAAAAATAAATGCATGATATTATTACAGTTAGACATAAAACAACAATAGTCTGGATAATCAACAATTAATTTATTTTATAGCATTGAAAACAAAACAAAATTAAATTTATTATTACATTTAAAAAATTTAAAATAAAGTTTTTTTATTACATTACATTTTTCAAAATTATACAAATAAAGTTCAAAATATTTTAAAAATGTTCAGACTTCAGCTTCTGATTGTTCTAGCTCTTTGGTGTTCATACTGTTTCTTCAAATTATTTATTTAATAAAATAGTAGAAATTATTTTTTTCTTTCTTCAAATTATTTACTATTTTTAATAAATCTTTTAGTTGCAATATTCAAATAAAACTAAACAAATTTATTAACAACGCAAATTAAATAATTCACTAGTTCTATTAAAATACATAAAGTAAATAAATTTTAGCTTTAAATATTTCATATTATTTAGTTTTTTAACTTAATTCTAATATCTTTTTTTAATTTAATTTTTCAACTGTCTTTTTTTATTTAACTCTTCACTTTTTTTTTAATTGAACTCTTTAATAAGCAAATTTAAAAACACAACTTCACATACTTTACTTCTATATTTTCAACTAAAATAGAAAAAAAATTGTTTGTCAACGGTTTACAAAATTATTTTGTTAATCTGACTATAACAAAATCAAATATTATAATAATAATTTTCTTATTGACAAAATAGATTTTGTAGAATTAACAAAAATTTATTAATAGCAATGAATTGCATAGTAAAAATTTTTGTCAAATTAAGATAAATTTTGTCAAATATACAAATATTGATTTAAAACGGCTTTTAGTCAGAATAACAAAATTTTATTCACTTGGATTATTTTTTTTTGTCAATTTTACAAACTTAATTTTCCATTTTACAAATTATAAATTTTGGAAAAATTTTAAAAAAATATTCACAAATTAACACAAAATTGTTGAGCAAACAAACATTTTTAATAAAATAGAAAAAAAATTGTTGTATGTATAAAAAAGCTTTGTTAACAGTTTACAAAATTATTTTGTCAATCTTACTAGGAAAAATCTTTTCAGTGTACTTATCGTGGAATTGTCACATATGTTTAATAGTTTACAATTTACATAATTTCAATTACAAAATGCTCTTAGTATTCATTAATCAGTTAATCCAAGGATTTGAATATATACCTACCCCCACTTTCATTCTAAAATTTGGGAATTACCAAAATTTAATACAAACATTTTCATCACACTTTGATTGTAGCTGAAATGTGAGTAATACAACATTTTGAGTATAATATACACCATAGTGTAACATCATGTTCTCGACAACAAAATATATGAGGCTCGTGAAATAGAATTCTAAATCTTAAGAACTCTGATTTACGTTTTTTATTAATTACATTTTTATTCTGTCGCCTTATTTCAAATGTGCGACTCTGTGTTTAATTAAATTTATTTATGTTAACTAAAACATTATAATTTGATATCCGAACGATGCACATTAGAGTGTTAAAAAAAAAAAAAAGAAATAAAAATAAATTCTAACAGCTATAATACGGCGTGTGAGTTCGACAAATGTAACCTTTAAAAGACTGTTATGAGGTTAGGAGAAAGAAAGAAGAAAAAGAGCAGCATGTCAACAGATTTCTAATATAGATAAACGTCGTGCGCGTATTGAATTTTCCTTTTTTTTTTTTTTTTATTTTTATATATTTTCATTTTCATGTTTTCTCTTTTGATGTCAAATTACCTTTTTTTCTGAGAGAGTTATGGTGATTGTGTTGTGTACGAATTTATACATTATTTAAATTATTCAAATAAAAAAATAATAAAAAAGTTATTTTTTTTTTTAATTTTTTAATTTTTTGTTTTTTTTTTTTTTAATTTATTTCGCTTTGTTGTACAAATGAATGTGTTTGTGCGCGTATGAGTTTTGATTAGTCAATTACGATTGGCAATTTAGATTTGAATATAAAAAAAAAAAAACAAAAAACAAAAATAATAAAACAAAAAGAAATGAATTTATTTTATTGCATTCGAATTGTAGGTAAAAATTTGTGTAGTTGATAAATTAGGGTTACCAGGCTATTTTTTTTGAATTAATTTAACATTTATATGAATTGAATTGGTGAGAATTGTTTTTTTTTTTTATATGTTCTTGAAAGTAATTTAGGTATCTTTTCCTGCTTAATTAAAAGTACAGTACTACAATTGTACACTACAATATCTACAATTTTTCGAGTATTTATTTAACAAATTACTAGCTTATCTACACTTATTAAAATGTGGCAAACTACAGCTATTGTCAGGAACTAAGGCTTCTCAAATAGAATAGCTCCATTTTATTTAAGTTTATAAATTATACTCTCCATTATTTTTGTCATTTATTTTATCCCAATGATAAAGGGTACTGGGCCAGGTCGAAGAACCGATAAAAAATTTTTGTTTGTTTTTTTGTATGTCGAAACGTGCAATGACTGGGCACGAATTTGTTAATTAAATTTAAAAACAAAATTACAAATGTTCTGTGACATATTGACTAGGTAGAATATGTAAGATGGTTAAGTTTTAGATATTTTACAGTCACAATTTTTTAGTTACTCTCACCGTCATGACGAAATTTACATATATATTTTTTAAGATAATCCATTGAATGGCACAGTTTGACCTGGGTAATAAACAACTGGAATAAGTTCAAACTTCTGAACTTAATATCTGAACGGCTTAGAACTATTATTTTATAAAGTCAAAAATTAATTCTTGAGTTAAATGTAATACCAATTTAACATGATAACAGAAAGTTCTGCAAATATAACAGGAAAATAATATAATATGTTGTAGAACAAAGATGATTAGGAGGAAGTGAAGAAGTTAAATTTAGTAAGAACATTTATATATGATACCAGAAACTGAGATTATTTGTTATCACAATTCTTAACATATTATATGACCTCGTAAACAGAATATGCACCAGACCATTATAAATTTCTCTACACACTAAGTATTATAACTATTTGTCAAATGTCATGAGTTTAGCTCTTCTTTTCTATAGATAATACCGAATTTTGGTCAAAGCTGTTTATTAAATGAACTGAAATAAAATTGATTAAAAATTTTTGTTTTAATTATAGCAATTTTATAGCTATTTGACTTTAAAAAATTACTATAGTATTTCGTTATGTTGAATACGAAGAAAATATTTTGAATTAAATTATTCGAACTTTACTGACATTTTACAAGAAGTCTAACTGAGAGTATTCTGGCGAAAACAATATTTAAAAAAAATTAAAACTATAATTTAATCACAGTCGTTTATAAAAATATTCTAGACCCATAGATTCACTGATTATTATAGACCTAAAATTTATTCATCTAAGCATTCAGTCAATCCATGTTAGAGCATGCATGTGGATTAGTTGGTTTGATTAAATTTTGATCTAATTTAAAAAATTTAATTTGATGATAATGATATTCATTCAAGTGGTTACATTAAACAAGAGTGGTAACCCTAAAACAAAAAAAAAAAATTAAAACAAAAAAAAAAAAATTAAAACAAAAAAAAAAGATAGCTACATCCAATTTTGTGGTTTGTTTTTATTAATTTTTTTTTTCATATCATTCCAAATGTATTCGATAAAAGAGCAAAATTATGCATTTTCAACTTTGAATATTCGAATTGAAACTCAAATTAATCTAAAAGATAAATTCCAAATTTAATTATATTATATTTATATATAGGTAAGTTGTGTATGATGAGTGTATATTACAATCCAATATAATAAATAGTATACTCACATAAGCGTATATAAATTAACATAAAAAATTATATTAAATTTGATGATTGGATGTTGTAAATTATTGTACAGTCAGAATTGAAAGTGGATAAACAAGTTTTGATGTTGAAGAAGAAATTATTTTCAATTTAGTTTATTTTACTACCTCTTCTAATTTATTTCAAACTGAAACATATACCATTTGAGGTATCGGCATCACAATGCGGAAAAAGAGGCCACAAAGGTGCCAATATTCAGATAGCAAAGCTACTTTAAGATCTCTGACTTCAACAATTTTTAAAGCTGTCTTGATTTCCTATCTTAATTTCCTACTGTTGATAAATTGTTGAATTATTTTGTAAACTATATTATATGTATTTTGTTTAATTTATATATCATATTGTCGATACCTTTTCGGAAGAGTATACTAAAAGACAAAATTTTCAAAATTAACTTTTTACATTATTCTTAAAGCTTAAGCCAAATCCCACAGTTTCGCCTAATCTCCATTATTCTATTTAAATAACAAAAAAAGTTATAAGCAAAATAAATTTATACTAAGCGACATTTTAATACATTATTAATATTTATAGTAACAAAAATGTACTAAGCGTCAAACAAAAAAAAAAACAAAAAAAAAATCTGTCGCTTAGTACACTGTTATGCAACACATGTCGCTTAGTATATTTTAATTTGTCGCTTAGTACATAGAAGATTAAAAGTTTCATACAATTGTTGGCGCTTAGCATGTATTTTTTTGGCGAGAAATTAAATGATTTTAGTTTTTACGCCTTGCACAAACTTCTTGGTTGCAGAAGACTTAACCTTTATTCAGCTGGCATTCCAAAACCCTTACTTCAACTGGAAAGGTACTACGATTTTTACTATTTTTGTTATTATTATTGTGATTATTTTTGTATTTGTTCTGTTTTTACTCTGAAATTTAGTTTTATTACTTGTGGGAATCTATTCTCTAAACTATTTTTTTTTGGAAGTACCGCTATTTTAGGAAAAAGAAGGTCTGTTAAGCATTTCTGTTTTTGATGAAGTATTAAGTATAAAGTTAGGACTTGAAACAGCAAAAGTGCATCTAATTCAAAAAATATTATAAAATAATAAAAAAAAATTAAATTTAAATTTTATTGTAAATATTA
The DNA here is from genome assembly GCA_963942445.1 of Argyra leucocephala. Taxonomy (NCBI): domain Eukaryota; kingdom Metazoa; phylum Arthropoda; class Insecta; order Diptera; family Dolichopodidae; genus Argyra; species Argyra leucocephala. The sequence goes on from OZ012677.1 coordinate 72,339,361, forward strand.
TTTAATTTCTTCAAATTTAAGCAAAAGTGTTTAAAATACATTAAATTACAAAAAAAGTGCCGGTTTTTTTATAAATTTTGAAAGGAAAAAAGTGCAAGTTTGCAGACAGTATTTGCTTAAAACCTTAAATATTTCCAGTCAAGTTGTAACTTATGCTCTTGAAAAATCATCTTGCTTAAATACAATATCGAAGGATAATAGAGGTTCAGCTACTTCTTCAAATGTTACTTCTCAAGAATTGTCAGCATCAGTTCATAGTTTTATAAAAAACTTGCCGAAAGTCCCCTCACATTATATCTATCAACAAATCGCTTTTACCTTTCATCAGACTACCACAGCATTTCCAACATATACAGAGTGTATAGAGAAAAGGAGAACGAAGAAGATAAGAAATACGTTTCAGAAAACATTTTTCGGCGAATAGTTAAAACTTATAATATACTTATGTATACTGATACTTATGTATACTGATACTTATGTATACTGATACATGTTCCCCAAAAAGAATAAATGTGCATTTTGTGAAGCCAACAAAAATTGCGAAAAAGACAAGCAACAAAATCAAAAATATTTACAACATATGCAAGATAAGAAGGACAGTCTACAATTATTCAAAGATGACCAGGAAAGATCGAAGACTTCTACTTCATTTTTGTGTGTAAGTTTTGATATTCAAAAGGTACTGAATGTTCCACATACACAAAGCATGCTGTTTTATTATACCAGAAAATATTAAATGGCGGAACCCAAAATGCTTACAATTTTCTTTGGGGAGAAATAGACGGTATGCGGGGAACAAACGAAATTTGCTCAATACTAAATAGATATTTGAGTATTGTTGATGAAAGGGGAAATATTACAAATATTTCTCTTTACTGTGATAGCTGTCTTGGCCAAAATAAAAATTTCCAAATGTTAGTAATGATTTTCTTGTTTTTGAAGACTCAAGCTAAAAATATTAACGAAATTAAATTAACTTTTTTGCTTCCTGGTCACACTTACATGCCAGTTGACTGCATGCTTCAAGTATTGAAAGGTTTATGAAAAAAAGAACAATTTGGACGCCGTCAAAATAAGTCAAGAACAAATCCTAAATCATATGAGGTGATTTCATTAACCTTTAAAGATTTTCGAGATTGAAAAACTGAAACCTTAAAATATTTTCCAAAGCAAATTAAAAAGAATAAGGAAGGATGCAATTTCAAAATTTCGGAAGCTAATATTTTTATGTTTTCTAAAGAATCTTGTGATATAAAATATTCAAAGTTTTAATCCGCCAAATGTCAACTAACTTATTTTACTCTAGAATTTAGTCGAACCCGTAAACAGATACAACATCTAAACTTTAAAGGAGCTGAATTATTATATATTACAAACTTACCCATATCGGATTCGAAGAAAAACGACTTTGAATTATTATTTAAAAAGCAATTAATTCCGGAAAGGTATCAGAATGAATTCAAAGAAACTATTTTTTTTAAATTTTGTAATTGTTTAATACATTTTTATTGTTTTTTATTTTATTTAAATTGCAAATTGAATTTATACCTAATGTAACTTTCTTTTCCTGATTTTTACAACTGTTCGCTATTATTAACGAATATGAAATTTTTAACAGAAACAAATTTCACTAAAGATCGCATTGCAATTATGACTTTCAAATAAATCGATGATGGCAGGCTTTGTATATTATATAGGTACGCAAGATGCTACATATACGTTACACTAAATATTATTATAAATACATTAGACTGTATATATAAATCAGCTAGACTCTATCTATTGTATATAAGTATATTGTACACAGATATACTATATATATATAAGCATATTGTATATTGTAGCAAACAATAGTATATATTGTACAAAATAACAATACTAATTCAATGTCATTAATATATTATTATACATACAAAATATATATTATAACATACACAACAGACTATGTATGGCTGAAGCTATAGATACGTAACATAAATAATATGTTAAATTTTTTAATAATATGTGAAGTAATAAAAATTAGAATTAATTATTATGAAAATAAATAACAAAAAAAATTAATTCAGGAAATTGAAATGAAATTGCAATGAAGTTTTAGAATGATGTTAAATAAGTATATAAAAATTGTTAGAAATTTAGTAAAAAGAAACGAATTGAGAATGAAAAACAGAACAGCCCTGAAATTTCAATTTGAAGTTATAGAAAGACCAAATATTTTCTAAAAACCAAATTCTAATTATATTACAATTTTTACATTTTTATTTAAAAATTTTATAAAAAAAATATTCTACAGCTTTAAATGCAACAGTAAAAATTCAAGGGTACAGTAAAACAATAAAATATATTTTATATGAATTAAGTTAAATTCGGTAATGCATATCATGGACACGCATCATAAAATTTCATTTTGCAAAAAACTAATTTTGTTGCATATACTAATTATTATTTTTAAAATTATATAAGTTTAATAACTAACTATTCAATTTTATTAAATTTAAACTACTAAAAATTTGAGAATAATTTTTTTACATCATAACATTTTGCGATTAGTGATGCTGACGTATTTTTGAATTTACCCATTCCCTTTTACTGCCATATTACTAGTTTGGCAATTGAATTTGTTGTTTTAGAATATGTTTAGCCATTCCTACCATATATTTAATTATTTATAATACCATTTTTGCCTAAACGCTGAAGTAAAATTGAAACTAAAATCTTTACATTTTCATTATGGATGGCTATAATTGTAACGGAAAATGACTAATATTTTAAACAGGAATAAAGTTTTTCGAATTAAATTGACTTGACAATCACATTTGGTCACTGCGAGGGAGTTCAATCACAATCAATATCACCCAGAGGAAATACAATACTAAACTATTTTTCTAATAAAATTTTGGCTATTATCCAATTCAAATATTAATGAAAATTCATAATCTGATTATGAATTAGTGTATAGGGAGTCCAATCACAGCCAGAAAACTTCTATTTCTAAGCATTCGCTTTAAAATACGTTATTGAACAGTTGAGTCATCTATTGTGGTAGAAATATATTTTGACCTTAGATCTAGCACATTGAACATAATTCTTTATAGTGTGACGGAGTTAACTATATAATTTTGTATACCCAGATACAAAATATATAATTTTTTATACCTAGTTAAATAATTCAATAAACTTGGCTGGAATGGTTTGGTAAACTTGTTAATTTGTATAAAACAAGAGTAACGTCAAAATTTTCCGACTTTTTTTAAGTCTGTGGTTACTATCAGAAGAAATGATTCGTCATGAATATCCGAATGTCTGGTATATATTGGCATTATTGTTGCTGGACCTATCGCATAGATTTCAATGGGTAACAAATTGCACTATGATTTACTATTATTTATGGAATATATAAAGTACCAACATTTTTAATCTTTATTAGTTGTGATGTGTAATACTAATTCAAATAATATTAGGTTAAATTAATAACAAGTTTTAAGAGCAATATGATTGTGCTATGCGGGAAAATTTATCAACCAGGCAAATCGCTGAAAGATGGTGTTGTTCTAAAAGATTAGTGTGGCTGATATTTTGAACAAAATATCGTAAAATCGGGGGGTATTCATAGAAGAATTTGTGTATAGGAAGTCCAAACACAGCCAGAAAGTTCCAAAAAATACTAAATGATATTTTTGATAATATTTTATAATATTTTGATTGCTACCCATTTCAACCAATAAACAGCCATGCTCTAATATGAATTTGAATGGACGAAATTTGTAGATCAATAGACTACAATAATAGTTAAGTCCATTTTAACGGTAAATAACTCCATTTTATTTTAATATTTCAATTAATTGAATAATGTATGAGTTAATAGAGTTTTTAGCTTAATGAAATCATGTTCAAACGTTTTTGACACTCACCGTTATTATTAATTTGTATACTCCCATCTATACTTTATATATTGGAAATAAAATAGATGAAATAATATAGCATATTCATATCAAGTTTAAATAATAATAATAATAATGATAATAATAACAATAACAAATAAAAATTATATATATATAGGTACTAATAATAAAAAAGCTAGTAATTTATTCATAGAAATTTTCAAGTTTATAATTTTTGTTTTTTTTTTATTTTTGATTTTGTACTGATTTGAATGAAAATTTGTTTTTCCGACTTTTTGTTTATTTTATTTCTATTTTTTTTTTTTTTTTGTTACCTTTTCACATTCAATCCATTCATATTCATTCATGAATCGTAATAATAATATTGATGATTTTTTTTTTTTATTTATGATTGATGTAATGATATAAATGGAGTCTAATGATGATGATTATGATGATGATGATGATTCATTGAGTTTTTATTTAACTTTATAATACATTAGTGGGTGAATTTAATTGGAAATTCATTTATCTTGAAGGTAAATTTAAGGTACATTTAATATTGATTTGAAATTTGAAATATTTTTTTTTTTTGTATTTTTTTATTTTTTGTTTATGGTCATTTAATCCATTAAGTTTATTAACTGAATAAGTAAGATGTTTTTTTTTTTACTTATATTTTAAAATAATATGTTATAAAATAAAAAAAAAAAATTGTTTTTAAATGTGAATAAATAATAAATTTTCAATTAATGTTTATGTTTATGCTTTTATAAATGGACGCCATATCATATATTCAGGTAATGTATTTCGTTTTGTAAATGAAATAAGATATCTTTTGGTTTATTGCCTTTTAGTGTAATCGTATGTTTTAGGTTTTTTCGGTTTTATTTTGCTATTTTTTTTTTATATTTTACGGTATGAAATAATTTTAAATTTACGATATAATAATGGTTATGTAATTTTACGTAATGTTATGTTTAGATAAGTTCAGTAGATTTCCTAAAGTGAAATTTATTTGAATGAATCACTAAGAACGCGTTTGTTTGTTAACACATATGTATCGCAACAAGGATTTTTATATATGTTAAAACTATATTCTTACGTATTGCATAAAAGAAATCCCGTTTTGTTTAACAATAAGAGCATACGACATTGATTCGACTAATTACCATATTGAGAACCACAGACTCAATTTAGAGGTACATTTAAATTCCAGTATTAATAAAGGTAACTTTATGCTAGGGTTATAAACAAAACTTTTATACATCACATAATATGTTGATTATTCGAATATGCATCATCTATACTTCAATATGCTTCGCAAGTTTCGCCTCTACATCGTAAAGTTGATATTTCACATATTGTTTATTCAATATAAATTTTTACACTTTACACTATGTAATTTTTCATGGTCTGACTCTTTTAAACTTCCACCTTTCGAAATTATGTTGCTTTTGATAGACCTGAATAATCTCCAACAATGTCGATTGGTGGCTAAATATTATGTTTATGCACCATATTATTGTTGTGAAAATCCTGGCATATAAAACTAGGGATGTAATAACATTTAGAGATAATTTATGTTTTGATGACATATTTAGTATTGCTAACTATATAGTACTGCATACAGTAAATTTGAGACTGTGTCTAGAATTTTACATGAATATAACTCGGAAGCAGCTTAGTAACTAACCTTAGTAAAATAGCTTTAAATTAACGCCATATAATCGATTAGTTATTGTAATTGATATTTGATGGTCTTTTTCTATTTCTTTTTGCATTTGAATTTATCTTTTTAACATTCTACTAACTACAGCACGTTAGTTATTTATTTTTATATCTGACTAACATTAATTACTAACGTAATGGATACTAACTTACTGGATGATGATGTCACCGCTTCGCAACATGATGCAAGCTTTCGTCTGTAATAGACGTCGATGTAGATTTGTTTGTCCTAAGCAATATCTAACATTATATATGACTTATACCTGTATAATTTTCTAACCAAGGAGACATTTAGCATATTTTTATAAGGGAACATATTATTGAAATATGTTGTTAAGAAAAATATATTGGCGAATTGGCACAACAACTCAGGTGGATCTTGAACATGAAGATTACTTTGTAAAATTATACCTATTTATATAACATGTTTGAATTCAACTTTAAAGAACAGCGTAAAAATGTAATGTTAAAATAATAAAGCATTTCCAATATAAAGTATTCCGACTAGTTAATTAACCATGGTCAGAAAAATCTTAAAATTCTGATAGCTGAAAAAAATGCTGATTGATTTGTTTAGTATAGACAGTTTTATACAATTTTAGACAATTTGTCTAGTTTTGTTTTTTGTGCAAGCTTGCAAACTCAACGACGTCTGTATGTGAAATCATCTGCGAACTGACAAAAACGCCTTAAATGATATGAACACAATATAAGCATGCAAACTCGAAGCCGATGTACGGTTAAAAAAATAAAGTTAATCCAGTTTAAACTTTTTCGGTGTAGAATGACATTTTGTGATTGTCAATTGGAGTTTTATGTAAGTGATTTAAAAAATTGTAGAAAAAAACATTTACATTTGGAAAATTCACTTCTTAGAAAGATTTAAAATTTATGAAAGTTATTATTTTTTTGTTATGTTTTAGATTTGATTTAAATTTTTGAGATTTTGTTTTAAAAAAAAACAATTTATTTTAAAAAATCCAAAATATTTAATTTCATAGATATCATTTGACTTTTTAAATGTTATTTGACGCTTTTCAGTTTGCCTGGTTAATGTAATTTGCGCAAGACAATTTTCTACGAGTTTGACTTGAGCTTTATTCTGGCTATATTTCAATTAATTGATAAATTAAAATTTTTCTGATATTTATTGAAAATACATTTTGAATCTAGTTAAATTTTTTATATTTATTTTAGTGACAGTAAACAAATCAACTTATCATATCAGTCACAATGAAATAGCTTACCCTAAAATAAACGTTAATAAAGGTTTATATTAAAAAAATATATTTCAATAAATATAATATTTTTTAATACATTTAAATACATTGTCTACTGAAATTTTGACATGATATATTGATAGTCTCTGAATTACAAATCATAGGCTAAGTATTTGTTTAGGGCAAATACCACCGATATAGTTTTGAGAAAAATCAGTTTTAAACGTCCTTAAATGTTTTAAATTTTACAGAAATATTAACGAGAGCACTTTTAGTTAACAATGTGCAATTTTAGAAACCTTATTGAATCCGCTCTTAAATTACTTTTCTTTGATCATAACTATACCGAAGATGTTTATTCGAAATAAGTTTGAAGTCGATGAAATGTTAAAACAATATGTTTGCCCGTTTTTCTATATGGTAAGCCCGTATTATTGATTTATTTTAACCCAAATTAGTCCAGATTCACTTTTTTTTTAATTCTGAGGTTATATTTAGTAAAAACTGTTACTCCTGAATTAAAGAACATATTTTTGTAATATTATTGGTTTATAGAATTTTCCTGTTGTTCAGGCGTCTGCAACGCTAGGGTATGCATAGGAGAAAAAAATTATATGAAATACACATTTTAGATTTTGGAATAAAATATGTTAGGAAACTTATAAATGAGCAATAGATAAAAAATTGATAAACACAATATTTAAATAATGGAACACAATATTATCGCTTGTGATAAGATTCAAAACACCGTATGCATTTATCAAATTTGATACATATATTTCTGCCAACTGTTTTACAATAATCGCCAGCACATCTTCGTTTCTTCCCCACAGAATTTACAAAGTATCCAGTATTATCATAACATAAAGCTTTTGAGAGGTTTTTGATCTTTTACGTTTTATATTTCCGCCAGATAGTGGTTGGGTGCCATAATGACCACAATAATATATAGCAATTTGTTCACGAAATTTCAATTGATGCATTTCCGGATTATGAACTCTAATAATTTGTCAAGGGTTGTATATTGATACATCAAGAAGTCATATAAATATGCTGTTCCATCATTTCTTTTCTTGAGTCCCAACCCGATATAAACTGATGTTCTCATCCATTCTATCGACGCCACTTATGTAAGTTAACGTCCGTTAACCTTTACTCCAATTTCAAAAATTACAAATTCTTTTCACACGAACTTATCATATTCGCCAATATCATATGCGAGTGGATTTTTTTTTTTTAAACGGTGGAAGAACCATTTAAATCTCCAATTTCATTTGTTGGTTCAATAAATATAGACTTTTGGATACGTCCAAGGAAATCTATTCTAAATAATTTAATGCTTTTTTACTGTTAATTTGATATAAAATCACACAAATAAATCACATACAATAATATACTCTGAACAAATGTTTTCTATAATAGATTAATCCAGCGTTGCCATATATCAACAGACAAATACTAATGAAAAAAATTTATTAAAAATAAGATACTTGTTGCACTGAAATGTTTCCACTTAACAAATAACTAGATTTAGTTTAAAAAAATTATGCAAATTTAAAATTGGATAAAATTGGCACCTGTGTTCACTGGTTTACCAAAAATACATAAAGAAAATATGCCTATCAGACTATCATTAATTGCACAACGGCACTATAAAATTTCGAAATATCTGGAAAGAACCATTAAGCAAAACATAAAATTATACAGAAAATAGCCGCAGTATAAAAAATTCATACGAATTCATTCACAAAATAAATGACATTGAAATAAAACCCAATTACAAACTAGCTTCTTTGTGATGTGACTAACATGTACACAAATATACCAATAGATGAAACAGTAAAAATAACCATCCATTTATTAAAAGACAGTAAGAAGCTCAACTAACAACGGATCAATGACATAGGAAAACAGCTAATGAAAATACTATCTCAAAACTACTTCACATACAACAATGAATTCTATGCTCAAACAAATGGATTTGCAATGGGTTCACCATTGTCCGGGTGATTAGCTGATATTTACTTAAATCACTTCGAAAACAACTATATATTTTATTTGATAAAACAAAAACCCCCACTGGCAGATAAAATTATGTTCTATTGTAGATATGTGGATAATACATGCATTATCCTTAACGGAACAACTAGGCAAATCAACAATCTGAATAAACGAACAAGTGAAGAATTTTAAATTCACTGCAGAAATCGAATGCAATAATAGAACATTAAATTTCTTGGACCTAACAATAAAGCGAAACAGCTATAATTTGGAGTACAAAATCTATACAACCAGTGACGTCACCAAACATGAAAACTCACATCATCCAGACCAACATAAAATGGCGGCTTACAATACTTTTGTACATAGATTATTAAACGTCCCATTGAGTAAATCAGACTATAACGAGGAAGTAGAAACACTAAAATACATAGCAGTAGCCAATGGTTACAATAGCAACATAATCAGTAATTTAATAAGAAAACATAATAACAAATATAAGAGTAACCAAACAATCAATAAAACAATTAATGAAAAAACTAAATATATATCAGCAGAATTCTCTAAATTCATCCCATATGCAATAAAACAACACAATATAAATAGTAAATATAAATATCAAATCGCTTATAGAACCAATAACAATATAGGTAATAAACTGAGGGAACAAAGCGAGATAGCAATAGAAGATTAAACAGGCATCTATAAAATAAAATGCAAAACATGCGACAAATTCTATATAGGCCAACAGGTAGACCATTTCTCATAAGATGCAAGGAAAACACGTAATAGACTGCACATCAAATTACGCAGCCCACATAATACAAGAACGTTACGAATCTGGTGATTTTCAAAGTAATTTCATACTGTTGCATAAATGTCAAAAAGGTAGAATAATGGACACTCTGGAAGAGTATGAAATATACAAGAACAACAACACAGAAATCTTGAATGACAAACTTACTTTCAAGAGTAATGTATTATATGAAACTGCAATAAAAACAACAAAATAGGCGGTAAAATTACTCAAATTAGTTTAAAAATGTAATCTTAATTTTTATATAAATATAAGTAATTACAATAACTTATCCACTGTTTACTGAATATGACAACTTCAACGTTGTCGAAAAATGTCAATTTTTAATTTTAATTTTTAAATTTAAAAAAGAAAAACGTGCACATAGACGTAATACTATTTCCTATTTAAAATATAAAAATTTTTTTTTAAATAATTCCAATTAAATATTTAGAAAAAAAATGCAATATTTCACAATTTTTTTTTCACTAAACTAAAACTATACACTATTTCTATTTATGTCATTTTAATTTCAAAACCTAATATGAGTAAGTACATATAAATAGGTAAAAAAAAGTTCAATACTACTTTTATTGAAGTAACGGTTTTTATTTTAATAAAGCATAAAATAGCTATATGATTGCCATATGGCAACACAGGGCTAATTCGGGTTAAACCGTGAAATAAACCGTGATTATATTAACAGCCTATGTGAATTAATTTTTTCGCCAATTTTTTTTATTCAGTGTTGAATTTCAAAACCTTAAATTCTGTATAGCTATAATTGTTATTTAATTTTTTTTCGTATATTTTTCTCTATTTAGTTTAAACTATTTTAGTTTATTTTCAATGACATTTCAATGCTCTGCAACATCTTAGAAAATCTCTTTCTTTTATATTAAATTTTTAACATGACATATTTTTCACTTTAACAACTTTTTTTTTTTTAATAATTTATAAATATTTATAAGAACTGTCATTATAATGACCTTCAACAATACCGCATAAAGATTTGCAGAGAAATGTAATTAAAGTTTTAATTGAGGATATTTTATTAAATTTGAAACAAAAACTCGAAACATTTATGAAATGCTATTAAGAAAAATTTGTTATTTTTTTTTTTTAGATTCATTTTTAATGGCATCTCTTTGTTATTTTATTAAAAAAATATTTACAAAAAAATAAAACGAAATAAAAAGGATTTTAACAAAAAAAAAAAAAAAAAGACACATCGCCATTTGCAGTGTAACTGCTGCTGCTGCTGCTGCTGCAGTACTATATTAGCTTTCATTAATTTTTTTTTTTTTTTTTTTTTATTTTCAAATAGGACTTCAAAAATCTGTCTTTGAGAGAAAATACAGTTCATATTTTAATATTTCAAAAATTATCTCCTCATACTTATTTGTATTTTTGTCCATTTAATTAAAGCTTTCAAAAATGTAGATAACAAGAATGGAAAAAGAAAATGTTTTTTTTTCTTTTATATTATTTTTTCTTACTTATAATTAAAAATTCAAACCATTAAGAATATTAAAAAATTTTCTTTTACCAAGAAAATAATAATTACAATTTGCAAAGATGTATATGTACATATACTCAAATAATTCTTTATAAGAAGTACATTCCATTTTAAGATTTATCTTAAATATCACGTCTTAATTTTTAATAAATAAATATTTTGATATTTTTTTTTGTTTTCTTTTTTTTTTTTTTTATTAAAATAGAAACACTTCATACTTATGGTTTTCATTTTCTTTAAAATTATTTTTAATTCAAATTTGATAAAAAAAAAAAAACGAAAAAAAAAATTAATGAATTCACATAACTATGAAAAAAAAAAAAAACGTCATTTGAAAATTGTTTTTATTTTTGTGTTTTTTTTTTTTTTTTTAATATCAAAAGATGATTTTTTATGCATTCTTGAAAATGAATACATAACATTCTAATGAATTAAAATCTTTAGAAATAAATTTTTTTATAATATATTCAAATAATTTAAAAATTCATTATTTAAAATTTTGAAGTGGATGACATATGGATGAAAAATTTTTAAGAAGAAAAAATTTTACAATTTGAATTGTCAAGTTGACATGTACTCATACTTTTTTAATTTATTTCGATTGGATTTTCTTATTTAGATTTACTTAACCCAGTTTTGGCTAAAAATAAAGTGTTTTTTTTTTTTTATTAATATTAAATAAATATGAAAAAAATTATTAATTAAAACTAGTTTTGATTAGTGAATTATTATGTGATAATAATTATGATACGTATACATTTCAAAAATAATTAGAGTTGAAAAAACATAAGATGATCATTTATTTGTCCATCACTGTAAATCTGACAAATTTGGTTAATGATTACTACTTTTCCAGATCATGGAATAAAATGCAAAATGAATATTTAAAAGATTATGCAATATTGTAACTTTGCTCAACTATCTTCCGCTCTGTCTTCTTCTTCTTCTTCTTAGGTAACCAAAAGACCGTGTCGGTCCTGATCTTGACTCATCAACGTCCTCCATTTTGTTTCTCTGCGGTTGAATATACAAAATTGTTTCAATGTCGGCAGATATTTCGTTTCTCCGACGAATGTTTGGTCTGCCCCGACGTGGTGTATGTCTGATTTGAAGATTGTTTTGCCTGGAGAAATTATATTTTATTAGCAAAGTCACCCGACGTCGTTCGGGCTCAACACAAAATATATAAAATTTCGAATTTTGAAATATAATATAGCAAAGGCCCAACGTGCGCTGCCATGTCTATGTTAAATGTCTCATTAAATATTCACACAAACAATCGACGGCGTGGTCACGATAAGATAAATAAGATATTTATACCAAACCTATTTGATTTAATCATCTATTGGGCCAAATAACAATATTTATAGAAATAAGTTAGACTCGTCAAAATTTTGTTGCCTGAAGTTTATTAAAAGTGACTAAGCTCGTAATGCATGTTGCACAATTACTGTTTCTGTCAAATTAAAGCTTCTTTATAGACAATATTTTTTGTTTTTATTTGCAGGAATTGAAATAAAAATATTTTTTTGCTACTTACTGTCGAGCAAGCTACATAAAAATTACCATGAGAGAAGCATGGTTCTCTTAAGTCAATTGCTAAAACACTTAAAGTTTGCCTTGGGTTTTAGTTATCAAAATAGCAAACCATATTTTAAGGAAGTGATGGCGTTTAGGTTGGAAAGGGTAGTCAGATTTAATTATAAAAGTAAAAACAGTATTTTTAGCAGAGCATCCTTACATGTCTTTACACGGAGTAGGTTGGATTACATAATGGGTTTACCAACTTTCCAACTGGAATAATTTGCCTAAAACCGAGAACAAAACTTTACTCCAACCATAATGCTGTTATTATTTCGTAAATCCCGTAAGGTTCTATCGGCACCTTCAATACAATAATCTATTAGCCATTGTACACTCGTTTCTTTTTGATACTACAAACTGTACTTTCGGAATTAAAATTTTTTCTTATACATAACAAGATTACATTCAATTTTATACATAGTGAAACACTGAGCTGGTTTTACACTTTTAGTGTAACATTTTTACTTTTAAGCTACCGCAAAATATTGTGCTAACAATCTTTCATTATAAATGTTCTTTTCTATATTATCTTAAAGCCATTAATACCACAGTTGCTTATGTACAGAGTGTTCAAATACAAAAACCGAATAAATGTTTTTTTTGAAAATTTGGTATTTTAAGAATGGTACTGTGTCAATATAACGATGATCGGCAATAGTATGTACTTATATAGCAATTAAACCAAGGTTTATAAGAAGAGTAGGACAAACCGGCCTCCATAATAGAGCATTTTTTTTCAATTTTAAGACTACGTAATAAATACCCTAACTGCTTGTATTGATAATCACACACACTATTTTTTTCCTTTGAATTTAGGCACAACCCCCTATTTAAATGTGGAACACATTTAATTCAACGCAAGCATCAATCTTCAATGCATGATTTTAATGAAATATGTCATATGTCATTTATTACTCCATGAAAACAGGGTTGGCATTCTGTATTGTGATAAGCGATAGTCACCCTTGTGACAGTCAAAGGGGACAGCATCTTAAAAAATACAATTCGGAAATGGCAGCACAAGTGATTTATTAAATGTCAAAGTGTCAAAACAATAGAAAACAAAAATAAGTTGTAAGTTTTATTAGCGCATTACACTTGTTAATCAATAAAGTGAAGTTACAAAAATAAAAATAAATTATTAAAAGAGAAAAACCTTAAAAGTAAATTTCAAACAATTAATGTGTATTAATAAAATTTATATTAAAAAAAAAAAACAAAATTTATAATAAAATAATAAAAAAAAAAGTAAAGTGAAAATCATTACAACAAATTTAATAAAATGAAAAAGAAAATTATATTCACATTTGAGTAAAATTCAGTTGCAAACTTATAACTAATTAATATAAATGTGTATATATGTAATTGTAAACCAAAATAAAATTCAAACTTATTAAAAAAAAATTAACACATAATCACAGCATTTTTTATTCAGTTCCATTATTTTTAAATCATTTGCAATTTTAGCGACTTCTAATTCTAAAACTCGCATTTTTTAATCATCATAATAAATCTTAAAAAACCAAAACATAAAAAACTTAAATCTTAAAAAACAACCAAACTTCAATTTATTTTTATCATGAGTGACACCAAATTAGCTGTCACCCTAAAATCACAAAAAAAAAGCGACTATCACTGTGACAATCACCATATAGAATACCAATTATAGATATGCGACAGTCGCAGCGTGATTATCACAATACAGAATTCAACCCCAGTATTCGATTTGACATGTAATATTTAGATTTGAAATATCATTATCTTTGTCTCATTTTAATTTTCAAGTCAAATGATTTTTTTTTTTTTTTCAAATCAAATTAAGTCTGAAAAGTGATGTACAGAATTAAATTTGACTCATTTATTTTGTATGTGGTTTTTATAACTGCTGTACTTCCAATTACCAGATTTAAAACACTTTTCAATTTTGAGGGCTCTTGAAATTTAATTAAGACCTTCTTAAACTTCAGACCACAGTTTATCGTCTTTATTCGTTTCTGGTTTTTATTTTTTCTATATGTAATGAAGAGGATTTTATTTTCATAAATGACTTTACAAAGCTTTCAATTCCAATATTCGGTCTTACTTCTGACAAAAGGAGAAAGACCATATGAGTGAGCCATAGCTTTCTACTTGCAATGTATAGTACGATATTTATAAATATTTAATTTTACTGCATATCTTTGTAACCCAGCAACTGCCACTGATAGTGTACTTTTGAGTATGTTAAATATTTCAGAAATAGCTTTATTATCAGTCCACAACATATGTAAGTTTATGACCATAGATATATTCATGACAACAATAAGGGGTAGAATAATTGTTGTACTTCTACTTTATGTAAATGAATTTATTAAATTACATAATGATATTGTCATTTGTACGATATAATTAGATTATAAGCTTAAGCTAAAGTAAAGCTAAGAAATAAATGTGATGATAGTTGTATGATAACCATTTAATAAAAAAAGACTACAAAAGAAGTAATAATAATTATAAAGGGCTTTCCTAATACGGATGATACAATTTAAAAATTAAAGAAAAAAAAAATATTCAGTGAGACACACAACATTTTTTTTTCTTTGAAAGGTTACATTATGCCATTATGTATGGAAAATAACATCATTCAAATGACCACCACGATGTACGTACTGCAGTCCATTAACACAATTTTCCATTACTTTTCCACATAAATTTGGCTGTATTTCATTAATAGCTCATTCAATATTCATTTTTAATTGCTCAATAATTGCTGTTGGATTATCAACATAAATCATTTGTGATTTAACATATCCCCAAAGAAAAAAATCACAAGATGGTAAATTATACGACCTGGCAGGATAATTAACAGGATAATCTCTAGAGCAAATTTCATCACCAAATTTTGTTTTCAATAAATCGTTTGTTAAGGTGGCTGTGTTGTAGTTGGCACCATCTTGTTGAAATCAGATACCTTGCAGATTATTCTCAAGAACAGCAGAAAAAAAAATTAACATAACATTGTTCTGCATCATTGATCATTTTCTTCAAAGAAATATGGACCAATCACTCCACCAGGATGAATTTCACCGATTTTCGATAAAAATGTTCATTATTTTCAAGTTGTTCAAGAGCCAAATCAGCAAATAATCGGCGTGTGTGTTTGTCTAATGATGTTTAAATGGCATACCCTTACTGAACCCAAATGAAATAATAAATGTCCAAAAAAAATACACAGTGTTGCCAGTTTAACCATTTTAAATTGTATCATTACTATTGGAAAACCCTTTTTATAAAAATTACTATGTTTTATTTTATTTTTTTCATTGACTTTTGTAAGGTTTGAATTGACTTTTATATTATGTTTTTTTTTGTAAATCTTAACTAACTCTGAACCGGTTTTTAATCTAAACTCTACCTACCATATATTTTTTTTTACTACGATATCAAAATCAACAATACAACAACTTAAACTATACAATATTTTGAGATATTCCTGATGAAGTATAAACAAAACCGTTCCTTGCCGTTCCTACCGCTGAAAATTGCACATATGTGTTGATGATCATAAGTTTCAGAGAAACAATCTTCTTTCAGTTGCAGACGAAGTTTTCGAAAAACTTTTGTAAGCAATTTTTCAATACTTTGTATTGTTGTACTGATCATTCCTATTTCAATTATGATATTTAAGTCTGTTGAGATTTTGCCTTCACCAAGCTTTATTAGCTTATGGCAAATGTTTGTTATACGCAATCGGTAACAGGCCTATTTCTTTTATTTTTCAAAGAGTAAGTGTAAGTTTTCATGTTTGTAACACAATTGGTTTGTGAAATATTCCTGCTAAGTGCTAAGAGTTGTATGACACCGACCCGAACCAGTCCAAATTTTCGGAATAAAATTTTTGAAATAACATCTAATTATAAATTTGCATATCTGCAACACATTTGGTTTTTAAAATATTACTGATGCGTGCCGGGAGTTGTATGGCACCAACCAATGTAAATTTTTGAAATCAATAACAGTCGTATTTCTATATTCATTAAGGAGTATCAAAGTGGACATTTACAAGCCTGTAACACAATTGATTTAGGTGAAATATTCCTGATAAATGCTTGGAGTTGTATGGCATCGACCCGAATCAGTCTAAATTTTAGAAATTGGTAACAGTTGTATTTCTTTATTTGTCAAATAGAATAAATTTGCATATCTGCAACACATTTGGTTTTTAAAATATTACTGATGCGTGCCGGAAGTTCAATGACAGTTACCCGAACTACTTAAAATTGTGAAAAACGACGAAAGGTATGTTTGGTCATTTTTGAAATAGTATCTAAGCACCATTTGTCAGGTCTGTAACACCTTTGGTTTTTGAAATATTCTTGATAAGTGCTTCTATAGCAGCTATATACAAATCACTCAATATACTGATCCAAAAAATAGACATAAACCAAGCGAAGTGTCAATCCAACCTATTATGTAAATATGGTTACGATAAGTCTATTCGTTTAAAAGTTCACAAACAAAAGTGTTTAAAATTTTAAATATACTTTTTTTGCAGTTAAATTCCCCATTTCGTCAAACAAATTAAACAATTTTTTTTATCCAAATTCAACATTTTTTCTTAAATATTTTTTTTTGATTGCAAAATTTAGTTCTTTTAAGAAAAATCTTTTTAAAATTATAATATATTCAGACTTTTGTTACATACTGATACTAGTATTAGTGTATTATGTATAATACTTATTATTTTCCAATTATTAGAAAAAATGTTGAATTTGGATAAAAAAAATTGTTTAATTTGTTTGACGAAATGTTGAATTTGACTAAAAAAAAGTATATACAGTGAAAACCCTCTAAGACGGAAATCCTTAAGACGGAAAATCCTCTAAGACGGAAGAAATTTACCCGCGAAACTAGCTTGAGCTGAAATTAGTGCATTTAAGACGGAAATCCTTGACACGGAACGGAATCGTAATTTTTGGGATCCTTACACATAATTCCAGACAAAAAAAATCTTTTAAAACGAAATTTTTTTTTTTGTAAAAATTTTGTTGGTTAAAAAATGATAAATTTGAATATTTTTCAGCGGTAAGCATATTTATATAGATTTTGTTGGTGGAAACACTGTACTTTTGACTTTTAATATCATAACATGAAGTTTGACATAATATATGTTTTATGCTTAGTTTCTCCTACTTGCGGTATTTGGTGATGGAAAAATGATTAAACCGCTTATCATAGGCAAATATGGACGACCACGATGTTTTTTAAAAATATCAAAACAAATCAATTAGGTGTTAATTATTATTATAATAAAAACGCCTGGATGACTGGTTGTATTTTTGAGCAGTATTTGAAAAATTTAAATAATCAAATGAAATCCGAAGACAGAAAAATTCTTCTTTTCCTTGATAACGCTTCTTCTCACCCGAATTTAAATTTATCGCATATACATTTAGTTTACTTGCCTCCAAACACAACTTCCAAATTACAACCGTTAGATGCAGGAACAATTGCAGCATTTAAATGCAATTATCGAAAATTTATGATGAAAAATTTATTAATTGAAATGGAAAACTGTAACACAATCTCGACATTGACAAAAAAAATTTCAATCCTAGATGCAATTCAATTTCTTTCAAAACTGCTTGTGATCAAATATTACCCTCAACAATTGTAAAAAGTTTTCTAAAGTGTGGATTTAAATTTGATACTACAATTACTGAGCTAGAAATGAATAATCAAAATGAGCAATCAATACAGAACTTAATAGATTCAGCATTTGGTGAAGCCATTTGTTCAGCAAGAAATCACGCTAGTGTAGATGACAATGTTTTTACAGAATGTAATTCAACAAATTTAAGTGATATTATTGAAGCAACTGTTTTGCCGATCCCAGAAATTTTAGATAGTTACGAAGAGGATGACGAAGAAGATATTGAGCCCGAAATTAGCAAGCATTGCAGAGGCTCTAAAGGCAATCAAATGTTTAGATATTTATAGTAGACAATGCGGTAATGATGATTTATATACTTTGGTTGCGAAATCGAAAATCACATTTATTACAACAAAAGCAGCTGAAAGAAAGATGAAACAGAAATGTATTACGGATTTTATGAAGAAAGACTGAGTTACTTGCAATTGATTTTTTTTAATTTTTTTTTATGGTCATATAATTTTTGTTGTTTTTTACACGCTTGGAATATTACAATGTTTTATAATTTTGTTATGTTATTAGTTTTGTTATATGTATGTGATGAATTTTTTATAAAAATGAAATAAAGTGCAATAATTTTTTGTTTATCTATTAAAAATAACTTTAACACTTATTTTAACTTCCCTATAAATTTTCTACAATACAAAATTCTGTAAAACGGAAAATCCTGTAAAACGGAAATTTATATTGGTCCTGTGAGATTCCGTCTTAGAGGGTTTTCACTGTATTGAGTATTGACAACCTTAAACCGAAACAAAATGTTGACAGGTTTAAGTCTCTGATTATTAAATACTAGTTTTGTAACCCGCCATAAATGACGGAAGCAAAATAAATTCTAGCATTTCTTCCTTCATTAGAGTTTTCATTTCAAGTTTAAGAAAAATATGTACATATTTGGTTACTAATTTATCAATATCATACCTTTATTAGAATTATTAGAATGCTTTTAATTATAAACAGAATATTTGTAGTAAGGTGCAAAATTTACATATACAGATACTATGTTTATGACAATTACATGATGTCACAATTTGTATATAAATTGTAATTTGTATATGTGTTGGAGCATTTCGTCGAACTTACAAACATCCAGATAAACGCAGAAAATTATATATATAATGTTAATTATTTCTCACCATATTAAAGTTAATCCAGGAAAAATCTAAATATTTATTTTATTATCCTAGTATAGAAATATTTGTAAACAATTCAATTTATCTAACTTGACATATTATTTTTCACAAGATATAATAGGAGAGAAAATATTAATACTAACAAAATGTCTCTTGATTCATATTCATACGGCTTAATCAAAATCGATGATGAATTATCCCGTGTTGAAGCAACCAACATAAAACAACATATTGAAAGTAAATTGAAATATTTTTCTTCAGAATTCGCATTACTATATATTGAGTAAATAAATAATATTATTTATTTTTAAATAAACAAACAAAACATAAACATAATATTTCATTACAAAATAATAATTTATATTAAATATTAATAAATTTGCCTCTTTTCCATATTAAGAGTATATAAATACAGTAAATTATATATTGTTATTTACAAAATGGTTATCTTTAAATATTTAAATATATTAACAAATTTGTAATTTTAATATGATTTTACGAAATTTATCATCTCATCTTGAATATTGTAAAGGCTATATTATAAAATGTTAAAATACCTAACGAACACGCACCACATACGAAATTCAAAAGAGAACAAAACAAAAATTTTCTTCAAATAAATTTTCATTTTCATCATTATTCTCTTACAATGTTTATATTTAGTAACAAAAAAAAAAAATTTAATTCTTGACAGTAGATACAATATTTATATCCTGTTTTATTTACAAAATAATAATATGAAATATGAAATCTGCAATTTATGAAATGAAATTTACATTTTCATTTATTTATTAAATATGCAATATTATCGAAAGGATGTACCTTGCTGTCAAAATGTATAGAGAAAAAATATAAACAAAACAAAAAAGTAATTAAATTCCTTCAATTAATTAAGTTTCTGTATCATTTGTTTAATAATTGTATAATGTTTACACAATTTTGAATTTATGTTGAAATAGAAAAATTTAATTTTTTTTTTGTACTGCAATTCAATACAAGAAAAAAAAATATTGAATGTATTAATCTGGATTGATACAATAACAATAGTGTAACAATTTCCTACGTATTGTGTGGTAAATTTTTTTAGCTCCGGAAATTTTCTATAGATTTGATTTTCTTATTTTCTTAAAAAAATAAATTTTTGAATTACTACAAAAGTAATTCTGTTTTATGTTCAACAAAATGTATGCTGTTATTAATTCAACAAAAGGTTTATAATGTTGTTCTATGTTAAACGGATGTTATTAAATGACATTCAAGATTGCGAGCTATGATATATAATTTGTTGTTGATTTATGCTATGTATATAGTAATGCTGAGTATCCCTTCCGTGGCCTAATCGGTTGGAGGACAGAAATGTGTTTCAATTACGATGTGAGTAACGGGTTCGATTCCCGTGGGGGGTATAAAATATAAGTAAAACAAAAATAGCAAAATATTATATAAAATTAATAATCAATAAAAAATAATTAATACCCTATATAACTAAAAATATTACCTATATCAATATCTATATCAATACTCATATACATCATACAACACAATAAATAATATTGAACAAACACTAATAATAATTACACAATTTTCCAACAACTGACAAAAGTATGTGACATGACGTATCCAGTAAGCATAGTAATGTCAGGCATTTTAACGTCAAAGCTGGATAGCGAATACTTGCAGAAAAATATGACGTCGTCTTATCACTCTACCATCTTCTACAGTAAGCCAATCCCCTACCTACAAACACATTGAAAATGAAATTAGACATTGCCTCCGAAATAAAACAAGCAGCTAGAAATCGACTTCGATGGAAATGTCTAGTGGAATACCTATGCTCCCAAGAGGAGTAGGAAGAAAAAAAATATAGTTCTGTGAATGCGGAGGACTCTGTCGTAGCAGATTTCGCCACTTGGGAACAGCGTTTTCGGAATGAAGGGTTCCAGCATACCATTGAAGAATATCCTGAATATGATCAGAAAATCAGGTATGAAGACCAACTAGAACTAACAAACATGGGCTTATAATCACAATAAGCCCATTTGTTACGGCTACAGTGATATAGGGGTCAGATTTTCTCCCGAAATTACACAACCTACAATCTAATCTATACTCTGTAAAAGTATATATTGTAAGATGTAATGACAATCCAAATAAATAATAGCATATTCGGATGATATAATAATTATGGCAAAAAACTCTACGAACTAGAATTCGAGACAAAAAAAAGTATAGGACTAAAAGTCTACGAAGTCAAAACAAAATATCTAAAAATGTCAAAAAAAGATCAAATAAGAATGATTAAAATATAACAATCGGAGAGTAAAACTTTGAAGTAGCTGCAAGCTTGGCATACCTCGGAATAACAATAAGAAGCGATAATAACAGAATTTAATTTGGAAACAGATGTTACTATGCAAACAGCAATGAAACAAGTTAATATATCAATAAAAACAAATATGGCAATATACTAGAACTCTAATATAACCCATAATGACGTATGGATGTGAAGTATGGACCATGAATGTAGCCGAGGGGAACAACCTATGCATATTTGAAAGAAAAATTTTCCAAAAAATATTCGGCACAAGAATATTGGGGAATATAGAGAAATAACAGTGATATTAGTAAGAAAGAAGGCATTGTAAAGTTTGAAAAGGCCACGTAATTAGAATGCATGAAACTCAAAATCAGGCAATGGTGTTAAAAAGAGGAAGCCCGAGAGTAATAGTGGTAGGAAAGGCCAAACAGAAGATGGCAAGATGTTCAAAATGATGCCCATCAAGCCATACAAATCCTAAGTCCCGCTTGTCTGCAACAACTAATATTGTGATGAAAACAAAACCTCACCCTGATCTGTAGTACTATAAGATTATGATGATTTTAAGATGTATATCAAGATTTATTTGTAGCAATTAACAAAAATAGTTCCATTTCAATTATTGCAACCTCTATTTAGTATGTAATACACCTTTAACTGACGTTGTAATGCTAATTCTCAATTAAATTATTTGTTGATATTCGTATACATCTAGAAAGCACAGTTTTTTTTTCGGGAATCAATTAATTTTTTACAAGAAATATGAGTATTATATTTTTTCTATTCTATTTCTAATGTCATTCGTAAGACCTATCGTTTTGTAGAAGAGACAAATTTTATGCCCAACTAGATTTGAATATCATTCGAATTCATTTGAATTTCCCACGACTTTCCCAAGTCATTTCACTGCATTTTTTATTGCTTTCCCTATACAGAATTAATTAAATAATTTATTAAAGTTAATTTGAATTGAATAATTATAACCTACAACTGGTAAAAAATAGTCCGAATCTTTGGTTAGAGGTTATCACAATGAACCTCACCGGTCTAAGTGTCTCGGCGTGCTGTCGGCAGTCTCTACCTACCTACCTTGGTTAGACGTAATCGGTATAAATACTCACAAATATAACTAAAAATATTTAAAAATAGTCTGAATCTGTGGTTAGAGGTGATTGGTATATATGTTCACAAATATGACTAAAAAGATATTTAAAAATAAGAAAACTAATCAACTTGTATTCGGAATAGGAATACTATACTAGACCAAATTTTACGAGTTCTTCATAACGATATACTAGAACATACTTAAATTTCTTTGTGTTCTCAAGGCTTTAAATATGAGACAAAAAAAAAATTAATTCAGATAAGATGAATACAAGCCGAGTAGTTGTTTTAGATCGAAATTAAAACATTCATCAGATAAGCTGTGATAATTTTTTTTGTTAATTTTCATACAACCAGATACAATTTTTAAAATGATGACCTGATCCAGAATACAATTGGATGACTGGTTCAGTGTGGTAAATATGATCTGATAATAAATATGGGAATCAATTGAACAAATACCCCTCAATTATGTAAGTTTATATTTATATTTATTTATTTATTTACAGGCTTAATTCAAGCGAGTTACATGTTTTATACATTTATGTGAACTTAAACAAATTTTAAAATTAACAATATAAATATCAAAAAATTAAAACTAAAAATTAATTGCAAAAATTAAAATGTTTGTATGACAGTCAGCCTGTTTCCACGAGTATTCATGATGACAGCTTTAACATACATTTCACACCCTCTCATCAACAAACGAATACAAAAAAAAAATCTATTCCACAAAATTTTTTGTTGGCGAGACGGTATGAAACGTATATTAAAACTGTCATCATGAATACTCATGGAAACAGGTCTAATAAAATTGCTTACTGATTAACCTATTTGTAATGAATTTGAATTAACGAAATTGCATTTTAATTGATTGAATGCACCATGTATTAGAAATGTCGTACATTTTGTTATAAATTAACAGTTCACATCTTGTGATTACACAAGAAAATAAAATTAAAATTTAAAAAAATAAATTATTACTCGCTTAATGCCTTAAATATGACAGTTAGTTTGACTTAGTTTGATTGTTGTTTAAGTTAAACTAATGCGAAATTATTTACACAAAAAAAAAATAAAAGGCAAATAATTTGTTTGATTAGAATAGTTTAATTTACAACTCCTCATTTAAACAAGATCTTCTTTTATAATATTATTTACTGTTATTTCAAAACAGAATCTCATTATTACACCTAATACGATAAAATTTTTCATTTATCGTTGTCAATATATTTCTTTGCAAACTAAATAAACTAACAACATCATTAAAAACACTTCAAATTTACTGTTTTAACAACAACAACATCAACAACAACTGGATACAAGACAGGACCGGAATATTCTTTAAAAATACAATACATATTATGTATCTGATCTGAATATACAATTTGCCACCGTAATTACTCACTATTGTACAACAATTTAAAATCAATTAAACCCAAACAATTCCAATTATGAATAATTCAAGTCAATGTTATGACCTCTTACCAGAATAATATATCCTATTATGTTATTATTATACATGTATGTAGGTATGTACGTATTTACAAGACGTATAAATATGTACGAGTTAAATTCAGAATATTATTTAAGAAATCTTTTATTTTTTCAAATTTCCAAAGTAGTCAATACAGAGTATTGTATAAACATCTTAACATCAATTGAATTTGAAAACAATAAACAAATAAAATAATAACAATAAGAGAAAAACAAAACAAAACAAAAAAAAAAACTTTTCCAAATTGTTGACCTAAGAATTAATATTTGTTGTTGTTGTTGTTGTTTTATTTTTTTTTTCATGAAGAAATACTTTAAAATAATTAAAGGTATAATATACCTACCCTTCTTAATTTGAAAGAAATTCCATCGAAACAATAACAAAAAAAACAATAACAACAACAACAAATAAAAAAATTCTCATATTTCAATGGTTGTTGTTGTCGTCGTCGTCGTCGACGTTGTCGTTGTTGTGATGTTTATTTGGATAATGATTGCTGCACTCACTCTTCTTAAAAGGCAATCAGAAAGCCAATGACCCGTATCGAAAAAACAAAAAACCAAAAATAAAATAAAAATTCTGATCGGCTTGCAGTTTTATTTATGTACCTACCTAATTCTCTGATGGTATACTCTGTATAAATAATAACAACAAAAACAACAATAATAAACAAATAAGAAAGTGTCCAGGTGAGTTTATGGAATTTATGTTTTCTTCTTAATTATTTGAGTAGTCTTAAAATATAAAACGCATTTCAAAAAAGATTTATATTTGTAGATTGAAGTTTAGAGTTCTTTGTCCAGTTACATCAAGTACCAAAAACATAAAACAAGGAAAATATTATTGATTTGTGTTTTTTTTTGTATTTATTTTTTTCTTTCTTGCTGGAGAAAATGAAGAAGTGTTAAATATACCATAAGCCATCAATCAAAATAAAAAACATTATGTAATATATTTGTCTCTTTCTTCCTTTTTTATGCTGTGTATACATTAGGCATAGGTCATGTTCTCTTTTCTTGGTCTTTAGTAATGGTCAACTCTGACCAGTCGGTATTATCGGTAAAAAATCCAAAGGGACAAAAAAAAAATCTTTTATTTTTTTATTTTTGGTTTTATGATTAACATGATGAGTTTTGTTAATTTCCCTTTTCTGGCTATTTATGTCCAATATGAGAAGAAGTTCACTTAATTAGATTTTGTTCTAAAAAAAGCAAAAAAAACCAAAACAAAAAAAAATTTCAGTCTGAAAAAGAAAAAGATTAGAAGAAAATATGACCGTCTACGTCATTAATGGTTCACATTAAGTTCAGTTTTAAAGTTAATATATAAGAATTTTTTTTTTAAATATTTAAAATGAGAAAAAATCAGAGAGAGAAGAGAAGAGAAAAAAGAGAAGAGAAAAAAAAAAAAAGACCACAAAAAATTAAAAAAAAAAAAAAAATTACCATAAAAGTCACGGGCATGGTTTTTTTTTTACTTATTTTTTTTAAATATTTTTAAGTAGCCATATTCTCTATATGGAATCGAGTTGCAGTATTGAAAATACATTGTGCATGTTAGATTTCGTTCATAATAAAATTATTAAGAGACAGTGGTAATAATTGTACTACGGCATAGAAAATATTGAACGATGTTAGAGTTTTCATAGAAGGAGTGTATCGCTTGATTTGACTTATTGGAATCACTTACATAATATAAATTAAGTACTTTAATTAGATACGTTATTAAGAGCTTAGAATGAGCTGATGTGTTACATTTACAGCTTATGGTCAGAAATACATCATCTCTAAAATAAATTATCAAATTCAATCCAAATTTCGCACTCTAAAATATTCGCCTACTACATTTATTAAGCCGCACGCTTTCAGTAGAATCTAGCGCTATAAAACTACTGTAATTTGCTCGAACAAATTTTCTACTTAACGGTGATTTTAAGTAAAGCCAATTTACAACAAAAAAAATCTATACTATATTGAGCAGCGACTTTTTAATAAAGTGTTGATCTTTTCATGTAAAAATTATTTGTTTCCTATACATTGAATTTCCGCAAGTGGTTGATGAGAATTTAAAAACCATTTGACATTTTAAAAAAAAATTATAATGATAACAATAAATAAACATAAATTCATGTCAACCTAAAACAAATGTCATTTTAAATTTTGCACCAAATCGTTCAGTGCAATAATGTTGCGGTAATTGCTATTTCGTTGTCAGTCATTTGCTATTCATGCTAGAGATTCTACTGAACACACCTATTGTAAAATAAGATATCTATATTTTCAACTCAACTTCAAAAGGTATCATAATTTTCACTTCATTATCATTTGATTGTTGTTACGTCATTGGGGATTTTAAGGCTTCGTCATACTTCAGATATTGTGATTCTGAGACTGTGTTTCAATTTCAATAATCATTATTTTTCAGTTTCAAATTTGAATAAAATTAATGAAAACCATGAACTTTTAGCATAATTACGAACTTCTTCAACTTATCTCGTGCAAGAGCAAATCGAGGGCAGAAATGGAATTGTCAGAATTGAAATATCATTGTTATTTAACATCACAAACTCCACAGGTATATCAGATATCGATGATTTATTGCACATAGAAATGGACTGAAATAAGTGCAAAATAATTTTAGTCAGTGCATAATATCTAAGATAAAACTGTTAACATCCAGTAGTGAATATACAACAGAAAGGGAAAGAGAAAGAGAGGAAGAGAGTTTATAAGTCTATATTGTTGAATCAATATTTGTACTAAAGGAATCATAATTTTCAATTGATTATACACAAATAATAAGTTGTTTCGCTAAAAAATAACTGTTTCAATCACAAAATATTTATTGTTTGGACTTTGTTTCTGTTTACCAAATATTAGAAATATTTTTAATGCATATGGGTGAATATTTCAAAAGGTTGATATTCTGTGTCCGAACAAGTTTTAATACAGAAAAATTTAAAACATATTTAATTAATTTACGGTAAATGCTGCTCTAAGATCTACCCAATTCCGGACAATTAATATTTTATGATATGTCAATCAGGTTATATCCGATAATCTTACTTAAACAACGAAAATGTCATTACCATGCATACCAATTATCCATCACAGCAGAAAATATATTATTCAAAGAAAAATTGGAATATGATTTAGAAAGCGCAACTTTAGATTTACTTATAATTAAAAAAAATATATATTATGAAAAAACTATCTTTTTCAAGTGAAGTTCATGTGTCCTCAAGTTTTTCTGTAATTTCCGTGGCTGTATTAATGTAAAGAGCAAAAAAAATATTTTAGGCTTTAATAATTTGATTACTCATTCAACGGTTATAAAGTAAAATTTTCAAAGTTAAATTGTAATATTTTGAGAAGCATAAAAGGATTTAGTTTCCCAAAATATTTCATAGCGGAAAGTAGTTCAAAATTTTGGTTCTGTAATTTTGTGATTTCCGTGGGGCGTATTTATTAATTTAATTAAATATTTTTAGAAAAATATATATTATTTTATGTATTATGTTTGTAAGTTAATTTATTAACTACTTTTAAAATTAAATTTATTTAAATTTTGTTGCTCAAATACTGCTTATTTGTCATTTCCGTGGTTTCCAGTGCCTTAAAGAAAATCTGTTCTAATTATGACTCCACGGAAGCAATTTGTAGAAAAAAATAGGTGGATAACTAAAATAAGAAACCACAGAAAGAATAAAACTTTGTTTAAAGAAAAAAAAGTACAGTTCTTAGAACAAAGTATATCACCATCATCTCCTATAAAGGAACCAGTTGTGCCTGTATCTTCTGTTATGTTAAAAATATATCACATATTTCAGGAATAACATCTTTGAAGTGAACCGACTTAAACTTCCTAATTTAGCAAAGCTCCCTGCAATATCCATACCTTTGATCCAGTCTGACGCATCCCAAATGAAAGTCTATTTGAATACGTTAAATAACGAAACATCCCCAGGTCCCAATAATATTCCGAAGATAATTTTAAAAAAATTGTCTTAATCACTCGCGCAATGGATAACATTGTCAATTTTATTTAATAAGTTTCTTGAACACGGAATATTTTCACAATTTTGGAAAAATGTCTATATCAAACCATTTCATAAGAAGGGTTCAAAAAATTATATCGTAAGCTATCGTCCAATAGCTAAATCTGTCATGTTCTACGTTTAGCTGGCTTCCAGACTAAATGTTTAATTTATTAAACAAACAAGAAAGTAATTTCCCTGATATATATTATAATTTGCGCCCAATAACTATATATTTGTCATTTCCGTGCCAAGTTGTCATTCCCGTGAAAACAAAAAGTCCTTAAAAATATTAAAATAAACTGGTCGTTCCTAAGAACCTACTAATTATTGAGTTATCAAACGGAATAAACAAAAAAATATTTAAAATTGATTTTTCTAGCATTTTGCCATTTTGATGTCTGAAATATCAACCTTTTGAAATATTCAGCCATATAGGAAAAATTTATGAGAATATTTTTTAAAACAACAATTAAAAATAATACAGATATAAAAACGCTCAGTAAAACCGTAATAACCTCTATAAAATTCCCGACCAAATCTAAGTAATAACAACTTAATAGATTAAATGTAACAAGAACTATTGACGGTACATTGTTCCCACTTTATAACAGAATTCAAAAAATTTCAATTACTTTAATACATAAAGAATATTTTATAATTATATTTGTAATTGAGTAAATTAAATTTCCGTTTGAAACGGAATTAAATATTTTTTTCAATTTAATTATATAATATATAAAATTATTTCAAAACATAATTTGGTTTAAACTGAAGATAATAATCTAAGTCCTAACCGATTAAAAAATTAGTACAAAAAACCAAATTTTACTTTATACCTACACCAGCGACACAAAATTTTTTTGGCAGCATGTACTTTGAAACGCTACTTTGGGATTGAAACAAAAAAAAAATTTATGAAACATTTCAAATGTTACGTGCTGCCAACAGTAGCGAAACAAAATTAAATGTGGCAAAACAAAATTAAAATTGGCGAAACAATTTTACGTGCTACCGTTTTTCAAAAATAGCGTAACAACATGTTTGTAACAAGTTACGTGCTACCACCCCTGGCTTTAGAAATTCAACCATGGTCATAGTTTTTCCGTAGTCAAACAATAACTGTACAACAAGTTATCAACTTGGAAGAAATTCCAAACAAACATTTTTAATCGTTTTTTACTTCAACTTTCTTTTAATTGGCATCGTCATTTTCTATCTACATTTTGCCAGCCAAATGGTACAAAGATATAGAAATAGAACATGCGGCTGTTTATCAAAAAAAAATGTATTCTATTTGATTACCCGCATATTACTGGCATATTAAATACCATTACCCCATAAACTACACTAAAATAAAAAATATACACAAACTTTGGCATAGCAACTTGCATCCATTGTGATTTGTGCTTGATTTTGCTTGTTGATTGGTTTTTTTCACAATCCAATACCAATTAAGTTGGATGGAAATTATAAATGGATATGGATGGATATTATAAAATTGTCAAAGTTAATATTGAAATTTAATTTTAGATTCACATACCTTTGAATAAGTTCGAATTAAATTTTCAAAAAAGTTATATTAATTCCAATGAATAGGTACAATATTAAAAAGGTACCTACTGTTATAAGTCCTTTGACAAATTGCGATGAACTAAATTTTACTTGTTTTAAGGAATTTTCATTACATTCATGAGAAATATAATTTAAGATGGTACATGTAACCCGCCTATTATATAACAGGGGGACATGATCATGGTTTTGAATATAGACCTTAGAATCTAGATAAATAAAATGTTCGGGCGCTATGAAACCGATTTTTAAACAATTTTTAATGTACTCTTCATTATGGTAAGTAAGATAGTTAGATATTAAACCATTTTCTTTTGTGTTTAGAGCTCTCTTAAAGTGATTTCTGATTAATTTTATTAAAAAATGATCGAATCTATGTATTTTATTTGTACAGTACAAATATTTATTTGAGTAGAAATGTTTGTGATCCGTTTCTGGTTTTCTGTGTATAGGTTTGTACAAGCTCTTATACATTTTCGTTAAAATTTTCTGATATTTTCCATTAAGCTAGAGCTTACGTTAAATCATATTGGTCAATCGTATGAAATAATATAGCCTAATAAATGCTTGATATGCGATTATTTTGTCTCTATTATTGATTTTATTGTCGTAAAAGAACCTTTTCAAAGCCATGAACGCTTTTGTTTCTTTGGATATAGTTCTTTCGAAAATGTACAATATAATTTAAGTTTTGATGCAAATTAACACCTAAATATTTTGCAATTTTTTTTTTTTTTGTTTAATTTTAAATTATTTCTATAGCTCTTATGTCAAATTCTTTCCAATATTTTTTATATTGTGATTGACTTGTGTTTCGGAAAATTATAGATTCACATTTGTCATACGTTCAGTTTTATAGTACACCATACGTCCATACTTTACAATAATCAACTGTAGGGTTAAGTTGTTTTCTGAACTTTTAATTGTGTATCATGAATATTGTTGCTAGCTGAGTATAGTATGACGTCAGTGGCAAAAGCTATTGAGTAACTTTCACCTATGTTAAAAATTCTGTTAATTAAATTAATGAAAAAAAGTAAGAGAGTTTACCATGTCTTGTTGTAAATCATTTTATAGTTTTAATTAGCCATGATGAATTGATTATCATAAACCATATCTAGTATCAATCTGACTAAATGATCTGAAAACTTAAAGTCATAATATATGAACTTATAGATTTACCCATCTAGCCATACACCATTAAAAGTCTTTTTTAGATCAACTATGCAAGCTCCTACATAATCTTTTTTATAACCAACATATGTTAATTTATTAATTGCATTGATTGTGCTATATTTATTTCTAAAATCAAACTGGTTTTCAGGTAATATTTACTTTTTATTGAGAAAATTCACTATCTAATCGTTAATAATTGTTTCATTGTGTTTACAAATATTATGTAGTTAGCTGATGGGTCTGTAATTATTAGGGTTTGTTGTGTCCTTACCCGTTTTTTTTTCGTTTTATTACTTTACCTTTTTTCCATAATTTAATACCTTATTAAACAATATGACATGTACGCTTCATCACTTAAATTTTTCAAAACAGTGTTTGGTATGCCATCTATATACCAGCATAAGTCTTATTACATAAACAGTTAATATAGGTAATCAATTGCAAATTACATACATCCTATTTAAAAATTAGAATTTGTATAGTGTAATATAACTAGGGGCCCCCTGTTGAGTAATTATAATTCAAGTTTAAGTATTAGCTTTTGTGTAAAAATTGTGTACCTACAGGTTTTTTTTATCAGAAAATCGCATTTTAAATTGAATGAATGAATGAATTACAGGGACTGATCAGATCTCTATGTCAATTGAAAATACTACTAATGAATATTTTAATGCAACGTGAATTTACCATGCTAGACTGTTTTATTTGTTTTTTATTCATACTCCTAATTAAAAGTTATTTTGAATCCGATTGTACAAATCAAGGTATGGTACTCTATGAGTAGAAAAGTTTGAAAATAAAATTAAAATGTTGGCAAGCAAGCAAAAATTATTTTAGGAGAAGCAAGTAGCAGAATAAACTTATTCCAGCGATCCAAGAAAATTTTAAGAAAACTTATTATACTTACCTACCTGCATTAAATGTGCCTCATATGCACTCTCTTCATATTTGTAAAAAAGAATGCGGTGGTTTATTAGTTTTATTTTTCTTTATTTTTGGTGAATAAAATCTATAATTATAATTGACAAGCATTTAAGGTCCTGCGCAGTAGACAGCTTTTCATTTTATTTTGATTCTCCTACTCCTTAATGAACTTCTGATATAATATATAAGATTTATATATAAAACAATAATGCGCACACAGTTGAAAATTTTTTACTCATATGATTTTATCATTCAGCAAATACATTATGCATAAGTGAGATCTTATGAAAATAATAAACAAAAGCAAACAAATCACTTATTATAATTTATATTATGTACTTGCAAATGAGTCTATGTACATATGCCAAATAAAAACAAAGAAACAAATTCATCTAAAATAAAAAATATCAAAACAACAAAAAAACAAATCACTTGAATTCTTCATTTTTATCTTTTTAAGTAACTGTTTCTAAATTTTGGTTATTTGTAGTAATAATATAGTTTTTATTAAAATTATGTTTTATGTAAATATATATATACATACCTCTTTAATGACAAAATTTTTATTTTTAGTAATTTTATCACTAAATGCCACTTACTATAGGGAATATATCGGAAACAAGGCCATATATGAGAGACGTGTATTTATGTGTCCTAAATAATACTTACTAACCACAACACTTTTTATTAAACACGAGTGGTTTCTGCTATATCGTGTGAAGTCTATGTCAGTACGTAAATTACTGTTTTTTTAAAAACTTTAAATTTGACTTCAACTTGAAATATAATTACGCAACAGGGGCCCCTAGTTTTTATTGTATATATTTTTGAGGTGAATTGTTGATAACTAACTATATTATAATAATATATTATTTCAAATAGCTATGTAATAACATTTAGTTATGCGTAAAATTTTATTTAATAATATTGTTAGAGTATTTATTTATGTGGTATGATAAGCCTTTTGAAATAAAATGACATGACAACAAAATGATTTAAAGAAAAGTAGCGGTAATATGTTCGATTCAACAGTCCCAAATTAATAATAATTTTCTTTACCTTTCAGATATGATCAATCAACTTAAAATTATCATATAAACCTAATTAAATTATTATTTATATTATTTTCATAAACTCAATGAGTCGAAATGACATGTGGTATGGTCACCACAAAATCCATATTTTGAACATGAATAATTTTTTACAATTTAAATTAAAATCGTGACAATATAAACTAATTCCATTTAAATCTCACAAAATATCAGTGGATACATCCAAATTATCATCGGTTACATCGAAATTTATCTTACACATACACTTATATCGAAAAATCCTATTATACAGTATAAGGTTTATAAAACTACATGAATGTTTACTTTAAGACGATTGAAAAAGATAATAAAAAAGTGAATAAAAAATAAATTATTAATTATGATGGTAGGTATGTGTGTTAGTTAATATAACATTAGCCTGTAATTTATCGCACGCTTTTGATTGACAGATTATTTCTTATCATATCATATCATACATACATGGCAATTATATTTTTATTTTAGATAATATCTATACAGGGTGATTTTGTTTTCATTTATACTCATTAAACTACATTAACCTTCTGCAACCCTATTGCAAATATTCATTGTCAAACTTAAATTTAAAAATCATTAGTTTCGTTAACTTAAATCAAATTTCAATTGCAAAATCCTTTAAAAAAGAAGAATAAAAAAAAATTATGCCTTCAAAGAGAATTAAAAAAAAAAAAATCCAAAAAATCAATAAAATTTTTCAAATGAATATAGGGCATTATACTCAAACATAATATCCTCTATATATACGTTCATATATATATTATCCTCTATATATTATTCTCTCCGAAAATATATACGAATATAAAAAAAAGACTCATAAAAAAGCAGTTAAAATACCAACGATAAACTTTAGACTCCCTTTAGAATTAGTCTCCTAAGTCTCCTTTTTTTTGCTTTTCCTTTTTTTTTTATTTCTATGAGTGCTGTAGACCAGCAGACCCGTACCAGACTATTATTAAAATCAGAATCGAGTAAAAAGGAGAATGAATGAATGAAGGAAAATAAAAAAAAGCAAATATATATATAACATGTATATATATATATACCTATATAATGTAGAAAATCCAACATACCAAACAACATACAAACAGACACACATATACATACCGACGTATAATTTTCGTATTATAAATTTACTCTAAGGTTATTTGGTCATATTCTCAACATTCATTTTAATTTTCATTTTAAAGGTCTCTGGTGTGGTGCTTATTGGGCATCACAAACAGAGGAAACATTAAAAATTGAGAAACAAATTATTTTACGATTCTTCAATATTATAGAGGTAAAGTATAGGTAGGTAGGTAAGTATCCATCAAATGTTTATGCTTTGCTTACGTATTTAATATACGCGCCTTTAAAGGTAAACTATAATTTTTTATATTTTAGTTACCATATTGATCAAAGCGGGCGGGTTTTTTGAAAAAAAAAAAAAAAAAAAATACCAACTTAAATAAAAACAAAGCAGAAAAAATAAATAAAAAAAAAATATATATAAAATATATTCCTTTTTACATACACAGTAGGAAGCCAATTCAAATCGCCAGATCTAAATCAGACCAAATCAAATTGGCATTACATTTCTTAAAGTATGTAAAATTATTTTCAATCTCAATACTCTCTCTCTCTCTCTCTCTGTTATTGTTTTGGGGAGCGTTCACTAATTTGTCTTCTTTCGGTTTTTATAGTTTATTACCCTACTATATTTTCATTTTTATGTTGCAGAGGGGAGGCATATTAATATGAATTGGTATAGAATTGGGAATTAAAGTGACCGATCATAAATTAAATAATATAAAAGTCGGGTTATAATAAAGAAAATAAACTTTTTTTTACATGTTCGATATAAATCTTAGTTCATTCCTTATGGTTTTATTAATTGATTGGTATTTTGTGAGAAACAGAAAAAAAAAAAACAAAAATAAAAAAATCAATTTGTTTTAACGAATTTTTATTTTTAATGATTGAACTCATGTGCTATTTTATCATAATTGGAAATTTTAATTGTAGGAGATAAATTTTTTAATTTTCAATTTTAAGGAGATGACAAAATTAGAATGCGGTAGGATTGGAATTTTAAAAGATTAAAAATGTTTGTGATGATAGGAAAAAAACCAAAGGACTGGTGTGTGTGATCTGAATAGTGTATAACATTATTGATTTTCTGAAGAGAATACGGAACGATTTTACAATGAGAACAAAGCAGAGAATATTTTAGATTACTTTTTATTCTAGTTCTATAATTTTTCATTTTTTTTTTATTTTTTATTTATAATATATTCTAGAACAATAAACATTTGTTTCTAGGTCAGAAATTTCAAAAACTTCTGAACTAACTTATCTTAAATTAAAGAAATATTATTTCCAAATCTTCTATGTCTAATATGATAAAATGATAAATCTTCTATAGTCTGCGCTAAATCTGATCTGTATTCAGACATTTTTTGGGTATATTTGAATCATGCTCTACTAAGGCAATGCTCTGCCAAATTCAATAGAAAATGTCACAGATCATAATGATTTTCGAGCCAGGTAAATTGACAGAAGACGTTTACTGGTATAGACCAGGGTTGACAATTACATGGCACGCGGCCAAAGTTAGTACGCCAGAAAATTTTCCCAACACGCCAAGAAATTTAAACTACCAATAATAAAATTTCTAATAAAGCATTATTTAAAATATATTTTTGATTTTTTAAAAATATTTCTTCAATAAGTTTACTCAACGGTTACGGCTAGAGTAGTTACATTTTATTAAGCTTTTCATCTAGTTGGCTCTGTATCAAGTTGCATATATATATATGTAGTATGTATACATACATACATGATGATTTTATTTAGTATGGGATTTTAGTGTTAAATTAAAGTGTGTTAATTCTACCAGTGTGGTTAATTAATCACAATAAAATAGGTGTTAAATATAAAACAAATAATATTTGCTACATTGAAACGGTACCAATAAAATAAAACAAAAACTTCTGACGCAGAAGTCTGCAGACGAAATACGCGTATCTGTATGATAAGCATATCAGAAAAAATAAAAGGAAAATATTCAAATATTTTCAACTTTTATCCAAAAATTTTACTCTAACTCTAGAAAAAAAGTTTTTATAAAAACTACATTTAAATGTTCTTAATATCAAATTGCAAGGGCTTGGAAAGACAATTGAAGTTATGTTTGAACTAATAAAGGGCTTTGAAATTAAATTGTATATTTTTGCTAGAGATATTGAATCTAAAAAACTAAATAATTTTCCAAAACTTAAAAATTTTTTGAATGACAACAATTTTCAAAAAAAACTAATTAAAATTTCACCTACGAATTTTCTAAAATTCTCGGTTTTATTAAAGAACAATTTTTTAAATAGATTTAAAAATTTAAAAAAAAATTTACAAGCTATTGAAGATTGTAAATTATCCGGATTTATTCAACATACAGGATTTTGATAACATTCTTACTAACTGCATGGAACTAAAAAATTTAGAAATGCAGACTGTAAATCTGCAATCGAATCCAATTTGGACATAGAAATTTGTGAATATGCGAAAACATATTGAAAATTTGGAACTTAATCGAATGTCACAGTATGAAGAGTCAGAATTGAAAATGTCACAGAATGGAGAGTCAGAGGCCGCATTGAAAATTCAATATTAGAAGTGTGGAATAGTATGCCAGATGCTTTTACTTCTGGTAAAATATTAACATAAACATTGTTAACCATTTTCTCTTCTACTCTTGTAAAAATTTAGAATCATTTAAATCATGTACTGTTAAAGAGTAGAAACAGGTTGACAGAGGGAGACTCAGCAGCATGCCTTACATTTAAATCGACAACATACCAGCCTGATGTTAAAAATCTTGCAAGTAACATGAAGCAAAAAACCTTCTAACAAAATCTAATTATATCTATAATTATAATTGGCAAGCATTTAAGGTCCTGCGCAGTAGACGCATTTTTATTTTATTTCAATTCTCCTACTCCTTAATGAACTTCTAATATATATAATATATAAGATTGTATATAAAACAAAAATGCGGACACCGTTGAAATTTTTTTACTCATATGATTTTATTATTCAGAAAATACATTATGCATAAGTGAGATCTTATGAAAATAATAAACAAAAGCAAACAAATCAGTTATTATAATTTACATTATGTACTTGCAAATGAATCTATGTACATATGCAAAAAAAAAACAAAAAAACAAATTCATCTCAAATAAAAAATATAAAAAAGCAAAAACAAAAAAAATCAGTTGAATTGTTCATATGACTAGCAAATTTATTTTTATAAAGTAGAGTTAGAGTACTTCATTTTGATATAGTAGGTCACTTGAATTCTTCATTTTTATCTTTTTAAGTAACTGTTTCTAAATGTTGGTTATTTGTAGTAATAATATAGTTTTTATTAAAATTATGTATTATGTAGGTATATATATACATACCTCTTTAATGACAAAATTTTTTATTTTTAATAATTTTATCCACTATATATCGGAATATATCGGAAACGAAGCAGTATATGAGGGACGTGTATTTATGTGTCCTAAATAAAACTTACTAACCACAAAACTTTTTATTAAACACGAGTGGTTTATGCTATATCCTGCGAAGTCTATGGCAGTACGTAAATTACTGTTTTTTTTAAAACTTTAAATTTGACTTCAACTTGAAATATAATTACTCAACAGGTGCCCCTAGTTTTATTAAAATTTTTAATTTTTCTTTTCCATTCTTGAATAAATTTTATCAAATTAACGCAAATTTTTTTTTTTTTTTTTTATGCATAGCCAAAACACTAGGTGGGAACCTTTTATACCGCTTGGTACGTTTGGCTAGGGAGGGAAAGGAAAATTTAGAAAGGAGGATGGTAAAAGGGAAGGAGGACAATTACGAACGAAGGTGTTAATGTTCGTCTTGAATTTGTTTAGGTCATAAATATAAAATTTGTCATGTTTTGGGAACACATAAGATGGAATTTGGTTCCACATTCGGGATGTTGAAGTTATAAACGAATTTCCATAACTTGTCTTTTGCCATCTAGGGATTTCGATGGTGTAGGGATGAGCACATGCTGCCCTTCGTGTTTCGCGAGGGAAACGCTTAAGTGGAGGTCATATAGATTTAATTTCCACCGAGCATGTGCCGATGCCTACGAGATATCTATAAAAAAGTGAGAGAGCTCCGACTATACGACGATGTCCAAGAGGAGCAAGATGGGCTGTCACATTTGGGTCGTTGATTAGACGAATAGCCCATTTTTGGACTTTATCCAAATGTTTTAACGCAATACTAGAAGCGCCAGCCCATATGTGAGAATTGTACTCCATTTTGGGTCGTATGAAAGCTTTATAGATTTTCAAGAGGTCACAGGGGGAGAAGTAAGCCTTGCAGCGGCTAAGAAAACCCAAACGTTTGGCTGCGTTTTTTGCAACATCAAATATATGATCATTCCAGATCATTTTTCGATTAAGGTGCATACCTAATATGCTTAAGCTTTCAAACCGCTGAAGTTTATCTTCCTGAAACAAAAGAGTAGGATCAAAAATGGAAATTTTTCGGGAGATTGTACAGCTCTGAGTTTTAGAAGAGTTAAACTCGACTCTGTTTTTTATGCCCCAATTAGCTATTGCGACCAAATCGTGGCTGAGGGAACTAGCCATGATGTCTCTTTTGGTTGACACAGCGGTGGATGTAGCTTCAGATTTTTTATGAAAATCGTAGGAGGCTACTAGGGTGCTGTCGTCTGCAAAGCTGTGGATTGGATTGAAAGTGGTTTGGAGCAAATCATTTATAAATATAAGGAATAGGGTAGGTGAGAGAACTGATCCTTGGGGAACACCAGCGTTTATTTGGAATTGATCGGATTTAAATCCGTCAACTAAGACTTGAATCGTACGATTCGAGAGGAAACTTTCAATCCATTTGAGAGAAGAGAGACCCAGGCCTACTGCTTGACATTTTGTTAATAATGCGCTATGCCATACTCTATCGAAAGCTTTAGAAATATCTAGAGCCCCAATATTTGCTTCACCCGAATTGTGCAAGCAAATATTTAGCTTCTCGTTAAGGTATGTCATTAAATCACCGGTGGACCGGTGGGATCTAAATCCATATTGCCTATCGTGGACAATACCTTGGCTGTCAAGATATTTGGTCAGCTTTTTGTTTATTAAGATCTCCACCACTTTGGAGAGGATCGATATTATAGCTATAGGCCTGTAGTTGGAGGGATCGCTTTTGTCGCCTTTTTTGGGAATTGGGTTAACATGCGCAATCTTCCATTGGGTTGGGTATACTCCTGTAGAGTAGGATAAATGGAATAAGTTGCGCAATGGTTTGGAAATAGCGAAGGCTATATGTCTTAGAACCATAGCAGGGATGCCATCGGGACCGGTAGACTTTCTGATATTCAGATTCTTAAGTACCTTAACAACGGCACGAGTTCTGAAGTAGACTCTTCCGAAGGATGAGTTACTTATAGGAACTGAAGGTGGATTTTGAGTCGTTGGGGGAAGAGTGGAATTAGCAGAAAACAATTTGGCAAATAAATTTGCTTTTCCAACCGAATCTGATATTATTTTGTCATGGTCTATTAGTGGCGGAAATGAAGATTCGCAAAAGTTATGCATGACATTTTTAGCAAAGGACCAAAAGGTTCTACTAGTGTTAGGGAGATATAAAATTTCTTGTCTCAACCTTTGAGTTTGTAAAAACTTCTGCTGGTTAATGACCTTTTTACAATTATTTCTTAAATCTTCCATGATTCCTCTGACTTATTGGCCATGAGATTTCCAAATGCCACCTCTTTTTCTTTAATAGCTTTCCTACAGACGTCGTTGAACCACGACGTGGATGATTTTTTTACACTTTTTAACGAGTTAGGAATAAAAATTTTCATACCTAACTTAATCGTTTTGCTAACAACGTCTGTAGCAAAGTCAACATTTTTATGTTGGAAACACAAGGACCAATCAAAGCTTGTTAAAAAATTGTTTAGACCATCCCAGTTGGCTCGATTATAATGCCAGATCAATCTTTTGGGATGTACATTTTGGTTGGTCAATGTGCTTGTAAAGAAACTGATATTTACAAGACAATGGTCAGATTTGCCAAGTCCAGAATTAACAAAGGTGGAATATTTCTCGGGATGAGAGGTCAGAAATAGGTCTAAGAGATTCATTTTATCGCCAATCCGGCCCGGGGTTCTTGTTGGACTTTTTACAAGTTGAGAAAGGTTGTGTAAATTAGAAAAAAGTTCAACTTGCGTGCCTTCGGGAGTATTGCGACTAGAATGTTTGAGCCAGTTGATATTATGAACGTTAAAATCTCCGGCTAACACAATTTCAGA
This sequence comes from Argyra leucocephala, assembly GCA_963942445.1. Lineage (NCBI taxonomy): Eukaryota > Metazoa > Arthropoda > Insecta > Diptera > Dolichopodidae > Argyra > Argyra leucocephala. The sequence continues at coordinate 72,379,984 of OZ012677.1, forward strand.
TTCTGGATGGTTTTCCAAAATCGTGTTGATTTTGTCAGGTAGATTATCTAATTCCACAATAGTTTCGGGCCCACTTAATTGAGGTGATCTGTATAGAAAACAGAAGTGGATGATGTGCTTTCCAACATGGATTTTAACCCATATGTAGTGGAACTATGAGTTGGAGCTCTTGAAATTGTGAAGAGTATTGTAAGCAACATCAGATCGTATATATAGGGCGACCCCTCGATGGGGAACAAAAAGTGGAACTAGTGAATATTTATTAATGTTGAAATTATTATTTTCACTGTTTACTTGAGTTTCACTTAATGCTAAAATTGCTGGTTTTTCAGTATATAGATGAGCTTCGACATCATGGAAATTCGTTGATAAGCCACGAATGTTACAAAAATTAATTTTGAACATGACAGAACACAATAAAAATGACACTAACAAGAATTTTGTATTATCATACACTATAGTATAAATGTACTCTCTATCTCTATCTTTGTGATCAATAAAAATATTTTCATAGGTTCTGGCACGCGAAAAAAAATTGCATTTACATTTATTTTATTTTGGCACTCAGACAAAATCTTATTTGCCATCCCTGGTATAGAAGAATGAACTTTCAGCCAATTCTAAAAAAGTTATTCGAAAAATTTCTGATGAAAAGAATGATTCCAATAACTGAAAATAAAAGTTTAATTCTTAGCCCTCAATTTGGATTTCGTCACAAACACGCATGGAAATAAATAACTTTTCGAATGTTTGTATTGCAGGATTTCTGAGCATTAGTCAGGAGTATGTTGACAAAGTATGGTCTATTGTATAAACTCACAAAAAATCCAGTAAGTTCTACAAAATCAAATGCAAGTGAGTTCTACAAAATTTTAATAAGTTATTTACAAAATAGATTTTTTTATATTAAAATACAAAACACGTAATGAAATGTATACAAAATGTATACGAATATTGCTGCAGTCTCGATATACAGGAAGAGTATGTATATAAAAAAAAGATATTGTATATTCCGAGATAGTTTCTTTAAAAACAGACGCTGAGTGGATGCTTTTGGCAAGGATTGTGATTAGTGATATGGAATGGTATATATCAGTGATTTATAGATCACCTCCTAGAAGCTCGGTTATCAGTATTGTGGAAGCGTTCAGCAAATTTTGTGCAGATTTTTTAGAAGATAAAAACAACGTTATTGTTGTAGGGGACTTTAATCTTAACTGGATGAGTATAAACAGCAAAGTAATTAAGGATTTGATAGAGGATAAAGGTTTTAAGCAAATCATTGATCAGCCTACGTAACTCTTATAGGCTGATCAATGATTTGCTTAAAACCTTTATCCTCTACAGCATACAAGTTCACTAATAGATTATGTTGTAGTAAGAAATAATTACGAAGGAGTATTAGCTTTCATCGATCACAATAATAAAATTTTGGACTATGAAATCATACAGATTGAAATAAATTTAATCGAAAAAAGAAAGGACAAAAAAATTGATGTAATGACCATCCAATATTGTGAAACAAAATACAGAAGAATTTTGAAGATATAAGAAATACATACGATCTTCAGCAACAAGCGGAATTACTTGATAACAGCTTGAAAAAAACCTATTGAAAAAATTACAATAAATAAAAATATTTCAATTAATAATAAAATGCCAGGTTGGTTCAAGGAATAGTTGAGTCAGCTAAAGGATGAAAAATCAAGGAGCTATACAAGGGCAGTTTATGGTAGAGGTAATGAAGCATATTGGGTACAGTAAAAAGGCATAAGAAATTTTTATAAACAAGAGATTATAAAAACAAAGGACAGATATATACGTGATAAAATTGTAACATGTGGCAATGAGAACAACTTACTCCCACAATATCTCACAAAGAACTTACAACTCGTTAGTCAATGCCAGCCGTATAATCTTAGAGGAGGAGAAAGATTTATAGTCGCACCATTCAACAGCACAACTGGTCAAAACCAATTAATGTATAAAGGATTGCAGTTGTTTAACTCACTGCCGAATGAGATGAAGTGTATCAGGAACATCAATCGATTCAAAAAGATTATTTCAAAGTATGTTATAGAAAATTTTTAGAATATTTGTTTTTTTAAGTGATTTTGTTTTTATTTTGCTGATAAATTTTAATTGCTGATTATTTTTTTCTTTGTTGATTTTTGGAAGTGATATTATTTGATTTTTTAATGGATTCAATTAATTGAATTGAATTTACTTAAATTAGTATTAAATTATTGATTGTGTTAATTATATTAAGTGAGGAGTGATTTTTCAAAAGGGGACATTTCCACCATAACCAAATTTTCAGTAAAGTCAAAAAACTTACGGCGCATTGCCTGTAGTTGTTGTAAATTTTAAATTATACCAGTTATATAGTTGGTCTTAAGCTCATGATTCCGTCTTTCAAAAATGTGGGACCTGCATTTCTGAAGTTATTAGTCCTCAATTTTCAAAAACGTCCCGTTTTGCTGCAAAGAAAAAAAAATATCCCCTTTTGCACGGAACTTTTTGGATTTGTCCCATTTTGTTTCGTACAATCAAAAAAAATTGTACAAAAAAGAAACACCACCTTTTGAGTTGGAATATTTAGAAAATTTAAATTAAATCTTTAATGTCATAAGTAAAAGATTATAAAAAAACCTTTATTTCTTATATAACTTTTCATATAACTTAACAAAATAATGACCATTCATTATAATACACAAAACATAACAAAAAAAATAAAATTAGACCTTTAGTATCTCAATATCATCTTCCAACCAGATGCATTCGTTTTCTAAGTCGGTGGTATCTTCAGGCTCACAGTTATTATTGTCTGTTATTATTATTTTGTTATACCAACTTAGTTCGGTTATTTCATGCCAATCATCACCAAATTGTTTTTTCAAAAAATTTGATATATCACTTTTTTTGTATCGGTTAATTGCCCTGTATTTTGTTGCAACTCATGCAAAGTATTTGGGTTTCCTTTTTCTCTTTTTAGTAGGCTTATATTATGGTTCATCATGGCTTTCAAATTTATAAGTAGAAAATATTTTTAATAAACAACTAACGTTATGTCGAGATTTTTTCTTTGTTATTTGTATTCTTTTTATACTTTGAATCCCTTCTAATTTTTTGTAATATTCTTGTAAGCGTTTTAAATTCATTAGACCCAGTCTTTTTCTAGAATCATTAAACTTCTGTGCATTTGAAAAATATCATAATACTGTGTTTTTGTTGTAACGACTGGTTTCATTCTTATATCTTTTTCTAATATACCAAAAATTCGATGTGCAGGGAGAAAACTGTGTCTCACAGGAAAGAAAATATCAATTTCTTTTAGATTTGATTGTGCAATATTAATTAAAAATGGCTGTTCTTATTTTGGCCACCGCAGCCATCGCAAAACAATCTCAAAATTTTGTTTTCTTTAGGAATTTTTAATGAAACTAAGAATGAGTAAATAGCCGACCCAATTTCAATACCACCTCTACCAGATTGGGTTTCATCCCAGCTGTAAAATATAGGTTTCTGAGATTGTAGATCTACAATACAAAAATTATACAGACTTAGCTGTCTAACGATGTTCGTAAAACGCGTTCGCACGCAGTTTGGGTATTCTTAATTCTGTTATCAATGTTTTCTCTTGAGATCTGTTTCAGATTTAATTTTATATTTCAATAAAAGGCAAACACTACAAACATAAAATATTATATTCTCCATGAAAAATCTTATAAATAAAACATACATTCAGAAACAGAGTCATTGTAAGTTTTCCATAATTTGGTTGCATTTAATTCTGAGGATTTATAATCCTTTTCGTTTTGTTGCGATAATAATGACTTTCTTATGCGGGCAATAAATTGAAAAACTTTCGCAGGCTTTCTTTTCATCTACGATAAGGTCGCTCAGCCTATCTCCTCCTCTTTTTTCAGTACCCGTTTCACCAGCACACAAAGCTTTGGTTAAAGTTTCTACTCTATCTTTTAGTACTAATCACAATAAATCGTAGATATTGCATTTTGGATAAAACTTAAGCATATTTAATCATATAATATGGAAAATATCCCATTTTGTTATAAATTCTTTGATATGAAAATATAATTTTACACTTTTTTGGAAAATGTTCCCTTTTGAAACAAACTATTTTTTTTAGATTAAGAATTTCGACAGAAATATAACGTTTTGTTATACACACGAACAACAGGCACCTGTAATTCAGGATAGAGAAAAATAATCCGTGCCTAACTAAAAAAAAAAAAAAAAAGTGGAAATGTCCCCTTTTGAAAAATCACTCCTCAAGTGTCATACAAGACTAATAAAAAAAAAAAAAAACAAAAAAAATTCACTCGGAAGTTCCTCTCAGGACAATATCCTTCAACCTAGGCTGCATTTACTATACTCACGCAGCAACATTTAAATCTACTACAAAAATGGCTTGAAAAGTGAAATTTTAAAGTAAACGAATTAAAATTCACACCATACACAACTTTCACGTTGTTAAAGACAAGCACTTGTCCGCTAGTTTCTGTAAATAATAAAAATACTCCTGAAAAAAATTACATCAAATATCTAGGACTTCACTTAAATAAGCGACTAAGCTGGCGAAACCAAAAAAAGCTAGGTATGAAGTGGAAAACCATTGGGTCATAGGGAGAAAATCACAACTCTTCTTAAAAAATAAAATGTAGTTGTACAAATTGACACTGAAACCAATCTGGACTAATGGAATTCAACTAAGGGTAGTTGCAGCCAAAAGTAAATTATCATACGCTTTCAGAATAAAGTTCTATGGTATCTATAGTAAATGCTGCATGGCTTCTCACTTCACAATGAATTTACAAAATATAAATAAAATATAATCCACACGTTAATGGGCACGTCTAGAACTAGGAGATTCAAAACAATTTTACCTAGAGATATTTTGGGGTAAAATTAATTATGTATGTAATGTGTACTACTTCAAGACAAATAATCTACATAAAAAAAAATATTAGCTTATTGTAAAAAAAAAAAAACAATTGAATGCTTTTGCAACCTCTATATTTGGATTTTACATGAAAAAGTTTAATTTCCTGGTGAGTAATATTATAGGTAACATACTAATTAGCATGCACTACAGTTTATAAAAATTTGGACAAAAAGCGCTGAATTTGATTGATGTTAGACACTGAGGCCAACATCAAAGTTGTATCCAATATGTTCAATTGAGAAGCTTGATAATGGCTTTATGTAAAAGCAAGTTGTTATGCAGTACCAGTTGCGATTTTGGGGTTCATAAGTCAGTATAATATTTTATGACAATCGCCTTTTTTAGTAAGTAAATACTGAGATATTTTCTTTCTTCGGCTTGTTGAATTTGTAAGCCATTTGAAAAGAAGGGTTGCTTTGCTTTTAGGGAGTGATGGTCCTATATATCGATTTGGCAGATTTTGCTTTAATACACTATTTTTGAAGCCAAATTTTACTTTAGTAGGTTTCTTTGAACAAATTCTGCAGCTATTAAATGGGTAGCTATTTATGGGTAGTCATAGCCACTGTATCTTAAAATTTTTAATTAAAGAAATTTCAGTTAATCAAAATATTTAATCATTATTAGTTTTATTATTATTTTTATTATTAGTAAATTGCACATAATTTAAAATTTAATATCGCTTATACGCGATGATAAAATCTTTATGTCAAATTAATTTATTATAATATGTATGTCCTTTTTGTTTAGGCTTGCTTAACATGATATTTATAATAATTGAAGCATCAATTCAACACGATATGATTTTTGGTGGTTTCATAAAAAAAACAGTTCAAATGAAATCATTGCTTAAAAAAGTATCATAAAATAGAAATAACTGACATCAGTTGACATGTATTTTTTTAAAACGAAAAAAAACTATTACCGACATCATCAAACCTATACTCTCGCAGTCCTTCAAAACGGAAGACATTTATTGTATCTGTATTTACAATGTATGTACAATCAACAAAATTTATCAATTTCTATCCTAACATAACTACTAATCATTCCAGGATAAGATTAGATCACTGAACTAACCTACAATATCTAAATTTATTTGTTTGTCAGAAAAATATTTGACAATATCAGTTATCCCATCTCTGTATTGTGCAGCAAAACAATTTTTTTTTATATAATATCTACAGCATATTAGTGAAAAGGAGTGCCTGTAATATTAGATTCATTTCTTCATTCTGGATATCATTTTAAGTTGTTTTATAACTGGTTTTGCAGATTTTAACGATTGTAGATTACCAAAATTCAATACCAAAAGTATTTCGGAGGTTTTTATTATGTTATAAAATGGATTATGATTGATTGCAATCTTAAAGAAATCTGTTTGCTAATTATTTAAAATTTGGATTGGAACGTAAAAATGTTGAAGTTTGAATTTGAATTATAAAATTTTTGATTTATTATTAATATTATTTTGGATGCAACTTAGAGATAAATACAGAGATTTATAAATTTATGGCGATTATTATGTCTTTGGATATGATGGCGGCATGGTGCATAAAAATGCTAAATGCAAATTTTTAAATATTCAAAATATTATGCTAAGGGCAATAGTTTTGTAGTGTTGATTTTTCATCGGGTAAATATAAAACTAACGGTTTACGAGTTATATAGAATATAAAAACAGGTTAACTGAAAACGTTTTATACCTAATTTTAGACTAAGCGCCTATTTTAATATTAAAACTAAAGCATTGTGGTGCAACACAAGTATGATAAATATTTCATTTAGAATATTGAACCAGAAAAAATAATGTGATTGTGAAACACAAAAATAGTAAGTCAGCAAAGCAATTGCTAAGGCAAAATCTTTTACAGAAAAAACATTATACAAAATACAAAATATAAAATACAAAATACAAAATACAAAATACAAAATACAAAATACAAAATACAAATTACAAAATACAAAATACAAAATACAAAATACAAAATACAAAATACAAAATACAAAATACAAAATACAAAATACAAAATACAAAATACAAAATACAAAATACAAAAAACAAACAAAGTACCAAATACAAAATGCACAATGCAAAATACCATTCGTCACCCCACACTTATAATTTCGAACATCCAAAAACTTAAATGTTGGCAAATCGACTTTAAAGGTTTGAGAATCTGTTACGAAAAAATCGTACGAAATAGGGTTTTTTTTTTTTAATCGATAATGTGGTTCATTGGCTTTATTTCTACGTCACAACCCACATCTATCTAGAATACATTTTCGGAACTAGAACACACACATCGCTCTACAAAATTAAATGTTCGGTATTACGATAATCATTTAAAATTCTTTTTAAATGTTTGGTTAATAAACTAGCGATCTCATTCCTGTACGACCACTTTGGATTTCATTCCAAAGAGCACAGTATGTTACATTTGGATTTTCATTTGTTTTACAGCATACAGTAGCAGTTAGATTTAAGACTGTCAATTTTCTTTTGTAATAAAACGTCGATGCGAATCCTTTAGTTAAAATAAAGATACTTTGTAAGTCAAAACATACGACTAGGGTACTTTCATTGATGTTATTTCGATCCATGTCGCGTTCAGCTTTAAGTAATCTATGTTCTTGCCTATGATGCTCATAACTGCCTTTATCTTTTTGATTCACTTTTTTTGCCTCTTCTTCCTTTTTGAATGATGTACATCGATCGTATTGATCTTTTTTTGGCTTATAAAATGAAAAATTTAATTCTCTTTCAAAAACTCTGGTATAAGTGATAAGTGACATGTTGTCTTCTGGATATTTTTGTTGGAAAAGATTATATATTTTACAAATTGACAGCCCTTCTTCTAGATATTTTTTTGCTGAATTAGCTCTACAATAATGAGAATAGACTGTTGGAAAACTCTTAATGTGATTTCTAATTTAATTTTATTCATTGACTCTTCAGATGTTTTGCGCTTAACGTGTTTACCTCTCTTCAAAGGTTTAACTGTTCCAGTTTTCGCGTCACACAAATTTTTAAATTGATAGTAAACGCGTTGCTCTGAGATGTTCAATTTATTTAGAAAAAAAAAATGTCTTACACACTTGAAGAGTGTTGTTATCAGTTTTTAAATAATACAAAAATGTGTTTTGTTTTTTCACCGAACTTGCAGTAGTTATTCGTCTAACAATGTCCATTTTTCTTATAAATTGGTTATAAAATGCATTTTTTAGTTCGTCATTCAAAGACCAAAAGTTTGTGAAAATGTTTCTTCTAGTCTCTTCATTAAAATTTTTGGTACAGAGATAAAAGCAGTTTTCTTACAACAGCTACAACTAAAATAATTTCACATTTTACTTGAAATTGTCAGAAAACAATAATAAATTTCAAACACGTACGACAAAATAACATTCGTTCGAATTACAACTATTCTGCGGCATAGACAATGAATATTAACAGATGCGATATTATAATAGTCAACAAAATGAATCATACTTTGTTGTTTATGTATATACGATAAAATAATTGTATGTTAATTATTTTGATAATTTACACCTAATTTTATCGTATATCCAAAAATTTGGCGTTTACAACACTATAATAGTAGTTTTACTGAAATTTGCGGCATTTACGACAAAATTGACACTCAATATCTCGGCAATTATAGCTGCTAGGTCAGCACCGATTGCATAGATTGATAGAGCTTAAAAAAATTACTAAAATGGCATCACTAACTAATTTTTTTCGGATTTTGTCATGTACGACATTATAATTGTGGGGTGACGCATTGTTATACGGGAAAAGTTTTTAGGATTTCAATAGATAAGTTAATCACAATAAATAAGTTTAAATATGTAATTTTGTCCTATGTAAATAATTTGTCATGTAACAATAAAAAATATTTTGACGCACTCTTCTAACTTAAACACTTCAGTTTTGGTAATCTGACAAATATTAAAATTGCTATCCTATAACATTGTAATTTTGCGACTTAGCATAATAGTGCACTGTGCCACCGATAAACATCTTGTATTCATCAGTGAGTTTCAAAACAAAAATTAAATAATATTTGTAAAAAATTTTTTTTCTTTCTTTTTTTATTTGCAAAAAAGTTCATTATCCTTTGAGAAATATTGAGGTGTGGTATTTTTACTCTCATCAATAATATTTTCTGATTATGCAATAGACAGTCAGAATATTTTGAATTTTATATTTTGCTACATGAATTTTATTAAATGTAACGGATTGTATTTTCAAATTTGCACAAATTAAATTTTTGTTGACCATTGAAAAACCCAAAAGACTAAAATTAAAACTAAAAAAAAAAAAATAATAAAAATAAAAAAAACTTTAAAAACTTTTTTACTTAAGACGAACTTTTTCTTAATAAAATTTTACACCAAAATTAAACATTATTACATATTTATTTATTTATTTATTATTTTATAAAATCCATTTATAAGTAATATTAGAATTCTCTATGGAAATGAATCCTCTAAACTTTATATTTTATTTTTTATATTGCGTATAATAAAATATCCTTAAATCCTTATAAAAACATCTTTCAAATAATAAATATTCCTAAAAAGTAATACACAAACAAAATGTATCATAAGAGTATCCATATATGAAATTATTATGACAGTTGTATAATATACATGCATGCAATCTATATACATAACATACATATAAAATTAATATATAAAATATCTTATTTTAAGAGATAGAATAGACTATGATATTATGAGGCTCGTGTGTTATAATAAAGAATATTGAATTGAAACACCACCCACACACATACATACACTTATAAAACTTCATAAAATCTGTCTGGACGAAGATTTGTGTAGGCAGATTAAGCTTTTTTTTTTTTTGCTTTTTGGTTTTCTTTACATATTTTGATCCTTATAAGACGTGTGTGTGTATATAGGTTTGTATTAAGAATTTATAATAATAAAAAATTTATTCAAACAAACAAAAAAAAGAAAAAAACTATTTAATAAAATTAAATAAATAAATTTAAGACTATACCAAAAAAAAAAAAAAATTTAATTCTCTTAAACTTATAAACCATATAACATAACCATACAATATTGTATGGATGTAACATAATCTAAATAGGTCCTAGATATAGTTTTATTTTAAAATATAATATCTGTCTATAGTATGAGATACAATATTTGCATTTTTTTAAATTAAAATAATTTAAGAAAATTAAAAAGGAAGTAAGTACTTCTACACAATATATGCGTACATATATAGTAATTATTCCAACACTTTGATAAACATTTTGTATATATATAAATAAATTTTTAGACATTGTTTGGTTAGGTTAATATTAGATTAAGAATAAATTGATATGACAATTTATTTTTTAGATTACCTATATTGAAAATATTTGATTACAGAGGAGATATTTTTATATCAATAAAAATTTATTGTAATTAACCTAGGTATCTGTAGAAAATATATTACAAGAAGAAGTAAAATCAGCTGAAATAAAGGTATTAAAGTAAATTTATATCATAAAATATTGCAGATATTTATGCCATATAATTTGAAAAATTAAGTGTATTTTATATAGATAAAGCTAATCACCATATAGCACAAAATATTGGTATAAAAGTAAACAATATTAAAATTAAGTTGATTTAGATTATCATGAGCACATTACTATAACAGTATATATTCTCCATGTGCGGCTAACTCAACCAAAATGTTATACAATAGCATGGAAGTCTTCGTGGAATTGAAAAAATAACGAAACTCTTGCTAATATAAGATGTGTAACAAAATTTTATAATTTTATTCTATTTTGAATGTGAGCAAGGTCTAAAACACGAACTTATTCAACATGTCATTTTTATCCTCAATCAATTTGTTAGGGCCCTATTACACGTCAATTATTGACCGTTGAAATGATTGATGGTGGTTCTATTTTCATCAATCATACAGGCAAAATTCCCATCAATCATGCTGTCAAAATCAGCGGAATTAAAAAAATGGCTTTTTTGGGAATGTTCAGATAAGGTTATAATATTAGTTTGTGATGTAATTCTAAAAAGAATAATTTTTATATTAATTTAAATAATTATTGAAATTATTGTAAAAAAACGATTGATATATTATTCAAATGTGCAAAAAATTACTTTGTTGTTTTTTATACACAACATTTACTTTAAAAATTCAATTTAAACCGAAGTCAAAAACAATCCTCCCGAAATTGTATTTTCAATATTCATTATGTTTCGAAATTATCAATATATTCAGAACACTTCCACAGTATGTTCTTGCAAAATCTCAAAATTTGGATAAAAAGATTGATGAGTACATGATTGATGTGTAATCGCTCATCACTCTTTTCATCAATATATTGTCAATATATGGACGAAAATATTGATGAAAAGAATGATGTGTAATAGGCACCTTAAGATTGCAGCAAAAATGTAATAATTGGTATCAAAAAATTCATTGTTATGTAATATTAATTTCATACGTAATTTTGTATGTAAAAATTCATTGTTTTTTAACATAAATTTGAACAAATATCAATGAACCACAATGAATATAACCTCAGAAGAATATAACATCAGAATTCTGGATATTCGGAATTAAATAACTTTAAAAAATCGCTTTGTCAAAATTTTTGATCTGTTAACCAATCTGTTAGATTTTCAATCATATAACCTATAAAATTTATTTGTTAACCTATAAAATTAAATCATTATATTTAATCTATAAAATAAAAAAAATATAGTATACAAATATCTGAACCATTTGACAACAGATTTTATTTATTAATCTTTTAAAAAATTGTAGATATTTAAATGGCGACATACCGAAATTAAATAATTAAGTTAATCCAGTAGAAATGTTTAATAAAAATTTAAAGGTAGTAGAATAGTATCTACAAAAATAACAGTTATCATGATCATCATTGTTCATATTTATCTAAATATATTATTGTACAATATTATAACTCTTCCTGTCCAGTGTAAAGTGTAAGTTATTAATTAACATTAAGTTTAACACTCCAAGCTTTTGTTAATCTTTAAAGGTTTACCCTGTACCTTGCGGATATAAAAAAACCATGCGGATATAAATAAATATACATAATAATGTAATTCGCACTTGTGATTTGCTCTTAGTTTAGTATCTCTTCAAAATGCTGGAAATTTCTCAATCACCAAAAACTATACTTTGAGATTAGTTGATGAACTAAGATCGAAATAAAAACATCTTTTACAAGAGCGAAAACCTAAGCCATTGAAATATTGAGAACAAAATAAGATCAAGATAAGTATATATACTTGGAAGGTTAAAATACACAAATAATATTCCTAAATTATTGTACAATTTTTTTTTTTTCTCCTATTACTCCGCGTGGTAGCATAGGGCTTCGATAGTGTACCTCCATTCCTCTCTGTTGAGTACTACTTCCATAATATCGTCCCAAGTATAATTGTTGATTGTTAATTCTTGATCGATTGTGCGTCTCCATGTGTTGTATGGTCTGCCGGGTCTCCTTTGTTCTGTGGATTCCACTCTAGAGCTCTTCTTGCTATATCACTTTCTGATTTCTTTAGTGTATGACCTATCCATTTCCATTTTTTCCTATTTATCTGTCTATTGATTAGTTCTTCTCCAGTTATCATCCATAAATCCTCGTTGTTAATTCTTGCCGGCCAGAATATTCTGCATATAATTCTCAAACACTTGTTGATGAATACTTGTAGCTTCTGTTTGATTGTGACCGAAGTGAGCCATGTTTCACTGCCATATATTAATGTTGACTTAACACATGCTCTGAATATTGTTAGCTTTGTTGTTCTCGATATTTGGTTGCTCCGCCATATCTTCATTAGGCTCCCAAATGTTCTTCTTGCCTTATTTATACGGCTGTTGACATCTTCTGTTGTACCTTCTCTTGATGTTATGATGCTCCCCAGGTAGTTGAATTCTTCTACGTATTCTATCTGTTGTCCACTCACTGTTATTGGCTCACTATCACTATTGCCTTGGTTTTCTCGATATTTAATTCCAGTCCCGATTTCTTTGCTTCTTCCTGTAATCTGTTGACTTTATTCTGTAGGTCCCTTTGATTCCTTGATATGAGGCATACATGATCTGCGTAATCTAAGTCTTCTAAGTTGCCGAAGAGATCCCATTCTATTCCGTTTATTCCAGTGCAAACTTCTCTTAGAATGTCGTCTAGTATTGTGTTGAAGAGAAGTGGAGATAGTGGACATCCTTGTCTAACTCCTATATTGGTGTAGAATGGATCACTGATCTTACCTCTGTGTTGAACTGTTGTCTCTGCATCTTCATACATCGCTTTGATGATGTTGATGATTTTTTCAGGAACTCCCTTCTTTGTAAGTGTTCTCCATATTGCGCATCTCTTGACTGTGTCGAATGCTTTCTTAAAATCTATGAATAGTAGATATAGTGGGGCATTCCATTCTACTGATTGTTCAACTATGACCCGTAAAGTATTTGCTTGGTCAACACAGTTTCGGTTTGGTCTGAAACCTGCCTGCTCTTTCCGTAGTATTGGTTCTAGTACTTCTTCTAATCTTTTCTTTATAATAATTGCTATTATCTTATGAATAGTATTTAGAACCGTGATTCCTCTCCAGTTGCTGCAATTTGCCAAGTCTCCTTTCTTAGGTATCTTGACAATAATTCCTTTCTTCCTTGATGGTGGTATATTCTCTTCTATCCATGCTTTTCTGATGTGGGGTTCAATTGTTTTTGCGAATAAGTCCGGGTCCAGTTTGGCTATTTCTGCTGGAATTCCATCTTCACCTGTTGCTTTGTTGTGCTTCAGGATATTGATTGTAGCTTTGATTTCTTCTATATTTGGAGCTTGAGTAGATATTGGCAGTCCCTCAGTTGGGTAGATATTTGCATTGTCTCTGTTTCTTATGTCTGCTTCATTATTTGTACTTTCTTCGTTTCTCAGCTCATGGAAATGTTCTCTCCATCTCTTTAATTGATCCTCTAAGTTTGTGATGAGCGCACCATTTTTATCTTTAATTGGTTTGTTTTGTTGTTCCGACTGGTTTGTTAAGTTCTTGATTATGCGATGCAATTCTCTCAGGTTATGTTGCTGTGCTGCTTTTTCTGCTTCTCCGGCTAAATTTTGTAGAATTTTCATCAGAAATCTCTTCTTGCTGCTCTTTTTACTGTTTTCGCTATTTCTTCATATTCTCTTCTTGATGCCATCCTGTTGTTTATCATTTTCTTCATTTCACCTCTTCTTTTAATCAAGGCCCATGTGTTATCGGTTATCCAGATATTTTTAACAATAAAGGGTTAAAATTGACAAAATACATTTTCTTCCAAATAAATTTATTTTGTAACAAAATTTCAATTAATTTATCCTATTCAATTATTATTATAAATGAAAACAAGAATAAAAATAAAAACAAAAATCTTCAAATAAACTAAAATGTCTGTCGGCTTTTATAGATAGTCAAATATGAATAAACCCCTAATTCAAAAAATAAAAAAAAAAGACAAAAAAGTAAATATTTTAACATTCTAATTTATTTTAATCTATCAAAAATAATTTTAATTTTTTATTACTTTCTATTAAATATAATTTTTTGTTTCATTTATAATAAATATCTTGTATTATCCAGTTGATTTTAATTCCAAAAGAAAAAATAAACAACAAATTATATGTTTAATATAATTTTAATTTTATTAGATTGAAATAATTCACACATAATCTAAAAACATAATAATAATATGTAGCTACTACACTAATACATTCAAAATAACTATAGTGTTAATAATATTAAATTTAATAAATCATTGTCACACATTGTTTATACACTATTCTATTTAACTTTATTTTCATGCGAGTCGAAAATAAGGTGTTTTAACAAAATATAAACGGATTTTGAAAAACTTAAATTTTGTTCTCCTGATTTTTTACCAACATTTTAAATTTTAAAATTTATAACGGAAGTTGATATAAGATAAACAAAATAAAAGCATCACAAACAGTTTTATCTTGAAAATTTAACTTGATTTCTGTATTTCTTCTGAATTGCCTTGATATAATAAATAAGTTTTTATATAGTTATGATTCTAGAAATATTTACTAATACAGTTTTTAATTAGTGTTCTTAGTGCTAACCAAATCTAGCAAATAATTTTTAAAGCAATTCTAAATTAACGCCACGCTGTCAGAAAACTGCTTTCTAGGAATGTAAAATCAATTTATTTATTTACATTTGATTTAATCGCAAGTTTTTTTTATAGATTTTGAATCATTTCTACAGCTGATTGTTAGCATTCTGAGTCTATTAGTTTTATATGATATTAGTGAAACTATAGCTTCTGTTTAAGACTGTTGGATCTTAGCCATTTAGACATTATACGCATGTCGGGATTGATTTTATAATATTTGCGGAATTTCTCACATCGGCTGCAGCCGATAGCAATTTATTCTTGCTTTCTACAATTTGTGTGATCTTATCTACATCCGATTGATAATAAGCTGTGCAAGTAGTGTTATTTGCTATTATATTTTTACTGTTGACCTTTAAGCTTGATATGTTATATGTGGCTATTGTTTATTATCATTACTTTGATTTTCCCTACTTTAATTTTCAGTTCAAGAGTATTACAAAGTTTTTTGAAATATTTTCTATGGGGTTCCTTTGACTCTTAATACATTTCACATCCCAGCACTTTTAGTGATGTAAAACGCCTTCTTCGAATTTAAGCATGACGTGTAATGTTATTCTATACATTCTACTAATTATTGCACGATTAATATGCGGATTGTAATTACTTGATCAATGTAACTACAAAATGAGCTTGCTCTTCATTAAATCGTGTTTTAAAGTTTTAGTAATAGTTTTCCGGACAAACTACTGTCTCTAGTTCATCTTATATTTATTTCCAGTGCGGCTTTTTATTTTTCGAAAAAAAGAAAGGAATATATTCTTTTTATCTTCTAAATTTTGTGCCCTTTCGACTAACAAAGAAATCTGTAGCCATTTTATTTTTCTCTTTTCGTCATTGACTTTTTTTGTTGGAGTATAGCTGTTTATATTCCATTTTTCATTATTTATTTATTTATTTATTTATTTTAATCTACTGGGTAGTCTCTAGTTATATGCACTTAAACTGCTCTCTGAAACGGTTTATACAAAATGCTTAGGGCAAAAAGGCAGGTATCCCAACCTACAGAACTCATCGAAGTACAAATAGAAAATCACGAACTATTCTGTTACATAACAAACAGACATCATTTTTAAAAAAATATTACCTTTTATAGTTGTAGTTGAGGTCCTGAACAATAGAAATATAGTCAGACAACTCAAAAGAGTAAAACCTTTTGAGTTAGTGCAGCAATAATCACCCACATTTTTGAGAATTCGTCGCGCTGGTGATCGGAGGTTGCCCGCTCTCACGTTTAGATAGATTTGTTTTTACGGGATTTGTGAAGAATTTCGTTATGTTGACTGCCAACGAAACGAGGTTTTTCACAAGTCTTCCATAATTATAAATTCGTTTTGAGGGCTGGTTGGTTTATCGTCCATGATGCGATGGGTCTTCAAGATTATGGATGAATACGTCAAAGGAAAAGTTAGATAGACATCGCTGGATGTAGTCTACATTGAAAAATAAAATAAAGCCAAGAAAAAAATTGCTCATTAGTCATGTAAAACTAGATCGCAATATTGGTAAGAATCCCACACACAATGTCAAGTTACGGGGCTCATTGTATCTTTTAAAGATTCTCACTAGCCTGCGTATAAAAAAAAAATCTTTTATAGTTAAAGAAACTTCAGATATTCAAATTGTTAATTATTGTTAAAAAATTGGAACTGGGTTATCTTAAATGAGCACTGAAATGAGCTATGTATGTACAAGAAAGAATGTTTTGTAATCAAAATATTATTTTGTTTTATATACAGTCGACTGTATACTATTTTACGATTAATATTATTTACAATTGAAGTATCATTGATGACAACTAATGAAGGTATGGGCTATTCTATATAAACGTGGGGTTTTCAAATTAAATCTATTGTACTTCTCCATTTTGATTGTTTAAAATTGCAGGTCTATGTCGTTATCAAATACAGCTATCTATATTTATTACGCTAATTTCGATTGATTAATAATTACCATCGCATAAATATGATGCGTTCGAAAGACCATCAATTATTGATAATGAAAATAGGAAATATATGTAAACATATTAATTAAAAATAGTTTAGAGAATGTAGATTTATTGAAAAATTAATATCATATACAAAACAATTTTAATAATAATTTCATTAGGTTTTATATTGGCGTAAAATAATTAATTAAAGGTTTTTTTTTGCCATTTTGTCCTTTGCAAATTAAATTTATTCTAAATATTTAAGTCAGGTTAGTCTAAATAATTGCAAATCAAAGGTGCAAATATTCTAGTAATATAACCTCTTAAAATATAGAATTAAAATATATGAAAATAACATATTATACAAATACATTAAGGCAATAAATAAAATAATAATAATAATTAATAATAATTTTGGTTTTAAGGAAGTTGTTTTATTGTTTTAAGAATTTTTCGGCTTTGCCAAAAATAGCAAAAACACCACTGAAAAAAAAAAGAATTATTGGATTTATATTTTTGAGTTTTATTACGAGTGATTTGATTTTAAATTGATTCATTAATTAACAAAATTGTACAATGTGAACAGGGCAACACTATTTTTTGTCATAGGACATAATAAAATTGTTCGAAATTAAAGAGTACCTAACATTCGAATGTATTTTATAGAAAATGTAGACGATTCTACCTCATTTAATTTATTCGGTGACTCAAATTTTCTAAAGGAACAGATTAACTCGTTCTAATGTTTTTTTAATTAACGAATTAAAATAGACAAGATTAAAATATTAATTCAAAGAAAATTTAGAATAGGTAGAAATTTTAGTTTGAGTGTAAAGTCCTGTCAACCAAAGAATATTTTCGTTGTTGTTCAAAATTCAATCAACAGGATTAATACAATAAAATTATATAACTAGGTATATTTATTTTTAATTTATTTTTTATTGAAAATTCTCTTTATTTGTCATAAATGGGTAGTAAAAACAGTCGATATCTGAATGATTTGTATGGACATTAAAATTGCTATACTAGTACTTTCAAATTATGCAATTAAATTTATTCAAATGAAAATCTGAAACATTAATTGAATTTATATCTAAATCAAAATTGTTTTGTTCAATTTGTGCCACCCTGTAAATATAATTTAGTTTTTCCATATTTAATATTAACAATATAATAAAAAATAATAATTTTGTGTGTTTAAAGTGTATAGTTAATATAATACGTAGCTGAGTACATACATATATTAAAATATTATAGATTTGAACTCAAAACAATTTTTATTTAATTCTACTATACTTCCTGTTTTATTCAGAAGAGACCTGAGAGGACTTGAATTCTATTTTTTTTTTGTTTTTTTGATTTTTGGTTTCGTTTTTTTGTTTTGTTTTTTTTTTTTTTTTTTTACTATAATAATATGGATGAATATTATTTTGAGTTCAAAATACTTGTTGTATTCTAAATAGAGAGTAACCTAATCAAATCAGTTTTTTTTAATCTATTTTGTTGTTGTTATTATTATTGTATCATAATAGCTAGAACCCAAAAATAAAATTTATTATTATTTTCCTTTTTTCTGTGTTATTTTTTTGCTTTTTTTTTTAGTATTCTTTCAATTGAGACATTAAACAATCTTTCCATTATAATATTGAAATATTAAAAAACAATTTTTTTTTTGTTTTGTTTTTTTTTAATATTTTACATCATACAATGTAAATAAATAGTACCTATATGGAAACATCAACGTTATAAAAATATAGAAGATCAGATAAAAATTGTAGCATAAAAAAGATACATATTTTATGTACTGAGTTAATATTTACTACACATAATAATATGTGTATAAATATGTTTGTGCATGGGGATGTATGTATATGTATTATTATATAGGCTTTTCAACACAATAGAATTACTTTAAATTATCTTTGATCATATTGACTCTGGGTGATATTCAATTCTTTCGTTAAGTTTCATCTTTGTTTTTGTTGTTGTTATTGTTTTTCATTTTATTGCATTTTCTTTAGAATGTTGTCAGTAATGATCTTATTTGTAGATTTAGATTGTCGGTCACCTTTAAATTATAATAATTATTGTTGTACATGCTTGGTTATTTACCGTGTAAGTGTAATTAATATAAATTTGAAATATTTTTTATCTCTCTTTAAACATATTTTATGCATAATCTGTTTAGAATAATTTTGTTTGAATATTTTAAATGTCAAATATAATATCAAGTGATGTCAGAGTTAAGTATAGGTACACTTAAAATGGTCTAGCAATGATAAATGTAAGTATAATTTTAAAGATATAATATGTATACCTCCCCATACTATAACTCGTCTGAGTCCTCTGACATCTAATTATAAGCGTTTTCCGATTTAAGTGGATATTTTATTTCAATCTAAGTAAAATATATAAATATCTTAATATCAATGTACATATTAAAATTTTCTACTGTTTCAGACTGATTCTTGCAATAAAACATTATAAATTGCATTTAACAGTTCAAATTTTCATCATTAAATTTGTATCCTATTTCTGAGTAATTTACTTAACAATATTGATAAGGTAAAGACGACTATAATATTTTCTTTTTGATGATGAAAATGTATTTTTTTGACGATGAGAAGTGAGTTTTGTGTAAACCCGACCTTTTCAGTTATAGTGTACTTCATCGTTTAATTCTGTATTGCAGATCAGACCTACTTGGGAACCCTAGTAACTCAGTCACATTAGGTGATGGAAATATTCAATTAAGCAGTTATATTATCTACTACAGCTATTAGATTTCGTTTTATTAAATAAAATTTTTCATTATTTATTAACCAAATTTCTATTTGCGAATATAAAACGAATTATTAAATTAAAGTCAATTAGAATCAATCAAGTTTTTAACAAAATGTAGATATAGAGAACTAGATAGGGTCTGGAATGGGTATATATTTATTTTAATTGATATTTTATAACATATTAAGCGATTTTATTAATACAATCTGTGAGTTATAAAAATTAATCAAAATTTCAATCTACAATCTATTATAACTATAAAAATAAATGAATGTAATTATAAATTTAACTAGGGGCCCCTGTTGAGTAATTATATTTCAAGTTGAAGTCAAATTTAAAGTTTTGAAAAAAATAGTAATATACGTACTGACATAGACCTCTCACGATAAAGCTACAAGCCACTCATGTTAAATAAAAAGTTTTGAGGTTATAGTAAGTTTTATTTTGGACACATAAATACACATCCCTCATATACTGATTCGTTTCCGATATATTCCCTATAGTCAATGGCATTTAATGGATAAAATTACTAAAAATAAAATATTTTTGTAATTAAAGAGGTATAAACATTACACATATTTTTAACCAAAATTATATGATTATTACCAAATGAACAAAATATAGGAAGCAATAATTTGAGACAGTTACTTAAACAAATTAATAGAATAAACTTCCTTTAATTATGTATACAAATAATAAGATGTTGAATGACACAAAATGGATATAATTTAATTTAAAAGTTTGAACATTATAAAACAAAATAGAAATTTTTTCAATCCGTATGCGCATTTCTGTTACATATGCAATTAATTTACATATTAAGTAAGAGTTCATTAAGGAGAAGCGAGATAAAACGAAAAGGTGTTTACTGCGCAGGTCCTTAAATGTTTATCTATTATAATTATAGATTAGAAATTTTCTATTATATTTTACTTTTTAATAAATACAAAGAACTATTAATTTAAATTTATTAATTTACAGTCATAAACAGATATAGATTTTGTGTTAAAATTGTGGTCGATTTTTATAGCTCACAGATATTTTAAAAGTCTTTCGTTCATTTAACAATACATATACTGGAATTCAATAGGATGTATTGTAGTATTAGATTATCTACACAACTTCTAATTTTTAACTGTGATTGAAACTATAACTTATATTTATATTCTAAACAAAATCATCAGTGAATTATAAAAATCAAATCAAAATTACGAGATCGTGATTTGTTAATCAAATTACTTTGTAAAAATGTATTTTATTAAAATGAATAAAACCACAAGAAATTTTAAATTTCATTCCGGGTATAACTAGTGATTGCAAATACCGAACGAAAACATTAATACCGGTATTTCGGTATTTTGCTTTCTGTAAACCGGGATACTGGTTTTATACCGGTATTAAGAATATTGTATAAGACATTAGAAAATTAATTTTTTTAATTCATACATAGGTACATATATTAAATTCATTTACATAAAAAAAAAACTATAAAAACAAAATTATAAAATTCATATTAAAAAAAAAAGATATGTACCTATATAACTATTTAAAATCAACAGACTGTGGGCTCGATAGACGAGTGGTAAATCACTTAATTACCGAGGTAACTACCTACGTGCTGTACGGTAAATTACTGCAAAAAATGTAACTTTCAATACAACCACATCGGTTCAGATTCAAATATAATATTATAATAATTAATAAAGAAAGACTTAATAATTAAAAAATAACTAATAAAAATAATATAATAATAACGTACAAAAATATATACCAAATAATTAATTTAATTTAATAAAAAGGCCCACATTTCGAAATGGAAAAGAACATATAAATTGGCCAGCAGATTTATCTGTAGGATCCAATGTTAAAAATAAATAAATAAATTTGATCAAGTCGATATGACTATTATTAGATATTTCATCAATGTTAAGTATACGTATTACATATTATATTATTATGTATTATGTAATACACATTTTTTAAAGATTACAAAACTTTCCAATGGTCCGATCGGAACAATATTATTTATTTAAGAAATGAGATCGCACAAAATAAAGTTTAGCTAAAGTTTTTTCAGTCATTCTGAATATAACTTTATTACAAAGTAAATTTGCCGTTGGTAGAGGTCCTTTCCGCTTCTACACTAGTTGGTGAGATAGTTTACAAATAATCATGTACTCTCGGTAGATTCAGTACTAATATTCCTTCTACTTCAAAAACAGTTTTTTCTTTTTTATTTGTTTGTTCGAGTCCAGAAGAACTTTTGTTTACTTTGATGAAACTCGCTTTTAAATTTTTAATCGATCGCTATCTGTGATTTTTTCTTTAAGGACATTATCATTGATGGCAAAATCCTCATTGTTGTTATTTTCATCAACGTCGTTGGAATTTTATACAAATGTTTCTGAGTAGTTTTTTAAAGATTGCAAACATAACCTCTTTATTAAATGTAGAATAATTTTTCTAATAGTTACTTTAGTAATTTGTGGGAACAAAGTCTTGCCGAGGAGAGTATTATATTCTGATTGAAGAACTTTAGACAGATCTGTACGTCTTTGACAAAATTTTAGAAAATTTCGTAATTGAATACTTATATCCGAATTTTATTCGTAAAGAGTTGTCATCATAAATTTTAGTGTATAGCATTGGCAGTTAAAAGATTCGCATCTTTACGACATAACGCTTCAACTGCTAACTTATACTAAAAAAAAAATAGGTAATTAATATTTAGTAAAATATACCGTATATAAATATCCAATACCGCAGCAAAAAGTTTGGAATACCGGTTTTTCGGTATCCGGGATCCCGTATTGAAATTCCTAGTTATAACTATTTCTTTTATAAGGTTGTCAATTATCAAAAAAAAAAAAAAAACTTTTGTAATAATTGACAGCTTCATTTGCGACAACAATTTTAACATTTACTATACTCTCTCTTAACTCTTACATATATTTATACTCATGTTTTCTTTAGTAAATATTTTTCTCATCAAATTATTATCCAGCATTACACTACAATGAGTTTATAGGTAAAAGAAAAGTACAATAAACATTTGGTATGGTACACACAAAAACAACAACAAAAACAACCACATATAAAGAAAATATAATTTAATAAAAAATAAAAAAATAAATTTATGGTAAAAAAAAAAAAAATGAGTGCGAGTTTATTATAAAATACACAATTCAGAAGACAGCATGAGTTTTTTGAGTCACTTTAAGAATGAATGAAAAAAAGCGAAAAGAACAAATCAAAATAAAAAAAAAAAGAGATGAACATATAAGATAAAAATGTCGCGTATTTAAACGTCTATAAGAATATTAAAACATAAAAAGAGTGTATATTTTTTTATGCTTGAAAAAAACATACAACAGAAGGCATCACAAAACAAAACACAAAAAAAAAAACGCATAATAAACAATCAACTAGATTTCAAATATTAAATCTGTATATAAATCCATATATGAATTTAATCTTAACACTGACTGATTTTTCTTTTTTTTTATTGTTATTTTGTTTTCCTTTTACGGGACTGATTTTGAGGGTTTGTGAGTTTGTTTATTTGTCTTTTTACTATACAACAAAATACCAAAGATTAGGTAATTACTTAAACAATTTTTACTTTATGTTTGCAAAATTCTATTATTATTAAATTTTCTTTTTGTTATTTTATTTAAAATTTAAAAAATTTTATTTTTTTAAAATAATTGGAAAAATCTATTCTTTTTTTTTCTTAGCTATTAAAGAAAATTATTTCCCAAAATAGAATTCATACTGTTGAGGTGATTATTAGTCACATTTGAATTTTCATTTTGTTAAAAAAAAAATACATCTCTGTTTGGTCAATGTACGGAAATGTAAATTTTAACAATAATATAAAACATGCATACATTAAAATTTTTGCAAATGTGGACGTATAAAAATGATTATTAAAAAAATTCTGGATAGTATTATGACTTAATTTGAGAAATTTCTACGAAAAATATAATCATGTAGAAAGAATAGAAAACATAAATTGCAAAATAATTAACAAATCATATTTGTTTTTCAATTAAATTAATTAAGTATTTTTACAGTACTGTTTGAGATATTAACAACTCTAACAGAAGTGATTTGTTACTCAAAGATGACAAGTTAATTAAAAATAAAAATGTACAAAACAATAGATAGTACTGCATATACTGGTAATGGGGCATTAAACCATAAACAAAAATATGGGAAAAAAATTAGGTATCCCAGCTAACCAGAAATAAATATTTGAATATATTATAATGTACTAATAGCAAGGAACATTTTGCGCAACTGATAGTCACACATTTTTGATATACATTTACAAGTCATTTACTGTGGGCAAAAATTGTAAACTAATATATACTTAAACAAATTGATGTTACAGAATGCATACACTAAAGATAAATTGTAAATGTAAACTCATGATAACCTATTGTAATTTAATTGTATGTACACGTTGCGATGCAACTATATACTTATGGACACAAAGTGCTTACGTTTATGTAAACTTATAGCTACAATGTAACTTACAGATTGCTTACTAAGTAAATGTATGTTTACAGATACAAAATGTTTACGGTTTTGTAAACTTAGATATAGCTACAATATTAAATATACTTCAAAATAAATTTCGTAATGCATTATCTTAATATGCATATACGTACTTGTATACAAGCAGCCAGAAGATCGTCAATAATAACAAATGTGAAAACCGGCAAAAGAGCAAATTGCGATAGTGATCACTTTCTAATAACAGTGAATATTAGACAAAAAGTATCAAACGCAGGAGAAAGTAGAGGTTTCCTAAGGATAAAATGGGACACAAACAAACTAAGCACTGAATCGAATGTTATGCAATATCAATGCAACATACAAAAGAAACTTGAATCGGTACAAGAAAATAATGAAGAGCAATCATATAATGTGAATAGCGAATGGGGAAAAATTGAAGAAGCTATAAGTTCAGCGGCCAGAAATACTGTAGGTGTTATAGCTCAGCAAAGAAACATAGAATGGTTTGACAGCGAATGCGAAACAGCGACAAATATTAAAAACAATGCTAGACTAAAAATACTACAAAGAGATACAAGAACAAATAGAGAAAATTATAGAGAAAAAAGAAAATGTGCAAATAAAATATGTAGAACTAAGAAAAAACAAATGCTAAAAAGAAAAATAGAACAAATACAAAACGAACATTATCAAGGTGACATGAAAAAATTCTACAATAGTATTAAAAAACAGACAACAGGCTTCCAACCAAGAGTAAATGCATGCAAAGATAGACAAGGTAATACGCTCTCAGAAAATGACGACATTATGAATAGATGGTATGAATATTTCAATGAACTAATAAATATAAGGAACGAGGAACAACAACGGCAGCAGATTACAATGCATAGAGCAGAGCCATTAATTATGACACCTTCATACGAAGAAGTTAAACAAGCTATACATAAATTAAAGAATGGAAGAGCTCCTGGAGAAGATAAGCTAACAGCTGAGCTTCTAAAAAAAGGTGGAGAATTTCTGCATAAAAACATACATAGCTTAATATGTACAATATGGGTGCAAGAAAATATACCGGAGAAGTGGAAGGTGGGGCTAATCTGTCCAATTCACAAAAAAGGAGACAAAATGACATGCAGCAACTACAGAGGGATAACGTTATTAAGCTGTGCTTACAAAATATTATCCAATGTCATATATTCCAGATTAGCTTACTTTGCTGAAGAAATACTGGGAGAGTACCAATACGGATTCCGGAGCCAAAGATCAACGATTGACCAGATATTCGTCATGAAACAAAGCATGGAGAAATGTTATGAACACATGCTTTTCATAGATTTCAAGCAAGCATTTGACAGCATAAATAGAGACATAATTTAACAGCTCAAAGTCATTTGGGAATACCTCAGAAATTATCAAACCTCTTCATAATGACAATGCATGAATCAAAAGCTAAAATTATAATACAAAACCAAATAACTCGTGAATTTAAAATAGAAAGGGGAGTACGGCAAGGAGATGCCTTATCCGCACTATTATTTAACTTAATACTACATTACGTCATAGGAAAATTAGAAAAGAAAGGCAGTATATTCAATATGACAACACAAATAGTGGCATATGCGGATGACATAGTAAAAAATTACAGATATATGGCAGAAGTATTTGTACAACTAGAAGCGGAGACACAAAAAGTAGGCTTAAAAATCAACGAAGACAAGACAAAATATCTAAAAATGCCAAGAAATGAACAAATACTCAGAATATAACAATTGGAGAGTACAACCTTGAAGGAGTTACAACCTTTATATACCTCGGAGCAACAATAAGAAGTGATAATAGTATGCAATGCTGTATTCATAATAGAATTCAGGCCAGAAATAGATGCTACTATGCAAACAGAAAGTTGCTTCAATTAAAATTAATATCAAGAAAGGCCAAAATGACGATATATAAAACTCTCATACGACCCATAGTGACGTATGGATGTGAGGTATGGACTATGAACGTGGCCGAGGAGAATAGCCTACGCATATTTGAAAGAAAAATTCTCCGAAAAATACTCGGCCCAAATATATTACAGAATGGAGAATATGTAATCAGAAGCAACAGCGAGCTCAATAATATGATTTATGCTCAATAATATGATTTATAGTGAGGACATTGTACGGTTTGCAAAGGCCCAAAGACTAAGGTGGGCTGGCCACGTAAGTCGAATGAGCGAAAGCCGAAAGCAAGCAGTTGTGCTGAATAGAAAGCTCAATAGCAGCCGTGGTAGAGGAAGACCAAGAAGCAGATGGGCAGACAACGTGAAAAACGATGCTCAAATCCTGCAAATCTCAAATTGGAGACAAGCGACACAAGATCGACCTTTTTGGAGGAGCATCACTATGCCAAACAAGGCCAAAACTCACCCAGAGCTGTAGCGCTATAAGATGATGATGATACAAGCAGTATGTATTAGCAAAATACATTTTACTTATTAAAGACGATACTTAATAGCTTAAATTTATTTTCATCAACATAACAGAAATTTTCAACATGTCGCTAACACTGGAAAAACCAAAATTATTATATTAAATGTTGAATTTCACACATATTAGTTGCATCGCAATTAAACAACTAGTAAGATAAAATCCGATCGTCTTTGATAAGTCTATCGTAAAATGTAAGTGGATACAAATAATTTGGTACCGAAATAACATTATACTGAAACTTGAAAATCGAGATAAAATATATTTTATCCGTATTTAGGCCGTAGATTATACCGGGTGTGCCATACCATGCGTATCAGCTTTTTAAGAGGGGAAGGAGCCGTTATTTTAAAATTTAAAAAATGTTTGTTTACTAAATCGAGGGTGCTCTATCGATTAGTGGTATTTTCAACTTCCGGAAAGGACCGCAAATCGGGTTTTTAAAACCAAAAAGCGCCAAAATTGGCCGAAATCGAGATTTTAAAATGGGAAGGGGTATTTTTTATGCAAATTCGTATTCTACGTCAAAATTTTAAAATAACGGCTCCTTGCCCTCTTAAAAAGCTGATACGCATGCTCTGGAACACCCCGTATACCAGATGATTCAGATTACCTGAAAAACGGCAAGTCTGATATAAAAGTTGTGTATTAAAAAATTGTAGGGGGTGATGAAACGGATCAACATAATAACAAAAAAAAAAAATTAGTGAGTTTTTTCAAGATAATCAAAATCAACGTTTTTTACAAAATGTTCAGTTGTTAAAAGCAAAATATTAAGTTTGTACAGATATTAATCAAAAACGGTAAAAATTATACTTATCCAACACATACCGTTAATTAGGTGAATTAATTTAAAAAAAAAATTGTGATAAAGATGTTGCTCTAGTTTCAATTATTTCGGAGCTGACTGTAAAGGATATTGTTTAGACATAATTTTTCTAATCCAATTTTTTTTAACCCGCTGTATCCCGGGTTAAATTTAAAGATAGTCTAGAACAATTTTTTCCCTAAAATACTCCAAGGAATCGCTCATTAAAATATTTTTGCTCTAACCCGGATCATTATAACAGCATATAGACAAAATAGAATTGGAACGCCAGGAACAAAACCAAATCGTTATTGGTCGAGTTAGAAGTGACGATATTAAAGATATCTACAACGCCTAAAATAAAGCTTGTTATACTAGAAAAAGAAAACGTCACTGGAAAGACAAAATTGAAAGATCGTGGTCACATAGACTTACAAAGATGTAGTATATACGTTCAAGCGAGTTGATCGTTCATTACCAAAACATCCTTCAAATTGATGAATTAAATGCTTGAGGTTTCAGTAACAATAAATCACACAAATTGAGCGTGGATAGCATACCAAGCGTAATCTTATTAAAAGAAGAAAAAAAGGAAAATATTTTGTTACCAATGATATTTCCGAAGCTAGCACTAGTACTTTACACTAGCAGTGCGCACTTCACACTAGATAGATGCAATATTTGTCGCAATTTATGACAATAAATTAATAAATTTTTAATAGTAAAATCAATATTGCCATAATACACATTTTTTAAACTTTTAATGTCAACCTTATTTTGAAATCAGCTAAAAAGTACTTTATTCCAGCAATATTTATTATCATAATGATTATGGCAACGATATAAATTTTTACTTTTATTGTCATTTTTGTCATTTTGCTTCAGTTTATTATGAAATATTGTTTAATTAAATTAAAAAAATATAATAATTTCAGAAAAAATTAAATATAAGTAGGAATACTATATTATTGCATTTTAAATAATTAAATTATGGTATTAGATTTTGAATAATTTTTATTTATAATTTTAGTGACAATTTTAATTAAATTTTTTTATTTAATTTTTTACTTATACTACGAAACAGACTTTTCTTTTTTTTCTGTTCTTATATATTATATGGGCCAATAACATTTTCTGTGACCATAGGTAAAAATTTGAGTTGGCTTGGATATTTAGATTGCTAATGCAATAAATTCATAGATTATGAATTTGAGATGGTAAAGCAGTGACCAACTGAATCAAACCTCTATTTTATAACGCTAATATCTTGAGAAGATGGACAAAAAAGTCCACTAAGTAAAATTTATGCACCTCGTTTTATTACTTCATACATACTTATTAACTTTTACTTAGTATTGTCGATATTAATATTATCCATGGGCAGTTCAAAAAATATCTACCGTATGATTATAATTTTATTTATTTTAAAATATTCATTTTTCCACTTCGTCACAATTTTTTAAAATAAAAATTCTAACATTCAATTTTAAATGTAGAAGTAAAATAATTTAGAAACTAAAAATTATTGCAACTTGTAGCCCCAAGAAAAACCATCATTATGTCTTGATTTGTATGAAAAAATTTCCTTTTAATTTGAGTCAATTTTTATAATAATTGCTTAGGGACACGTCAAAAACTGTGATGCTGTGGACTCAAAACGTGACCTAAAAGACATCAAACATTAAAAAAGTTTAATTCATAGATAATATTTTTTTTTTTTTTTGCAATTTTCTATAAACAAACATTTTGTAGTTTTCATGTTTACTATCATTTTTTTTGCGCTCTTCTCGGCATCGACGTTGCCGTTCTGCATCTGTAAGAGTCATTTTAATTTGTTCAAACAAACATGCAAAAAACTACTTTTACACAGGTATCTTTATAAATGTTTATATATGTAGTTTATTTATATGTAGTTATTTGAAAATATTGCCATAATAAAGCAAAGTAATAATAACTAAAAAGTAGCAAATATGTAATTTATAATTACTGAATTCCGCTACGTCACAATTGGGTCCACTACGTCACTTTTGTAACTGTGACGAATTGGACGTGTGACGTAGTGGACAAATGTCGTAAAAATGTTATTTTCTGCATATTGTAAAATGTATTTTAATTCCAAAAATTAGTACGTCCAGCTTAAATTATAAAAGTTCATATTATAATTTTAAAAAAATGGCAAAAATTTAATTACTTATCGAAAAATCGTTGTGACACAGCAGAAGCATAATTAATACACGCGTTGACTTCGGTGGGTTAACAAGTCCTTATTTCACAAATGCTCACAAAAACTTATAATTCCTATTTGCTGCAATATAGTTCTAATATTACGTCATTCTTTTTAAATTTCGTTGGAAATTTAAAGTTGTATTTTTTTGAATATAATTATTGTAACGAATTTTTAGTGACTTAGCGGACAAATTACATGAACAACGTTTGATTGAAAAAAAATTATATTTTTAATTATTTTAAAAAAAGCTTATGTACAGTAAATCAAAAAACTAAAATTTAAGAAGAAAGTAATGTGTGTTCTTGTTTTACAGTAATTTTCTATTTTTTGTAATTAGCATTTTTGCTAATCAACTTCAGTTGGGGACAGGAGATTTTCGTCATGTGAAAAATTTTGTGTCCAAATTTTTCATCGTTCTAATTTGATTAGTTTTTTTTACCTTGACTGCAAGTTCGTAGCAATGTTTTCTTAATTTACAATTAACAATAAAAGTAAAACTAAAAATTTTTGTAAAATTTTATAAGTGTTATTGAGCCTTATTCTGAGAAGCGAATTTTTACAGAAAAATATGATAAATTTAATTTTTGGTATTCTGTGAAGCGAAATAGCGATACTGATCGGTTTTTATCGCAACGTTTCGATTTTCATGGTATTACGAGAATCAGAAAAAGCGATAAATATATCATTATAGAAAAAGGTAGTGAAAGATGACGAATGAGAAAAAGTAAATATATATATAATTAACGTAAAATTCAAATAAATTAATTTTATTTATATATATATATATTTAAAAATAATTATTAAATATTATTTTACATTTTTAATTATAGAAAAGTTACAAATAGTAGGCAGTTTGAATGTTTATTGGTGCGATGATTTTTACATGTGTTCCATCAACATACAATAATTCCTGGGAATCCAAATTTATTATAAAATCCCATATTTGATGGATGATTTTTCTTCTTCGGTTTCAAGAAATTTTATCTACTCTCGACCCAATTCCGTCTCTAATATTGACAATGCTTCACTTAATATTTTAGAAATAGTTAATTTAGCTGAACCTATCAAAAACTCGTTCCCCACACCTTTTGGATAACTTCCTTCAGCAAGGAAGCGCAATGTTCCAACAGATTTTATAATGGGTTTTACTGAATGTGGACCAATTGCAGGATTTAAATTATTGTCTAATTTATCTATAATCATTGCAAAGGCTTCTTTCGAGAGCCTAAAATACTTAATGAATTTAAAAAAAACAAATATAATTGAACACATTTTTTTTTATTATACTTTGTTTCGTAATATAAATGAAAAAACATTTTTTAATAACTGTAAAGTTTTAATTTAACTTCACTTAATTTCACTTTTCAAGCAAAAAATTAAAACAAAAAATGTCAAATAAAAAAAAAAAAAATTTGACAGTTTAACAAGCAATGCTGCCAGTTTTGCAACATATCGTATCATTCGCTTCTCAGAATACCAAATGTGATGCAATATGATGCCTCTATCGGTACGTAGCGAAAAAGTGATTCGCTTCTCAGAATAAGGCCCATTGTCTAGAGACATACAGCAAATTTGAATGGTCACGAAAAATGTTATTGG
Source organism: Argyra leucocephala (assembly GCA_963942445.1). Lineage (NCBI taxonomy): Eukaryota > Metazoa > Arthropoda > Insecta > Diptera > Dolichopodidae > Argyra > Argyra leucocephala. Next base: position 72,411,491 of record OZ012677.1, read on the forward strand.
CCCATATAATATTATATATATAGAAGTGTTATTTAACTAGGTTCGGAAACGCCCTAAGGATAAATTTACATTCTTAGTGGATCAAATTAATTCACTTCATGAAAAAAAAAATTTACAATATCGACAAAACTGAAATAAACAAAAAAAAATAAATTAAAGTAGTAAAATTTTTATATGGGCATTTTGACTATTAATGCTTATAATATATAGTAATAAGCTTTAGGTAATCATAAACGTCAAATGAGATTTTTTTTTAACTTCAATTTACCCTTTTTTAACCAGTTTTTAAAATCGAAAATTTTTTTAGAAAATTTTATTGATTTTAATTCATGATTTGATACTGATGGACTGCTATACAAGACCATCTGTGATTATAACATTAAAAGTACGTATTACTGTTAGAATTACTGTTAGAATTTTTCCTGAATAAATAAAACTCACTTTACGAAGTTACATAAGTGGATTTGGTTTTAGGATTCATGATAAGTAATAATTCCTAGACCTCAATACATTAATTTCTACTCCATAGGCAACCCAAAACATTTCCATTGAAATTTCTCAACTCTTTGATTTATTTCTATGTTTATTTTCCTACCTTGAAAAAATTATTTACGAGACATAAAATAAATATTACGCGAAAATATTATCCTATTTATATTATTTTAAAATTTATTTTCTACGCTCAAGATATAATTATATATAAAAATTAATTATTCTAAATTTTGTACACTGTACTTATGCGAACATGAATATTTCCGCTTTACTAAGAATACAAAAATTGATTCTGACCATAATCTAAAGGACCTGATTTGACGAAAAAAACATTTTGAATTACATGTGAAATTAGTTCTATTGCAAAATTTTGTTATAAATTGTAATTTATATTTATAGATTAAATTTTTAATTCATTTATTCAAATTATAATAAAATACACTTCTTAAACAGACATTTAAATATAAAAAATAAGGAAAAAAAAATTTTTTTTTTTAGAAATATTTGCCTTCAATTTAAGCGTACTAAAACTACAAAAATAAACTTTAGAATCGCAGCTTGATATAATGTTTTCATAGCAAGTTATGATTGTAATTACGGAAAAAGCAAATTAGCCGAAATTCTAGGAAGTCTTGAGATGAGATTAAGAGATTTGGTAAAAAGTTCGGCTAATTTGCTTTTTCCGTAATTACAATCATAATTTGATATGAAAACGTTATATCAAGCTACGATTCTAAAGTTTATTTTTGTAGTTTTAGTACGCTTAAATTGAAGGCAAATATTTCTAAAAAAAAAATTTTTTTTTCCTTATTTTCTTTTCGACTTTTTAGTGAAAATATTTTTTTAATGAAAAATAATATATTTTCAAAGAACAACACATATATTCAAATAGCACTAAAATTCACTCTAACTCAATTTGGTTATTATTGCTCATACTTCAAATGTGTAATTATATTTTATATTACTGTAACAAAGTTTATAAAAATATGTATATTTTTAAAAATTTTTTGGAGATTTTTGATTAGATACCTTTGAACTTATTAATTTACGTATTAAAAAATTTTCACCAATAAAAATTTACGCGCTTTATAAAAAGAAACCCTGTTAAATACAAAAAATATTTGACGTAAAATCGTAGATTAAACCTGAGAAAAAGTCTGAAATGTAAACACTCATCCGACTTTATCTACGATAAAATTCGATTTTGTCCGACGTGTAAACGCTGCCTAAGCATAAATTGGCATATAAAAGTATAATATATACATGCATAAATCGAAATTGAACTTTTTTTACATGCGAGAAGAGTAATTTGTAACTGAGTCGTAGATAACTGATACTTGATAGGTTCAAATTTTGTTTTCTTCCATAAATAATGTTTGCATTTTATTTTCAATTAAACTAAGCCATATGTAGATTATGTATGTAACAAATGCAAGCCCTATATGACACATGTACGTACATTTGCATATACTTAGTCAGAGAAAGCGAAATAATAAAAGAAAGAGATTAATAAAAGAAACCAAATTATAAACACAAAAAAAATATAATGAAAATGATGATTGAAAATAATTGAAATTGAATAATAATAGAAAATGATTGAAATATAATGATAATGATTTGTATTGCACACATTTATTTTGTATTCCTTTTTTGTTTTTTTTTTTGCTTCTTTACACCATAGAAATGTCAATAAATATAGTGAATTTAAAGAGAAATCAAATTTTAACTTTATCAAATATCCATATTCCATTATTAGTACACACACATATGTAAATTTCACCTTAGTTGAATGCAAAGAATATCTATAATCTATATTAAAAAGAATATACACTCCCATTTTACGTAAACCTAATTTTTAAGAAATACCAAAACAAGCCAAATATCATTAGTTAAAAGAGTTAAAATTTACATTTACTTATCGTATACAAAATTTATTATGAGAGAGAAAAGGTACAAAACAGATGTTTGCCTTTTGCTTTATACTGTAAAATAATTTTGCGTTCTCATTATTCTCCTTTGGATTTGTTTACGTTTCCTCCCATTATTTATATCAGGCAGGGTGGCAAAAAATGTTAGTTCTAATTTAGTTTGTTCCCTTATACGATGATTAATTCTGATCTTTTATAATTTTAATATTTTCGTTTTAAACATTATAATTTTCGTATATACCTATTAAAAATATTAAATTATAATTACATTACAATAATATAAAATATTATTAATATTTTTGTCAGTAATAATTTGGAGTTACAAACATTATTATTTTTTATTAATTAATATTAGTAAACCTAAATATTTATTATATTGGTATACGATTATAAAATAATACTGAGGACAACATCTATTTACAAATCACAGAATTTAAAGAATATGATAACGCTGTTTTAGTTAGGTCTCCTAAAAATTTTATGCGAAGTTGATACAATTTAGAAAATAATATTGTTAAATATTTCAACGAAATTTTTGTCGAAAATTTTTTTCAAAATTATAAACTTTATTTATTTAATTTCAGCCAATTTTTTTTGTTACTCTCTTTTGTTTACTATAATTTTTCTTTTTCTTACACGAAAAATTCTTATTATCGTCTATTTCTGACAATGTTTATCAAATTTGTATATGAATTTGTGTGCAAACAAATGAACACATACATGAGTTCATACTCTTTTTATGGATATACTTTGGTTGAATGGTTATTGAAATGGGTATTTTGTTGAATTGAAGCAAATTGAAACAAACATATAAAGTCCAAGGCAAGTTAATTAAGGAAAATATAATAAATAAAAAATAAACAAAAAATAATAAGAATAAATATAGGATCATTCAGATATTCATTACAATATGCAATGAAACTACAAACAAAAAATACAATATACAGCATAAAAATATAAAATATTGTTGGGTTTTGGGTACATACATAGTAAAGTAAAAAATTAAGGGTAAATATGGATAAAAATAAAATAACTTAAAATCAAAATTATATAATGAAAAAATTTGTAAGGAGAGTTAATCAAAATGAAATTGTCTAATTAAGAACAAATTTTCATAAATCTGAAATCTATTAAAAATTAACTTGCACTAAAAGCGCATAAAACTTTTAATGACAACAATATTTCATATATATAAATAAAATTAAATTTTTTATTATTTTCTGTTAACATAAACTCTAAAAATTCAATTAAAAAAAAATTTGTTTTTTTTTTTTTTTGTGTTTAAATAATGGGCTCGCAAACTCTTCAGAACTCTTATAATCCTTAATGACATTTAGAATAATTTTGATGAAAATTTCAATAATTACTTTTCGCAAGTCCTCATATTAATTTTTAATTGTATTTACTAAAGAATTCTATAATCTAAAAATGCAATCCTAAAATTTTATCTTAAAATCCATTTAAAATAGCCTTCTGTCTACATAAACTTTGTACAATAACTTCATTATCATAAGTTTGTTATCTAGATAAATTTGTACAAAAAAAAAAAAAACTAAAAATAAAATAATTATAATTTTTCTTCGTAACTCACTATCTAAAATGTGTTCATTTTTACTTAATTTCTGATCAGATCTCATTGATTAAAAAAGTAACTCCTTTTAAATTTACAAAAAATAAAAAAAAACATAAAAACACAAAAACAGAAAACTTTAACATAATAAAATAATATTATGAGAGTTAAAAAAAACGAAAAAAACTTGTTTCAAGCGAATAAACATTAAATATGTTTCAGTGGTAGTGCTTAAGAATTAATCTGCTGTCCGAATGACCAGTTTTGTTATAAAAAAAAATGAATTGATAATACCAACGACTCATTTTAAACTGTAGACTATTTACTAACTTTTTAATTTGCCAAATTTCATTATTTGAAAATCTTAATCACGGTATGGCTATACCACCTATATTCGTTTTCAGGTACCATGATCATCAGTGATATCGAAATTTCATTTCTGGCATGTTCTAACATTGTAATATATCTGGTAATCACCACGGTAGCTGACGCTGAAATTGGGAATGATCACTGGTGCTGTATTGTACCTGGAGGGTATATCACTGGTGATTATGGTAGTAAAATTATTAAATACTTTAATCAGTTATTAGAATTAGCAACACAAACAACACAACAGCACCACGGAACATCTAAGCTTGAAAGAAGAACAAATAGAATTTTTGAACAATTTCTGCTACTTGGGAAGTATAATAGCAATTAGTGGTGAGGCTCAAGATGATGTAGAAAATAGATTAAAGAAAGTAAGAGTAGCATTTTGAAGATTGCAACCGATATGGAAGAACAGCCAAATATCCAGAGGAACTAAACTTAGAATATTCCGGTCTTGTGTAAAATTAATCCTGACATACGGCAGTGAAACTTTGTTAACATCAAAAATTATCAACCAGAAGTTACAAGTATTCATTATAAAATGTCTAAGGATAATATGCCGAATATTCTGGCCAAACACAATAAGCAACAACGACCTCTGGATACTAACCGCGAAGAACCCATAGCGAAACAAATTAGAAGAAGGAAATGGAAATGGATAGACCACACTCTCAGAAAGCCATCAAACAACATCGCGTGAATGAGCTTAGAATGGAACCCACAAGGCACAATAAGACCCAAGGTCGCCCAAAGAGCACCTGGCGTAAAACCATAAGACAAGAGCTTGAAAATAGCAGCTAGAAATCGAGTACGATGGAAATGTCACGTGAAAGCCTTATGCTCCCAAGAGGAGTAAGGAAAAAAAAAATCAGTTTTTATTATTGGCAAGTCCAATTCATTGAATAAAACCTCTCCTAGAGATTAATTTTGTTATTGAATTTGGTAGAAATTTCAGTACAAGCAATCCTATAAGTATCTAATTATAAATTTACTTTTAATTTTCCAGAATTTCAAATACATGGTATGGAAAAACAGTGAAAGTTGATATCAAATATTACAGTTTCGCATTGCTTCGCAAGTCAATGAGCATTTTGATAAACATAGTAAATCCGTACAGTTCACTTTCACCTAGATCTAATATATTCAACTAACATTGTCGCAAGACAAAACATCACTGTCATAAAATATGTTAAGCTTCACTCTCACTAAGTTATCATTTCCAAGAACCTGTTTGATATGTTTGCATTGACCTGACGAGATTTACAGTAAGCTTTTGTCAAACAATTTTCTTCTATTTAGAAATCAAAATTTATTTTTGGTCTCCCGGTTTTTAATCTCTCTAATTAAAATTAGATGTACCCCAATTGTAATTTCAAGATTTGAATTTAATTGTCTGAAGCATTTTCTACTATTCTGTCAACGTTTGAATTCATTCGATTTTGATTTTAGTGACTACATTCAATTTATAATACACCACATATAGTTCTATTGACTGATTAGAGAGTTATATTGACTTTATAGAGTTTTGTTGACTGATTACACACTAAATAGCGGTTTTTATTTAGAATTTTATATGGAAATTTGTTTGGAAAAACTCTTGCATAATCACAGATTTGATACAATCTCTAATAATTCAATAGTTTGCCTATAGTCCATTCGCTACGGTGTGCCAGTGAATATTCGTCTGACTTTAAATTTGGTGACTACCCTTGTTTTCATTAATGCAAACCTGCAGTCAATCTGCATATATTTTGAATGTATGAACAAACTTGTCAGATTTTCTGAATGCTGTTCATAAATACAGACTCAAAGTTTACTGGGCGTCAACTTGGCAGAATAAATTTTTAGTATGCATCACATTTTTTGAAGTAGTTTTATTTGTTGTTTGAGTATTTTAGTTTTTGTTTTGTTATTTAAAAAAAAATGTTATTTTCAAAATGTCAGTATTAATGAATAGAAACTTTGCAGAATTGTCAAGTAAAGGTAAAATATAGATAGAATTTGTATTCATTATTGCAACGTACGCCAATTGGTGGCAAACTTGATGTCAGTTTGCAGCATTTATGAATACACTCTACATTCACGTCGTTATACACGTTCACGTCATTCTACACCTCATACAGTACAATTTTTTTTTTTACCGTAATATTGATTAAATATTCCGTGGTGAATTTCTCGGAATAAATATTTCGTGGTGAATTTGGTGAAATAAATAATTTGTGGTGAATTTTGCAGTGAATTTTATAATTTTAAACTTAAAAACATTTCTGTTGATTTGATATTAATAACTCTTTTATAAAGTACAGCTACGAAGTTGAATACACCACTGAAACTGATAATTTTACTTATCGTGTATATAAGAAGACTATTAAATTTCATTTTGCCTTTTTTTTTGTTTTTGTGTTTTTTTTTTTTGAAAAATCTTATAGATATAAATAAGATAACATAAATTATAATTAACACGATGTTAGTACATAAATATTGTGGTAATAATTCATTAATTTTATCAGAGGATACTAAATTTACAAAAAAAAAAAAAAAAAAAAAAACGTAGATATTGGATTTTAATATTGAATTTTTTATTTTTTATATGAAATTAATGATGTGAATAAATAAATAATACGAAATTGTATAATATTGAATTGCAAATTAAATAGAATTAAAATAATTTTATTCTAGATTCATATCTTATAATATCATAATATAATAAAAGGTTCTAGTTTTTACATTTAAACTTATAAGAATCAAAATTGAAAGTAATTTATAACAAGATTATCTTAAATTCATTTTAAAAAATAATAAATATATATTTTGATAAATAATGAAGTTGTTCAATTAGTGTTCTTAATAAATTAATGATAAAATTTATATTATAACATTAAAAATATTGTCATTATTATTTTATTGGAAATGTCCGGGTTCAATCGCCTTATATCAATGTATATTACAAATTATATAAATAAATTACTTAATGTTAATAGCAAAAGTATATTCCTGAGAGAATGAAAACATCCACTGAAAGGTTTTATATGCTTTTATGAGGAATTTTGTTTATTATTTTTACGGTGGGACAAGTAAAAAAAAAATTTTAAAACTATAATTATGGAGAAGTATGCATATGCATGTGATCATATAATAATGTTGGATTCTAAGCTACAAACAATATTTTTCAACTTTATGTCCAAGTAGAACGAAAACAAAAAATATTTCACTAAAGATTAATTATTATAACAAATTGCTAAAATTGTTGTTCTTTTCTAAGTTATTCATATTAAATTAAAGTTTCAATGTTCGATTAAGTGAATTCGATATGAATAGAGTTTATCTAAAATTTTGGAAAAAAATATTAGTTTGAAGAGCTGTAATCTGCGTTATCTAAGGAGGTAAAGAAACAGTGACAGCATTTGAATCTATATAACAAATTTTAATTCTCTTTTTAAAAATAAGAGACCTTTCGGTCATAATCACGGATCATAAATGGATTCCATGATTGGAAGGCCGAAATACGTGTCGGAATAAAATAAATTTGTGAAATTAACAAGAGTATTTGATTTTTTTAAAATGTTCATAAAATTTAACCAAGAGCGTACAAAAGTGAATGCATAAAAGCCAAAAAATAATTCGTTCATAACGAAATTAAATTAATTAAATAAATTAACAGATTAACCTTTTATTGTACTCACTATGAAGTTTGGGATAAAAATATTTTCTCTCCAAAATTTTAGTGCTGGCACCAATTATTGAAATTGATTAGCGCAGGACAAAATATTTTTGGAATGGGGATTTTGCTAGGAATCGAAATATCTACAAAACTATATTCCATACCATCAATGGAACCTAAATATTGTTTTTCTTTTCAAATAATTTCTTGTTGTAGGGCCGTTTTTTATCTTTTCAACTAATATGAATTTTTATAATGATTTTTAACTTTTCCGATTTTAAGATAGGCTTATATACTGATTTAGATGGCATGTAGGTCCTGGATTTGACTCATCAACGGCCTTTTTTTGTAGATCACGGCTTTTCACCAATTTATGATACGAAATTGTTCCATATCTGCCAATACTTCGTCTCCCCAAAGAAGATTTTGTCTGTGCTAACTTTTGTTTCGTCGGGTCTGGATTCGAAGATTTTCTTAGCTTGATTTCAACAGAGAAGGTTTTTAAAAAAAAGATCGAAAACGCAGTACAAAATTGGCTTTTGAATCCTACTTTATATTCTAGCCATCGCATTAAGTATTTCAGTCGAAGAAAAATTTCCAAGAATTTCGAAACATCTTTATTTATTTCAATCTACTGGGGTTATCCCTTACAGATTTATGCTTATTGTACTACAATAGAGATTATCAAGCCATACACATAAATGTTTGCGCGATAGTAACCGTGTGCATTCATAATGCGTACGCGAAAGAACGTTTGTGTATGGGTAAACCCATAAATAAGATTGCACGCGCGCAATCGTCATTTAAAACTGTAAAGTTTTCTACTACATGCAAGTTTAACCGTGCTCAATAACGTAGGCGTGGAGTGTATTGTTTTTGTTATCTCACTTGTAGTTTGTTTTTATTTTATACTAGTTCATTTATTTTGTACAACAAACTGAAAAAGTAAGTTAAATAAATAGAAATATGTATTAAAGTAATAAATTTGTTCGTTTAATTTTACTTTAATTAAATCGCATTTTGATAAGCCGAAAATGTGTGACATGAGAACGGTTTCAAGTTTTAGGTACACTACGAAATACGACCTAAGGCTTGAGCTGAAATGGCCATTGAAAATTTTCCGTCTTCATAGTTTTGGCCAGTTGCCAAAAATCATAAAGTTAACCGTTCTTCTGACGAAATGCTTTCTCTCATTTGTCTAATTTGTTTTTGGTACGGTACGGTTTGGTATGAACAGTTTGACCAAATTTAAAGGACAACCAAATATTTCCGCATGGATTATATTGTCTTAACTCCTTCAGTAATTTCACATCACTATAATTTTTTCTATTTTTTATCCACTGTTGCCAAATTTTACTTTTCTTTTTGAATTTTTAAATTTTATATGTTTTAAATAAATTATTATATAAGGTACTTTACTTGCACTAATGATTAAAATAACCAGAAAATTGCACGATTTGAATTTGGAGTGCTCAACTTTTACCACACGCTACTCCAAAATTTTAATTACAATAACAATTTTTATGCAAGAGCTTAAAGCTTTAAAATGAACAGTATTAGCGCAGGCAAGAGTGTATAGTGTATGGGTAAACAAAACGCCACGCAAGTTTGCAGGAAAAACCCACACTTTCGCGTACAAGTTTGCACGCGAGTTAGAATTGTGGTGTATGCTCCGCATTACAAAATAGGTAGGATTATAAAATAGAATATAATACAGAAAGCTTAGATTAAATTAAAATATTTCCAACTCAATAGTATAATTTACAATATTCATAAAATATCAGAAATTAAGACAAATACACAAATATATACAGAAAAGAATAATTGAATGTGTATTTTTATTTTATGATTAAATTTGCAGAATAAATTAATTTTGACGAGAAAAATTTAGTGATTTCTTTACTAAAGATATTTCTGTTTATAATGAAAATCAATAAGAGATTAACATTGTAAATTATTGAACCAACCAATTGCTAACTTTAATAAAATTATTGCTCAATCTTTGGGAGTTAACAATAGGCTCAAAAGAGCCATAATTTGTTCTGTAAGAACTTAAATAAAGAAACATACGAGTTCGAAAATTTCGACTTGGTGCATAAATATGGTATAATTGTAAAATATGAGGGCAGTTTATCCTGAATGATAAAACATCATTAGAGAACATAACTGAGACTATATTTCTTCTTCTGGATTCAAGAGTATGAATATCAATAAGTTTACATTTAGCGACATAACCTGTAGTATGAAGTTGAAAGAATTTGGCAAACTGGTAAGAATTTGACAAACAGTTGCCATGTATAGTAACAATTAAATATTTGTTACCACATAACGTAAATGTACCAATTTCCGCCCCCTTAAGGAAAAATTAGTTTAAGTTGACAAAATAAGCAAGTTTTTTTCTATTTTTTTTTACATTAATTACAATAAATAGTATTTATTCATTTAAAAAAAATATTTTTATCTAATTATAATTTCATTTTTTCTAAATAAATAATAAAATATTATAACTCCCAAAAAAAGTTTGATTTTACGTACTCCCGCGCAACAATTTCAATCTGAACTAATTTTGCCCTTATATGAACACAATTCCGCTTTTTGAACCTATTTGCGATTCACAGTACCTATTTACGATTTTATTCAAAAAAGCTATTTAAAATAATTATTAAGAGTAAAATTAATAATTAATTTTTTAAATAATTAACTAGTAGTTAAAATATAAAAAATATTTATTATAATAAAAAATCAATATTACTATAAGTAGTTTGAAAAAAAAAAAATAAATAGTTATAATGTAAGTAAAATTATTTGTTACACATAAAAATATACATTTATTTCAATATAAAAATTTAAAAAAATCAAACAATGCAACGATTCAGTATTTCAAACAAAAAAAAATAATTCAATATAACATAATTAACTTAAATATTATAGCAATGCACATTTAACATAAATAAATAAAAATACAAAATAATTCATATACAAACAAAGTAAAAATCACATTTACTACTTCTTAGTTTTGGCATTTTTTATTTGTATGATTTCAGGTACATTAAATTGTCCTCTGCTTTTCATTAAAACTGGAGGCTCAATTTTGAAGACTATGTCACTGTCTGAATATATGAGAATATCTTTTTTTACAGGCCATCTCCAAAATGTGCCAAACATGGTCATGGTTTTCACTCACTGCTCTATTTAACGTATTGTGAAATATATATACAAATAAATTATTTTGGTAATTTATAATGGACGCCTTAATAAAATTTTGATGGCAAGGCAAGATAAATCCAGAGATTTTTTAAATTATACAAAATATAATATAAGTAAAACATAGTTTTGGAAGAACTTATTCTTTAGGGTTGGCGTTAGAATAAAGTTTATCTAATGGTTAAAAATACTCGAACATTTTCCTTTTAACTTTACTAAATATGCTTATCATACAGATACGCGTATTTCGTCTAGGAATACTAATAAAAGGAAATCTACTAATTAAAGGAAAATATTCGCTTATTTTCAACAATTAAAATATAGTTTTTTTTTTTAAATATAAGACTTGGTATGAATTTAGTAGAAAGTAGCTTAAACCTGCATATTTAATTCGGAAATAGGACATATTGCTATTACCGACCCGCTTTTTCATACAAATTTAGTTGTAACAAAAAACACATATGCGAAATTAAATTAATAGGTCGTAATTAGGTCCAGCTTAGTTTGTTCAATTTCAATTTAAAATTGTCCAGTGGCATCCTTATATAATCAAAAATAGTTGAATAACTTAATTAATTATTTCGATATATCAATTTCCTAATACCGCCCGGTCGATCGTAAATACATAAAACATAAATTTACATGTCCCTAATTCCCGCTCAAAACTAATTAGCAATATTAAATATTTTTTATTTACAAAATTGAAGAAAGTATATGTATTATAATCTATTTAATAATATATATTTTACAATTATTTAAATAAAATAAATAAGTGAGCATCATAGTTTAATTATTATGGTCTTAACAAAATAAAAAAAAATTTTAAACGTTTTAACCAATATTTTCACAAAAATGTCTACCTAGTTTAGTTTTCTATCAATAACTTATTTATTAATATGAATACAAGTGTGCATTATTTTGCATTACAACGAGGAAATAATATCCATTTTTTTTTTCAAAAATAAATTTATTTACAAAAAAAAATGGTTTGGGCAACGTAATGTACTAGGACGGTGATAGGTACAATTACGTTATATGAAAACATTGGCCATTAATTTGATAATCACCGAAATTTTTGCGGTACACACAGCAATGAAAACCTTATCACTTAAGTGAAATCAAATCAAGATAATTTGCTAAAAATTTGTCACATTATGTAGCTATAGGGCTCGTTTACAGATCAGTAGTATAGATAATATTTGGGTGCAACTCGAACTAACAAAAAGCGTGAATAAAATGTTTATGTTACTAAATTCAACCTTTTTTTTAACAATGTGTATATTTATGGACAGTATAATTATATAATATTAGATAATCTATTCTGCTATAAATTTTACCCCAAAAGTACCACAGATATACAGTTAGGTTTGTTATAAATTCAACTGAACCACAACCTCTCAAAATTTATCAATTTATTCATTCCTTCTACATCAATCCCTTATAAAAGAAGATCTAATCCTGTTCAAATTTCCCCCTTTTAATGTGAGAAAGTGTGCCAGTTTTCATTGAAATTATAATGTTCATTAGAAATTCAATAATATGAAGTAAACACAAACAAAAAATAACCTTCACTTAAAATTCATTCAAGCATTGACTTTTTATATTTTTTTTGAGGTAATTTAAACAAAAAATTATCTTTATTTCAAGTAGATCAAATCCCTTTTTCTATACATTCTCGTCCTCCTATGTAATGCACGATTCAATATTTGATTATTTATACAATATATAATTTTTTTTCATATTATTATAATAACAGATGCCGTCCTAAAATATAATTTAAACTTCTATAAACCATCTCCAAATAATTATGTCTCCCATATCTAACATTTTGAAATATTCCAGTTAACTGAAAAAAATGTTTACTGTTAAAAACAAAAATTTAAAAATATTTATAACTTATAATTTTAACTCCCTGCCCAAACACAGTATATTAATATAAAAATAATGCTTCGATAACGATGCCGACATTAACAATAACAATCTAAGAAAAATCAATTTTAATATTATCTAAAATGAAAAATTTTATTGCAATTTTCACCTTAAAATATTCAAGCAATATGGTTAAAATTATTCAAAAAAGAGAAATTAAATAAATTTAATATGCTAAAATGAAAAATTATATTTTTAAAATTCTACACCAAATTCCTAAAGGTAACAAAAAATCCAACTTATTATCAAACCTTTAATTTTGGTTTTTTTTTCAACAGTCATCTTCTAATAAATCCATTAATTTTTATTATCAATTTTGTTTTTTTTTTTTTTCTTTTCATATTATTATTATTTTTATATATTTCTATAACAGAAGAGGTGTAACCAATAAAAACCTCCTCTCTTGTTAAAAATTTCAATTATATACTCTCTTTTTTAGAAAAAAAAAATATTATTATATTTTTTTTGTTTTTATTTTTTTTTTAAATCAATAAATTTGACATACAACAGTTATTACGCTAGCAAAACAAAATAAAAAATTATAATAAATGCGCGAGCTAAGAATACCCACGAATAAAAGCATCCCCCCTCCAAAAAGAAACAATTTTAATGCTGTTGCCGAAAGACAACAGTAAAAATAAAAATATGCTATTCAAAACAGCATTAGAATCTCAGTCATCATAACAAGAATATTCACAAAAAACAAAACAGAACAAACAATAAAAAATGTATGTACAGAAAGGGACGATGAATAATATTAAATTGTTTTAGAAATCCTAAAACCAGAGCGATGAACATTGAAAAATAACAGTTCTAAAAATCCTTTTTTTCTTTTTACTGATTTTTTTTTGTTTTTATTGTTTTTTGTTTTTTGTTTTTGAAAAATTGTTACCCGAGTTGAACCACAACATAACACAACAACGATAATATATACCATGTCTTATTCCAGATTCAATGAAGCAAATTTCTCCATTCTTACAATACAATTGAAAAATACTAAATATAATAAAAAAAAATAAAAAAAAAAAAAAAAAAATAGAAGAAAAAAAAATGAAATCGTTGTAATGTAAATACGCACCCTAAGGATATAAACGTGAGCTAAGACCAATTTTCATTTCTACAATTTCTGTCAATGGTATTTTGAACACATAATAAACGTTATAAAATTGCAACACACATCGCTCGCAAGCCATCTATATCAATTTATCTTAAAAATATCAAAAAAAGCAAAAAATAAAAAAAATAAAAACAAAAAGAAAATAAAACAAAATATTATTATTTTTTTTTTTTTATATACCCACTAAATAAAGTGTTTCATTTGTGTGGAGCTTTAAAAATAAACTTTTAATATTCATATTTCCATTTTGAACTAGTCCCACTTGTTAATTGGACTAGAATTGATATGAGACAAAGACAGTGTTAATGTAATGAGATCTGTTACAAACAAAATAAGAAAAACTATTGCATATATGTATGTACATGCATAAAAATGTAGGACTGAATTGAATTTTCAAATGTTAACATCCAAATGTGATGGAGAAAAAATTTATGGCATAAAAATAATAGCCTAAGTTAAGATATGCCTAAATTGAGATGTCATCAATTTTTGTCACCGAATTTGAATTTCTATTATTTATCTTGTAGAGATATACTAATTAGTTTGCCAAATAATAATGATTACTAATTAAATATATAACTATCAACAAAATATTATAAGCTTACAAAATAATAATTGATATTTACTGTTATCAATTATTTTGCGAGTCTAATCTTAAATTAATGAATGATCAAAGAATTTAAAATATATACGAAAATTATAATTAATTTCGGATAAGATGTAAACGACGACCAATATCGATATAATGAAACGTAAATAAAACGAATGGCGGAAAAATTGGAATTAAAGATAGGCATAAGACTATAGTGCCTCTACCGGTAAAAACCTTTACCGTTTACTTGTAAGTTTGGCATGTTTGACGTTACCGTTTACCGGTAAAAATATTTACCACTTTACCGGCAATGCGGTTATTGTACAAAATAAAAAGGAGCGAACAAAGAAATAAAATGTGTAAACCAAAACACTGCGACGATGACAAGACAAGTATGTGTGCAGCTAGCCTACTCTTTTTTATTTAAAATAAAAAACTACCGTTAGTCTCTCATTTTTGATTTTTTTTATGACAGAAAAATGTGTTTGTTTTTCTAATTTTTGTCGATTATAATTTTAAATTGTTCAGTCCTGTGTGGCTTGTGATGTGATGGTGATGATGAATTAAACGAAATGTTAGCTTTGATTAAAGTTATGGAGAGTGGCATTTGGGAAAAAAATAATTGAAAGATTATTCAAAGCAAATGAGCAAACAGTATCAGACTCAGAAGAGAAAGACGAGCCCGAACTTTTAAATACTGACTTAAAATCTCAATTTTAAAAAGCTATTTGTACAACTATGGTTTCCATTTCCAGTAAACCAGAACGATTAGTTTTTATTTTTTGAAGTATCCAGAGAAAAAAGTTATAATCTTACACTGTTGTTCGAAACTCACGATTGAAAATTTACAGTTTACCGGTAATTGGAAATATACGATAATTGACGAACTATATATATAGGACCAAGGCAGGTCAAAATGGAATAATTTTATAAACGAAATCAATAAGTTGACTTTGATTTAGTAATTACTGACTGGGGCAAAATAAACACAGTTGATTTTGACTTATCTAAAACTCAAAATTGTTAAAATATGAATCAAATCTCTATTTCCGAGGTGTTATTTTACAAAACTCAGATAGTCTAAACATTTTAGATGTGCACATGAACCAAATAATTGTCTGGAACAATCATATTTGTGATATCGCGAAATGATCATTAAAATTTTTGGGATACGTGAGTCGATGTAAAATTCTCTTTTCACCTCCGGAACTTCTTAATCTCTATAAATCATTTATACGACCCAAGTTGGAATATAATTCACACATTTGGGCTGGCGGTTCCCTTTCAGCCTTAAACTACCTCGACCGGATTCAAAATATCGCAATTCGTCTAATCGACAACCCAATTGTAATTCCGTCTTCTTGGACATCGTTGTATATGGGAGCGCTATTTCTGTTTTACAGATACTTTTGGTTTTTTTCCACATTCAAATAACACCATATTGTATAACTTGTAGAAATTCAAGAAAAAACAATCAATAACTTCATTCTGCAAATACCTATCAATTCCTTCAATAACTTTTTACTTTTTGCCTGTCCTCTCCTATCCCATCCAAGCGGTACGTAAGTAAATATAAAGGTTGCATCCTAAGACTTAAAAAAAACAATATAAAAAAATAAATATATAAGACCATTATTCACCGCTTCGAAACCCGAACTTCTAAATTGTGAGACACAGCACCAGCTTTTTAATTTCTTGATAGTTTTTATAAATTTGGAGCAGTTTTTGGATAAGACTAATGAATTATCTAAATTTAAATTATGCGGGGATTCTGAGGAAGATCTTGTATCGGCGTAGGACCTAATGGCCATATCCCAAGGATAGCTGCAATTTCAGGCTTTCCAAAAATATATATCTTTAGTGGCGCATCTTATCCTTTAAGAACGAAAAGGACATTTGAAGGTATCCTTGTTGTTTTGAAGTTTTTGTATAAAAGCCGTTATATCTGTCGATCTATCAAATATGTTTATAGTCAGTTATATATTCTAGAAAGATAAGGGTCTGCAGCATATTTTTACATTTATTTGATTATGATCGGTGGCTTTTCGTCCTTAAAGAATAAAATGCGCGACTAAAGGTATATATTTTTGGAAAGCTACCAATTCCAGCCAAAATGTCGTCATTAGGTCCTACGCCGATACAACATCTCCCTCAAAAGAGCCAATTGTACTTACTTTAAAAAACATAAGTCAAAATTATTCTAATCTAATTAAATACTTCTCTACTTTGAACATTATAACTTCTACAGCGGCCCACTTTAATTTAATAATTACAGAAAATTTTGTAATAGAATTCTGTAGAAAGAAATTTTTATAGTTACGGTATTTCTCTCACAAAATTATAACAATCATTAATCTATACCGTTAAAATTAGAATAATCAGCTATTATCTTCAACCTTGGCACGCAGGAGGTTAAATAATATAAAAAATGATTTCGAATTAGATTTGAAACACGCTGGATTGCGCAGCAACGCCTGATTTTTGCAACCGAAAATTTCCAGTTTCGATTCCCGACAAAGAAAAAAAAATCCTTTATGGGTTTCGACCTTGTTCAACTTTGTTATTAGAATAAAATTCTAGATAGATTTTATATAAGAACGTTTAGCTCCTGACAATAGTTATAGTTTTCCATATTTAATGAGTTGATAAGCCAATATTTGATAAATAACCCAGTGGACGAAACTTGGAATTTGTGTACCAGTACCAAATTGTACCACATATATTTCCTAACTCAAATTAAGGGTTTTTAGGTGGAATTTTTCCGAATTTGTACCAAATGTACCACATAAATTTCCAGATTCAATTTAGGAATTTTACAGAATTTCAGAATTTGTACCGCATGGAATTTTTCCCACACAGTGCCAATAATTTTTCCTTACGAATACAGAAAAGTAGTGGTACGAGTACCCTTTAAAATTCTGTATGACGTCATAAAAAAAATTTATTTTTAAAGTACCGTAATCTTTTCCTACAAAACATCTTCAATTACGTACTATCCAAAAAAAATGTTTTTACATTAATTATACCAGCGTAGAAAAAATACAAAACATAGGAAAAATTATAGGAAAAACCATATGAAAAAGTATAGGAATAAAATAAGGAAAAGGGGGTCAAATGATATTGGAAAAAACGTAGGAAAAATTACAAGAAAATCCATATGAAAAATTATAGAAACAATACAAGGCAAAGACGGTGAAATGATATTGGAAAAAACGTAGGAAAATTTATAGGAAAAACCATATGAAAATAATATCAATAATACTTTGTACAAAGTGTGGAAACATTGTTGGAAAAAAGGTTAGAATTCCTCTAGAAATAATGATAGGAATTTATTACGGAAAAATAGTAAGAAAACTATAACATCATCAATTTTTATTCTGTACATTTAAGGTACATGCTCAGATAAAATTCCGACATTGGTACATTTTAAAAAAGTGACCATTTTCATAGGAAAAAACATTGGAATTCCAATTAATTTTCATTCAGCTTTTCCGAAAATATGTACCATTCTGTACCATTGGTACAATTTGGGAAAAAATATTTGGAAATCCAATTGAAATTCCAACCAATTTGGTCAATTGGGAAATACTCAAAAAAGATTGTATGAAAATATGTAATATAAACTTTCAGTACCGTGCTTAATTAAACACAAAAAACAGACGTAGAAGAATACGTAGACCATGTAAATAGTCCTTACAGAAAACTCTACACCTCTTTTCAGTCACTACTGATTTTATTGTAAAAAAAAGTATTCTTAATCAATAATTTGAAAAATTAAAATTTTAAAATATTAACCTTCAAGTTCATATCACAATGGATGTCACCGGTCTAAGTGTGTCGGCGTACTGTTGGCAGCCACAACTACCTACCCAAGCTTCAAGTTATTGTTAGTTGAGATTAATCAGTTGCAAACTAGGGTAAATATTAATCCAATGTAATTGATGAGCATCAACAATTAATTAAATTAAGCGTGGTCTTGTGGAATAAAATCATCAAACATTTTTGAAATTGAATTTGGGGAACTTTAGTAGTTACCTACTACTGTCAAGAGCATAAAAAAAAATATATTTGTAATTAACTAAAAGGATAAAATTAAATAATATAATAAGTGAATGAAAATTATAGATAAGCAAAATAAGATATAATGAAAAAAAAAAAAGTGGCCCATATTTCGATAGTCATCTCATAAAAATGACAAAAATGTCATATCATTTTAATAATTTTTTGTGATTTCGATAGTCGGGAAAAATTAAATGAGATGTTTTTTTTTTTTTTTTTGAAACCGGCATCACTTTTTGTTTTGACGTGTTTTGGTTAAAAAAAATTTTACTGCGAAGAAAAATGTGGTGTAAGTGAAGAAAAAAAAGTTAAGGAATAAAACTTAAAATGTGTTCATTGAATTATTGAATTATCACAAGAAAAAAGAAGTATTAATGTGTTAGTACCTCCTCCAAGTAGCTTCTTTGATTCTTCTTTGTTATACTCAATTTTTTTTTTACTTTGGTTTTCAAATTATACTAAACCTGCGAGTTGTTAAAAACATATACCTAACACAAAATAATATAGTTTTTCGCAACATTTACTATCACGTTGTGCTGGTCCAATAACATTTAGAAGATTTGCAAAACTATCCTATTTCGATTTATATTCATTTTCGTCTATATAATGGGAATTCCCTCTAGATAAATTAACTTATGTTTCTCCATTATATTTAATAATAACTCAAACCGGAGTCTTGAAGTTATTTTCCTTTGAAGTTATAATTTTTTTTACTTTTTTCATTTCAATTAAAACATAAATTTATAAATTTAAAATAAAATACTTTCAATTTTTTTTTTGTAAGTCCATTTTTTAAATTTTAAACAACAAAATTTCACAAACAAACAAATATAAGCCGTCTTTTAACAATTTCAAAATGACAAAATTTGTAATTTTATCCGAGTAGCTATATTCATAAAACGCGACTGTCGAAATTGGCTTGTTTTCATTTTTTATCATTTTTGGCATTTTTTACGACTATTGAAATCGTAAAATTTGTTTCTCATAAAAAATTACAGTGAAATGAATATCGAAATATGGGCCAATTATTTTTTTAGCTTTTATTAATTTGACATATTTATATTTATTAATTAGACATATTTTAAGCTTTTATTAATTTGACATATTTAAAATAAATTAAAGTATTGTAACAGGAGCGTCCCTCCGTAATTCACCCCCTACACGACATTTTTATTTGCGTTACCATCATTATATCTAAACTCTTTATCCTTATATTCTACATATCTTGATTAAAAAATACAAAATAGTTAATATTTCTCAATAATTATTGTAATTTAAATTAAAATGAATCACCCTGTCATTTTAAATTTTCTAACAAACATTTTATTTTTTTTTTGTTCAAAATAATGTAATATCTAATAAGGAAAAAAAAAAAAGTACCGTATGTGTAGTACCGTGAGCATAAACAAACAATAATAACGGTGTGAACGAAGATTTCTTTTTATATTGTTTCGTTACTTTTCATTTCATTCTTTTGTTATTATTTTCTCTATTTTTTTTTTATTTTATTGTCTTTTGTTTTTATTTTGCAAATTTATTTTGTTATTCAGTTCCTGTTTCTTTTATATTCATTTTTTTTTTTAGTTTTTCTTATCCCATTCAAACGGATTTTCCTTTAATAGAATATAATAATATGTATTGTAGCTAAAAGTATTTTAGATATACCCGGTTTTAGAACGGGTTGTTACTGAATTAGGATCATAATAATATGATGTAGTAATATACAATATAGTAGAATAATAAAATAAACAAGTATATGTCTGTGTGCATAACAGAATAAAATAATAAAAGGATGCAGGAGGCATATGGCACTAATGACCAAAAAAAAAAAGTAAAATAATAAGAACAGAAATAAAAAAATATATTGCAAAAATATTTTCTTAACAGATTTTCGCTTCATTTCCAAGCGCATTACATACACAAATCCTGAGTGATTTTTTCTGATTTTCATCTAACAAAAGGAAGAAAGTAACTTTGATCGGGATCTTAATAATCGAAAAATAGATTTATATAATATGTTTGTATATATATATATATATATATATATATATATTTAGAAAAATAAGAAAAAGATGTAATAATAATAATTTTTATATTAACAGGAAATATACAGAGTGAATTTGCAAGTGCTAAAATCATATTATATTTTTGTTTCTAATAATAGCTTTTATACTTTTTTGATTTGCAGCAGACTGAAAAAAGGAAGAGTAAGAAAGGAATTAAAATTAGTATATATAAATTGGTGGAATTGAAAATCAAAATATAATTATTTGAGAAAATATTATGGTTGTTTTCATAAATTCAAACCTGCAATCAATCTGCATATTCTGAATTTATGAAAACACTTGTCGGATTTTATGAATGCTATTCATAAATGCAAACTGTCAGTCTACTGGGCGTCAACTTTACAGAATAAATTTTTAGGATGCATAAACATTTTGAGTATTTTAGTTTTTGTTTTGATATTTAAAAACAAAAATTGTTACTCAATATATCTAATACAAAAATTTTAAATGAAAAATTTATTGTTTATAGGAATATGATTCCGAAGTAAGTCTGACTATAAACCAATAGTCAACACCACTTTTAAAATTGCCGATTTCTATGAATGCCATGGAAAACGATTTTAAAAATGGAAATAATAAAAAAAAAACGTTTGAAATAAAAGACATATTAAATGAACAGAAACTTTGCGGAATTATCAAGTAAATGTAGAATATAGGTAGAGTTTGTTTTCATTATTGCAAAGTACGTCTTCTTATCAGTTTGCAGCATTTATGAAAACACCATATTTAACAATTTATCGAAATTAGTTTCACTAATTGGCTACTACCAATTATATACAAATTATATAAATAACACTCCTTTAACCTTTATTCAGCTGGCATTTCAAAACCCTTACTTCAGCTGGAAAGGTAGTACCTTCAAACCTGTACCTTCAAACAATTTGTATGGATTTTACTACGATTTTTACTATTTTTGTTATATTATTTTGATTATTTTTGTATTTGTTCTATTTTTACTCTTAAATTTATTTTTATTACTTGTGGGAATCTATTTTTTAAAATATTTTTTTGGAGCTAACACTATTTTAGGAAAAACATGGTCTATAAAGCGTTTCTGTTTGTGAGGAAGTATTTAGTATGAAGTTCGGACTTAAAATAGTCAAAGTGCATCTAATTCAAAAAGTATTATGAAAAAAATACAAAAAAAACATTGTTCTAGAAAGGTCTTTGATCATACTATAAAGTTCTGTAACCAGATGGACAATTTTTAAAATTTTATAATCTGCTCAGGTAGCAAAGAAAGTCAATTATATGGTTTGTCGTAAAAACACAAAACACGCAAAAAATGTGTTTTTTTCATTAAAAAACCTATTTTTTAAATTTTATATATTTTATTTTAAATATTATTTAATTTCTTCAAATTTAAGGAAAAGTGTACAAAATACATTCAATTACAAAAACAGTGAAAGCTCGTTTTTTCATTAATTTTTTTTTCATGGAAACTTACTAAAAAAAAATACAAAAAATCAAAAAAACAAAAAAACATTAAAAATTTCGTTTAGAGAAAAAACGGTACAGAATATACATTTTTATAATATTTTAATATGCAGCATTGGGTACCGAACTATTTTATATTTGAATGATAAAAAACATTTTCTAGGTACCTAAGTACCGTTGGAATTTTTATTTTTTTCATCTACTAGCGAAATTGTATGTTTCAGGTTCAGAAAAATTTATTTCATTTCTGTAACAAAATTATCATTTGGTACCCAAAATATTCTTATTTCATATTTTGATGATGAACTGTCCTTTGGGTACCCAAATACAGTTATTTCGTATATAAACTTTATGTAAACGAAAAATGTGTATAAAAAAGTGTGTATATAAAAAAAATTGTTATAATAAATTATTTCTGTGATATAAGAAATAATATTTTCTTATTTTAACACAAAAATTCATATAAAATGCATTAAAGGCAGAGCTGAACACGTAGACAAAAAAAATGGCTGGTTTACCCACCCCCCCCCCCCCCTAAATATTGTTTTTACTTCAAAAAAGATTTAAAATATAAATTTTGATGAAAAATTAATTCTCACATAGATTCAAGTCTCTAAGTCAATTTACATCGAAAATATTCGACGAACATAGTAAAATGCAAAAGGTACAGGTGAATGAAGGTTAAAAACATTTCCCTTCATATCTAGAAATTGTTATTTATTTATTAATTTACTATATTTGTATAGAAATATGTATGTATGTAGACATTAATAATTAAGGTAAAACTACTGAAGTGAAATACTGGAAAAATGAAACAGTCAAGTCGAACTTATAAATCGAAATAAATGTATTAGGTTGCAGATCTCAAATTGAAACAATAAATATACTTAATAAAATTTTGCTATACTACTATACAACCGAATATGGACAATGTCGTAATCATGAGGATACAGATAAGAGTATGTAAAACATTCAATGTAGCCAATCTGATAACAAATAAATTTGACTAAATTTATGTTATAAAACCTATTTTATAAAGCATGTTTTATAAATATTAAAAGAAGTATGCATAATTAATGATAAATTTCATCTCAGGCAATCTGGAGGTTGCAAATGTATCCGATGTTCTATAAAAAAAAATATAAGTACTATGAAATATATAAATATTGAAGTAGCCTATTTGATTGAACAGTAGAGCAATATGTTACTTACATTAACCTTCCCCCAGTTATTTTCATTTAATTATTTATTTACTATATTTGTATGGAATTATGTATGTTGAAATAAAATATGTACTTTATTTTTTATTTAATTCTCTTTTAATTTGATTTATTTTATATTTTAGAATATCTTTTATTTTATTTTATTGTTGGCGTCTTCTTCTTTCATTTCTAAAAAGCTACACTATAAAAAATAATTATTATTTAAATTTAAAATTTAAAAACATGACAAATATTTGTAACTTATTCATGATTTTAGTTAAGCCAATTTATTTTACAAGCCTCTAGCTAACCTTACCATTCGAAAGACTGTATTAAAGAAGTGCAATTGCACCAATACACAAATTAAACAATTTACACTCCTGATGCAATGCAATTCTTTGTTTAGTAGCTTTATAGAATTTTTAGAATTTGTTGTTTTATATCTAACTAAATATTATTAACTCTTTTTGCTGGATTAAGCTTGAAAATAAATAAATAAATAATTGAACAAGAGATCTAATAAATCCCAATAATATTTAATCTTATAATTTTCAGTTTAATTTTCAGTCGCTACATATTTCATTTATCACCCTGTATTAATAATGCATTGTATATTATTAAATATCGAAAATTAGTTAGATATAAATTTTATAAATTAGAAATTTCACATATGTTCACTTCAAAACTAAATAGAGTCTGTATCTACAAGGCCAAAAAAAGATAAAGATAATGGAAATTGTTATTGATATTTTCTTTGATTATATTGAAAAAATTCGAAAAGAAAATTTCTTTTAATAAATTATTAAAAATATGATTATTGGTAGACCGGGTTAAACTAATTGAAATAAAATAATTTTTTTTTTTTGTTTTTTATTTTAGATAGAAAAAGTTTTAATATTCGAAAATTATTTCTTTAATAAAACAACTTTTCCAAGAATCATTCATAACTATAAAATTAAAATGAAATCAAGCTTAAAAATACAAAACAAAAATAATGAAGAAAAAAAAAGAAAGAAGAATTTTTATTTTGCAAAACTTCCATTAATTTTTATGATACATATATTTTTAATATTAAAGGATTCCAAGGGAATAACTATTATAAGCTCTCAGGATTAATATTTCACATTATTATAATTTAGGTCTAAATATGGAAAATTTTCTATTTTAATAAGAAATATTTTCAAATTTTATGAGAATATTAAACATGATTGTAAAATATGTTTTTTTTTTTCAATTTCTTCGATAACATCATTTTAACTCCATAAAATGGAGATTTTTTCTGGAGTATATATGATAATAATAATAAATTTAATTTATAGTATATTAGTAAATTTCAAAATATTAATTTATAACGGTTAATAAAATCGCGTTTTAATTAATTTTGTTTATTAGAAAATTATTGTCGAAGTCGAACTGTCAAAAAATTATTTTTTTTCAGTTATAATGTTGACTTAAAGCTTAACAAATAATGCAAAATAAATTCTGTGCCAACAAATCATAACCGCTTATGTCAACACAAAAACACACCGAGATAAAATTACCATAATTTTAAGAATTTTTGACATTATTTCCTGTCAAAATTTAGTTTCATTTAATTTATAAAAAAATTTATTTATTTATATTGATTTTGAAATGCCAACTGAAATTTTTTGTTTACATGATAATAAGCTTGAAAAAATTGTCTGCACATTCCCAAAAATTTATAAAAAGCCATTTTTTTAACTCAGCTACTGATCAGAAAAATGATCAGAATAGAAATATCATCAATGAATTTCTCACCTTTCTCTCATCAATTAATTGCCCATCAATTTACTGGTATTGATGAAAACATTGATGTACAATTATAGGCACCTAGAGCGATTTTTATTTATTAATATTAACATCTTAAAACAACCAAAGCGTTTTTTGCTAAATAAAATTTATTGATTTCAAATGCTTACAAAATTTAATGTATTTTATAAAAGCAAAAACTGTTACAGTCCCGTTACTACATTTTTAAATTTTTTTTAAATCTTAAATTTGATTTTGAATTTAAAATCAATTTCAGACATAAGTGATTATGACTTGTTGCCAGAGAATTTGTTGTCATTAGTACTAACATTACTTCTAATATATATATATCAATTCATAATTATAATATTATAGTTAAATTACGTTTAAATCATTGATTTATTACTTAGTATTATATTTCCTTTGCATTCTTTGCATTACTTTGCATACAGCGGTAAGCACAATTGCGACCACCGACTACCAACGAAATTCTCTTCGCTCAACTATTTTTCGTCAAATAAAACACAATTGCAGCGACACGAAAAATAAAAATAAACAAACAAAACAGAAAAGCAAATGGCGGAATTTCAAAATAAAAAAAAATATTTTTAAAAAAATTTTGAATAATTTATTAATTTATTTGTAACATCATGAGATCCAAATACATCGCTAAATAAATCTAAATTTATATGTATCTAAAGAAAAAAATAAATAATTAAAAATTGTAAAACATATAAAAGTTTAAAAAAAACAGAACAATGATATATATATTATTCTGCATTTATATGGATGTTTGTAAGTTCGACGGAACGCTCCAACACATATACAAATTGCTTTGGTGCTTTTTTTTAACCCCTGTCTACCATGCTAAACCTTTGCAGGAAAAATTGATTGCATGAACTATATTTTTTTAATTTAATGTTAGTCTTCTTCGCAAATAATAAGGAAAAATAATAAATAATAATAATAATATAAATAAAACAAACAAATTTTTTGATTTATAATAATAAGGACTAATAGAAATTTAATCAATAGTTTAATATGGTATAATAACCAAAAGGCAAGCAGCATTTAACACAAAAAAAAAAACATAATTCACTCAAAGGTTATTCTTATTACTTAAAATTATACACAATAATATACATGTGTATCAGCATATTTGTATTGTATAATATTATCCATTATACTACTTTATTGCTTCTACCTTTTATTTTTGTCATTATTGTGGTCGTAACTCACTTCACTCAATATACATGTGTATACAAAAATTATTTTTGTTTTTTTTTGTTTTTTTTTTATTATTTGCTGTATCTGTATTCTGTATGTTCTGTATGCTCCATTCCAAAAATATTATTTTACTTTCAGTGTTAAGTGTTCACATTTCACTTCACTATTCAGGTTCATTGTTCAATCAATAGAACTTAATAGAAGTAGAGTAGGATAATTAACTCTACTTCTACGCCGGATAATAAAACATTGTTTTTTTTAAATTGAAAATTATTGATGAAAATGTTTTTGTATTTTTTGTAAATTTTACCAATTTAGATACAAAATTTTGAATATTTTTTAAAAATAAGACAATACCATAATAAACAGTTTATTCATATAGCAAAATAAGATTCCTATACAGTATACAAAAGACAAAATTTATATGAAAATAAGACCCCATTTTTAAATTTGCTCTCCCGGAGGCCTCAATAACGCTAATACGGTATAATTTATACTAAATGGAACCCAACTAACGAATTATAACTAAATGGAAGTGAGTACGAGTATACCATACAAAAATACAAACATTTTATACAAATTTATTGGTATGGTACTTCTTTTTCTGTTATATAAAAAAAAAAAAGATTAGTGTTAGGCCAATATAAACATAAATAAAAATAAATAAAAAGTGATATAAACATAAGTACTGTAATTTCGGAATAAAGAATCTAATGAAAGAAAAAAAGAAACTAGGATTTATTTTGCTTCCGTCATTTATGACGGGTTACAAAGCTAGTATATATTATAATATCAGATTTCAGAATAATTGTTTTATTTTTATTTTCTGATGTTTAAAAAGGTTGTCAGAAATGTCAAATCCAAATACCAGCGAAAAAAATAAAAAATAGCCTAATTTCGACGACAACGGAAATGTGGTTAAGCGATTGTAGTTGGAATTATGAGCATATTCATAAAAGCGTATGTTTTTTAATTTTTTCGTCGCGAATTTTTCGTTGGTAGGCGAAATTGTGTTTACCGCTTAACTATATTTCCACCATTACATTGTATTACACTGAATTGCTTTAACAATACTTTTACAACAGTAAGTAAGAAAAAATAAATCCATTAACTTGAAATAATAGTAAAAGAATAAAGTAATGCAAAGCAATTTAAAGTTATTCAATATTATAATTAATTAATATTATAAGTAACGTAAAACTATTCAAAAGTAATTTAAATGTTTTTAAATGTGGTTGAATGTTTTTATTTTAAAGTTTGTCATGGTATAAAACTAATAATAATTATTTGTAAAGCATTACAAAAACAATGGAACAATTTTACAACTGCTATTTCATAATTAATTGATATTCCAATGAAATTAGTAATCTTGCCAATTATAAATACAATTAATGTCTGACCAGTGCATCCAATATCGAAAAACTGTCACACTACCAATTAAAAACAATATTTTGAAATTGAATTTTTAAAGCATAAAAAATTAACCACTAATAAAAAAATTTGGCCGAGTTTTATAACTCACAGATGTATTAATAACACCTTCTAATATTTTATAAAATCAATCAAAGCTAAAATCAGGATTTGTATATAGGTAGTTTAACACTACAAATACCTACTGATGAGTTCAGGTAGTGTTGTAAGAACAAAATTTGTAATAAATAAAAAATTAGGAAAATTTTCTTGAATTAAAAACCTCTAAATAATCCTAGAGCTCTGGAACTACTGTGTGTCCCAGAGCTCATGTTTATTTTTTCTGTTCCTCATATTAAGATTTTTTTGAATGAGTATATATGATAAAATTTTGGATATTTTTCTTTCTATATAATGTTATACTAATTCTATTGGGTATAGATTTTTTCCTGGGAAGCCATCTTTATAACTAGTATACCTACTACATAAAATTATCGAATCTTTTTTTTTCTTCTTTATTATTTCAAACGAGTAAAATACAAATTTTGTTATAATAATTATAATCTTATTCAATTATTTATAAGATAAAGTTCAATTTTATTATTAAATCTAATTGTAAAATTGATCTTAAGTATAGAGAATATTTATATTTGATTTAATAAATATATAAAATAGATAAAATAAAGTAGTTTAGATTAATATTATATATACTAATTAGTTTAAAATGTAAAGACCTAGCCTAAGCTGTCTGGTCGAATTGTGTATTATAAATCAATTTTTATTTTCCTAATACGTGTTAGAACGATCACATGAATATACAATTATAATATAGAATTAATGTAAAATGTATGCAAAAGTGTATTTTAATTAAGTTCATACTTTTTAATATAATTTTACTTGAATTTAATTTTATTACTTTATTACTAATTATTACTCATGTCCCATTATTTTCAAATTTCCAGCCAAACCGATATGGTTTAATTCTATTATTTTTTCAGTTTAAAAAATTGCTAAAATATTTAAATGAGTTGTACCGTGACTTTGGAAACGTCAAAAATACAATAATTGTGATACGGGTTACCACTTTTATTACCACAATGTCATGTGTTTGATTTGTAATGTATATGCAATGTATTATTTGACGTTAATATACACTTTGCCATATTATTGCGAAAATTTTTTTTTTTTCAATATCATTAGAAAAAAAAATAATAGTAAAGAAAACATATTAGTTAATATTTTATTTGATGTTTGCTTGGCATCTAAAAAAGAATGATTTTGTTTTACATCTAAAAATCAAATCATGAATTTACTTATAGTTATTTGGAAGAGTAGAAGAGATGCTTTGCTTTCATTGAATCAAAGGAAAAAAAAATGTTTTTCATCTGTATACATTTTTTTTCTATATTAACAAATTTCAGTTATAGTTACGAATGCAAAAATTAGTTTTGTTTGCGCTACATCATCCCCTACAACTTTTTCATAGACAACTTTCATATCAGACTTGCCGTTTTTCATGTAAAGTCATATAAAATTTCATTAACTAATTTCAGTAATTTTAACTAATTTTGACTAAAAAATAAAATTGTTACAATATTCAACTCTCAGTTATTATTTTTCTTACTAAAACATGGGTTACCCAAATATTAAATATGACTTTACCTGAAAAACGGCAAGTCTGATATGAAAGTTGTGAATGAAAAAGTTGTAGCGGATGATGTAGCGCATCAACACAATAAAAAAAAAAAGAAATTAGCGAATTTTTTTTCGAGATAATCAACGTTTTTTTACAAAATTTTCAGTTTTTAAAAGCAAAATTTTAAGTTTATGCAGTTATTATTCAAAAACGGTAAGTCTGATACTCATTCAACATATATTTTTAGGTGTATATATTGTACATATATATAGTAGGTGTATTAATTCTAAAAAAAAGCTATGAAGAAGATGTTGCTCTAGTTTCAATTTCTTCTGAGCTGTAGTTGATATTCTTTAGGCATAATTTTTCCAATCCGATTTTCTTTAACCCTCTGTAGCCCATGTAAATTTAAAGATAGACCCTTCTTCTAGAATTTTTTTCCTAAAATATTCCAAGGACCCTTATCACCCCTTAAAAACTTTTTGCTCTAAACCGGACCACCCTATATATATATATATAATATAATTATTACAAATTAAATTTATTCTAAATAATTAAGTCAGGTTTGTCTAAATAAGTACAAATCAAAAGTGTAGTAATATAAGCTCTTAAAATATTGAATTAAAATATATGAAATTAATCATAATTGTACAAATGCTTTAAGGCAATAAAAATAAAATAGTAATAATAGTAAATTATTGTTTTTAAAACAAAAAAAAACACTCACAAATCATTATTTTCTGCCATATCTAAAACTTTCAAAATTACTATGAAAGTCAAATATTGTCTTTCAGAAATTTTGCCATATCTTTTTTGCACTTAGAGGCGTGTCGCGGATACATAATTGAAGCGTTTCGAAACTAGACACATTGTTTTATAATTTTAATTTGACGAATGTAAACTTTTGAAGAAAGTAAGATTTTGTATTTAAACTTTTTTTTAGGCTTTTCAAAAGTCAAGAGTAAATTACTACTAATCACATTTCAGGAAATTGTTCGAAAACTCTAAAGAGCGGAAAATACCTTGTTTAGGAAATTAAAGTTCTTCCCAGCACTATACAAGTATTCAGTTTTGTCTATATAGTTTTTATCTTAAGTAATACAAGCTAATCTTGTTACAATTCAAATTTTCATAACTCTTAGAACTCCTTTATGCCTATTTAAAATCATTATAAATTACATTGCATGAACTGGTCCCAAAATTAAGTAATTAGTACGTATTTTAAAACAGTTTTATAACATTGTTTTGAGCTAAGACTAGACTTTGTACTAAGATAAACTTTGTACTAAGAGCATGTAATATATTATAATTGGTTAAACATTATTCTGTACAGTACTCTTTAAACTATATAGGTTATCTATGAACTTTTCTACGAATAAAGATACCGGATTTGAAAAAAAAAAATTCTAAAACAATAGATTCTCTACAGGTTTTTCAAATTTTTAAATAAATTCATTTTAAAAATTTAAATAATAGTTTAAAAAATGTAGTTAATAGTTAAATATATATATA
The DNA here is from genome assembly GCA_963942445.1 of Argyra leucocephala. Lineage (NCBI taxonomy): Eukaryota > Metazoa > Arthropoda > Insecta > Diptera > Dolichopodidae > Argyra > Argyra leucocephala. The sequence continues at coordinate 72,442,672 of OZ012677.1, forward strand.
TATATAAATAATAAAGTTAAATTTTAAATTATTTACTTGTAAATGCTCAAGGCAATATGTACATATAAACATTATCTCAAAATATAAATTTCCATCGGCAAACTAATTAAAAAATTATTTTAAATACAAACTAACACATACATAAGTACATATTATGGTATGTAAATAAAAATTTGTTTTTTTTTCTTTTGTTTTTAATTAGCAATATTTATAAAAACCAAAATAAATTTTTTTAAATATTAAATTATTATTCTAGAATATATATGTATATGTATCTATTATGAAAATAAAACTATAATTTTTAAATAAAAATAAAAAAAAAAAGTTTTCCAGATTTTCCTATTTTAATTAAATTAAATTATAATACACTATCGGTTTATCTAAAAACTATTTATGTATATATACTCTGGGTACGATGATATTATGATTTTGAATGAATATAGAAAACGTGAGAATAAAATTTAAAATAAAATTTAATTTTATTGATAATAATAATTATTATTATTATTCTCTAATATTTATTGAGTAAATTTTCAATTTAAAATTTAAAATTAAATAATTTTTTGGTTAGAGTGGATAGAACAATAATAGTTAATTTTAAAAATTTAAAAATTAATAAATATATACAATGCAGATCATACGTTTGGTGATACCGATATATTAATCGGATTATACTACAACACATTAGTAGTACGACAGTAGAACAGTAGAAGTTTGCCACAATCAAAACTAATATCAAGAAGAGGCAAAATGACAATATATTAAACTTTCAAACGATTCATAGTGACGTACAGGTTTGGGTAAGGTTTCCAATTTGGATATCCGGATATCCGATTATCCGGATTATCCAACCAATTTTGACTATTCGATGATCCGGATAATTTTCATTCAAACGATTCATAGTGACGTACAGGTTTGGGTAAGGTTTCCAATTTGGATATCCGGATATCCGATTATCCGGATTATCCGACCAATTTTGACTATTCGATAATCCGGATAATTTTCATTTAATATCCGATATATTGTTTTTTGTTTTTGTTATAAACAAGGGATGGGTTTTCAATGAATACTATAGTGGAATCACAAGCAATAAATGGATACATTAGAAGTAAATACTTCTATATGCCTAAAAGTCCCACAACTCTAACGAAATGCATTATAAAATTGTATGAAATAAAAATAAACGGAACAGTTTATATTATCAAGAAACTGAAGAAAAAAACGTTAAGCTGTCAGTCACAGTAGACGAATGGACTGATAACTCTATGAATAAATACTTTAATGTTACACTACACGGACTTGTCTATAATT